>CM033473.1:153964903-154347403 GCA_019447015.1 Hymenochirus boettgeri | reverse complement strand
GGTGGAGGTATGTCCAGTGGGGCCAAACCTGCCTGGCTCTTCAACAATGGTGGCAAACTGCAGTGGGCCTGCTGTAACTCAATGGTGCTGTTCCTACGAAGCCTTACCCTTTCACCTGCTTTCCCTTGCATGAAGCATACTCTGAGGGAGAGAAGACAATGGGGTGAGGGGTTGTCCAGTGGGGCCAAGCCTGCCTGGCTCTTCAACAATGGTGGCAAACTGCAGTGGGCCTGCGTACTCAATGGTGCTGTTCCTACCCATTCACCCGCTTTCCCTTGCACGAAGCATACTCTGAGGGAGAGAAGCCATGGGGTGAGGGGTATGTCCAGTGGGGCCAAGCCTGCCTCGCCCCACAACAATGGTGGCAAACCGCAGTGGACATTATGTAACCCAGTACCCCTATCGCCTTCTTTCCCTTGTTGTGTGCAAACTACTATATAGGGGAATGTGGCCCCTCCATAATCCTGCGCTTTCGGCGCCGCACATGATAGGTGCCAGGGGGGAAATCATCGTACCCCCTGGCCAGGAGGTACTGTGTGGCATACATCTGCCTTACAGAACTCGCCATTGTGCAGGCAGAAGTTTCCGGTTCCTCGTTTTTACGGAAATCCTCGTTTTTACGGAAATCTTCGAAAATACCGTTTTTTAAAATTCACGCTAGCGGACTGTAAATTTTAGGTATTGTAGGCATTGATACGTGTTCTTAAGGTCATTACCCAGGTGCCTGAGTGATTAAGTGTACGTTACCAAGGCTATTTAGACCACTTTTAATGCGGATTTTGCCGAACTTTCATTTTAATACGTTTTAACGGGTCCGCTCGCGGATTTTCGAATTTACGGATTTTTCCGAAAGTTCGGACATCTCTAATAATAAATAAAAACCACAAGAAAAACATTTTGCACAACAATTTGGGTGAACAGACCGCAGCTTTAATATCTTTATTGAACATGAAAAAATATACCCTATATGTACAGACAACATATTTCTTTCCATTTATGTTTGCAAGACAACATGAAAAATATTGTTATCAATATCGAACAGATGCACACTGTCATTGAGGTATTGGCCCGTTCCACCATGTTCCAGATCAATGTGTCTATAAGACATAACCATAGAAATGTT
Organism: Hymenochirus boettgeri; assembly: GCA_019447015.1. Taxonomy (NCBI): domain Eukaryota; kingdom Metazoa; phylum Chordata; class Amphibia; order Anura; family Pipidae; genus Hymenochirus; species Hymenochirus boettgeri. Next base: position 154,346,280 of record CM033473.1, on the reverse strand, counting down.
AACAAATTAAGAAACATCTGTGTTAAACTTCTTTTTTGCAAAGGTCAGTGTACCGCACCCATCTAGGGACATATTCCAACCAAGCCACAACTGACATAAAAAAAATGTAAATGTGCTAGATCTTCGCTTAGCAACCTAATCAAGTCAATGTTTCTAAATTGCCTTATATCATTTCCCGCCAATTGCTCAACCCCTATATCTGGGTTTCTCCAATCTGTATCTAACTGCGACACCAGTAGTTCCTCCAATCCAAACCCAACTCTTTAACTACCTTCTGCAGAACTGAATTTTAGATAAAAGTGAACTGTCCTGGACTTCCCAAAAACCTCATAGTTAACTGAAATCCTGAAATGCTTGCACTGGGCATGCCCCTCCTAAGCTACCTTGGCCAAACCAGATTGTCTTTCCCCTATAACTCATAAGAAAACCTATGAACCCCTGACTTAGTTTTTCTGTCAGAAAACCCGTTCCCAATTTGCATCACTAGAAAAGAATGCTTACAAAGCCAACTTAAACATGGAACTTCATAATATGAAAAACACATTTTATCTAAACTATTCCCAATTTTAAACAGGGCAGAAAGTGTATAACAAAATATCAGTACTTGCATCCTAGGAGCCACATGTACCCATAATTAGTATAGAGTCTAGTGCTCATTATACCCTGTCACGAAGTCCATCTCCTCCACAGTGCTTGATCCATCAAACTTAATCTTTATTCGAGTATTAAAAATATTTTAACTCAAACTGAATATGACTACATGATGGAACTTTATCCGGTTACCCCAATTTTTCATGCATTGCCAAAAAGTACACAAATCACTAGAGGAAGTTAAGGGATGTTCAATTGTCTCAGAGATTGGCTCTTTAAATGAGCACATGTCTAAATTTATCGACACACTCTTGCTTTCACTAGTTTTGGCCCTTCCTACTTACATACTTGACTCCACCCACATTATCAATGTACTATCCAACAAACGATGAAAAATTCTTACAGTTGGGTGACTTTGGATGTGTCTTCTCTGTATTCGTCTATACCCCATGATTTAGGTTAAGGACGATACAGTTTTGGTTGGACCAGAGCCCTCAAAAGGATTTTATTATGAAAGCCATTAAATTTTTACTTAATACAAACTATTTTTTGTTTAATGGAATTTATTATCTTCAGAAAAAAGGGGCGTCTATGGGGGGTGTTATTCGCCCTCTTACGCTAACCTTTTTATGGGTCACTGGGAATATGTACAGATTTCTGGCCAGCTGAATGAGTATAAAAAGAACATAGTAGATATTAATCGTTATATAGATGACGTTATTGTAATCTGGGAAGACCTTGTTCCAGGGTCCAATGATCTTCAGAATTTTATTAAATGCTGCAATTCTACTAATTGGGGAATTAAGTTTACACATAATAGGAATGTTGAATCCATGGGATTTCTAGATATTGAGTTTAGTAGTAGTAGTAGAGGATAATATCACTACTGATATATATCGCAAACCCATTTCAAGGAATACTCTTTTGAGGGCTGACAGCTGTCACCCCCCCATACCTTACCTTATAATCAATTTTTGAGGTATAGAAGATTGTGCTTCACTTGGGAATGCTTCCAAGAGAAAGCAATGGCCCTTTGGGATCGATTAATAGCCAGAGGTGTATGAAAGGGCGGTAGGAGATAACCGTTCAGCACTCTTTACTGGAAAACCACAAATGAAAAAGGAAGGGCATAAAAGCTGGGAAGAAATGAACTGTCCCCTTTTTGTCATTAAGTATTCCAGGGCTGGTGAATACCTGAGAAGAATTATACAGAAACATTGGTCGGTTTTGAAGATGGATCCTACTTTTGGGGGAGACTTGAGGAATGAGCATAAATTGTTGTTTAAGAGAAACCAGACTGTAGGCTCTATTGTATCTCCCAGTCTTTTCAAGTCCCACACAAACCATAGAACAGAGACCTGGTTGACTTGCAAGGGTAGTTTTAAATGCAATCTAAACGGGTGTACAAAGTGTAAATATTTAAAATTTAATAAAAAAGAAATGTAAAAGTACTAGGAGCAATAGAGAGTATACCATTAAAGGTTTTTACAATTGCAGGACATCATTTGTGGTGTATATGGCCACATGCATGTGCGGGAAACAGTATGTGGGAAAGACCATTAGGCCTGCATACAAAAGAGTAGCAGAAACATAAGTTCCTCCATTCAAGACCTATACACTACTGCAATCTCAGCTCATTATGGATGAACATCAAGGAATGATTGATATGAACTTTCAGATTATCGATCATGAGAATTGTGGGGTTAGGAAAGAGGATAGGAATAAAAATCTCCTAAGGACAGAGGTATATTGGATTCATACCCTAGAAGCCATAGCCCCCTTTGGTCTCAACAGAGATTTTTAGCTGAGGTGATTTTGCAACTAATGAGTTGTGATTAATATTTGTGTGGACCATAACCTGCTATTTATAAAGAGTTTGATGCTAGAAGAATCAATATACAGCTTAACACAATACATAAAGGTTGAGTTGTAAATACTCTTTAGATATTTCTTGTCTATTAATCATTAATGTTATTTAAGATCCCAATCCAGCTCTAGAGTAAATGTTGTAAAAGTCCTTAGTGATGCTACAGGTCTTTAGTTTATATTTAGTAACTTATGTTTGTGTTTAATATTATTATTGCTGTATGACAGATACTTTGTATAGCTACCAGTACGGATACATTTATAATGCATACTTTTATGAATAAGTGTATCAAGTTCTCGAGACATGATTGATACCAGGTTTATTTTCCCAGCTAAAACACGTCTAAGTTTTTATTCCTTATTAGAACACATATGTGTCTGAAATGATGCTTTTAAATAATTTGAACTGTCACTGTATATATGTTCTTCTAAAATTATGGTGGTGATTAAGGGGTTAATATGAACTGCAGATAAGAAGGTAGAGGATACAACTTACTATGAGCCCCTGTGGAAGTGGCGTATTATGCCACGAAGCATGTAGGGCGGAGTCTTGGAGTGTTTGTGTAGGGATATGAACACCGTTTCTGTGTTTTCAATACTCAAATAAAGATTACGTTTTAACTGCTTTTTGGAGTCCGGTAGTGTGCCTGGCTTTCTTTTCTGTTTGAGGGCGGAAAGTGTAATTGGGCACTTTGGACTGCTTTTTCAACCTGTTTAAAATTGGGTGAATTACAGTATGCAAATCCTTATTGTAAACTATTCTATAGCAAAAGGAAACTCCTGCATTTTGCTAATGCTAGTGGCAGACATTTCTCCATCATACAGTATAATTCTATGGCAAACATTTAAAGCATATCTTCTTTGTTTTGTCACTGAGAAATACCTCCATTTGCAAAAGAAGCTTAGATCTATCACCCCCCTATATGGGGCAGACACATGGTCTGTAGCAATACATTTCAATTCTGAGACAGTATGGACTTCTCTGTATGCTACATTGATATCTGACCATCCATTCTAGTTTTTATCATCAAATCTGTTGTCCCTACATATAATAGCTTGCAGGGACAAAAAAATAAATATATTACAAAAGTAGTGGTACATGTAAAAAAAATGACAGATGTGAAATATTTTCTCTTCCTTTAGATGCTAAAAAAAGTATTGTGCATTGTATTTCATTTAAACTTTTCAAACTATTTGACTACCATTAAATGACTTTAATGGGTCCGTTTTCAAACTTTAGAACTTTCCATATAGTTCTAAAGTTCGAAAACGGACCGAACTTTCGAAAGTTCGGCCATCTCTAGCTACAAACCATGCTCTCCAGTACTGTACTTTTCCACCACTCTGCCACTGCATCTGCTTTTGCCTTCCATTATGTGAAGGTAACATCCGTTATGTTATGGGTATTTTTTCAAGAAGACTTGAAAATACATTGGGTTGTTAGTAAGTCCTCCTTATAATGATTAAAAACTACATGGCATATGGAACATGGTAGCAATGCCTAAAATAGTTAGAAAATAAAAGTTTGAGTAGATCTATCACAATTATAGGTTTCTGATCACTTCTATTTTTTTTTCCAAAACCACTAGGTCATCATTTTTGTAGTTAAGTTGCTTTACATACTGTACTTAAAGCTGCCTACTTTGCTCCTTTCTTCCTGCTTTCCTCTCTCCCTCAGCAACAAGGCCGATCAGACAACACACTCTGCGAGGAGCATTTCTTTCTATTGGCCCATCATAAATCCAAACCCAGGGGGACCGTAGCAGCAATGGAAACTTTATTTAAGTAATTCTGCTTAACTAAATAGAACACAGGGGGAGGCAAATTAAGTTCTCACCCTGGGTACAATCGAATCCAAGAAAAATAGGCATGGCCAGGGGTCACTTTAGTTGTCCTTTAATTAATGTTTCTTGTCCATTGAATTATATTCTTATAAGTTAAGCCTTTGATTGGTTGTATACAATTGCTTGTATTTTGATAAAACTATTATTGGTTTTTGAGTTGACATGTCCAATAACAATGTATCTATTTTTCACTAAGTTTGCTAAAATACCCTTTAAAATTTGATTCACTGCTTTTTAAATTCCAGAAAGATGCAAGAACATTGTCTGTCAATTTAAATAAAAATAAATTAAATCTCCACTAGACAAAACCTTAAGCAATAATATTTTTTCCATATACATGTTTTTTTATATTCAATGTGGTTCATGGTGGCCTATGAATGTATTGCTAAAATATCCTTTAAACATTATTAAAATAAAAAAACAACAATAGTTATCTTGTGTTTCCTTAGAAAACCAACACATAAATGATGAAGTGTTTCTAGGTTAAGATTTTTCTTACGAGAACATTCATGTTTTGTGTTTTTGTTGTTGTTGTTGTTAATGCTGCAGAGACAAATCTACTTTACTTAGTTAATTCTCTGATGTATAGTTACATGGTTTTCTTCCAGTTACTTAGATCAGTAGAGAAAAAGCAAAGGCTTTTACTGACCCTATATTTATATACAGCACATCACCTGTAAATAAATTCATCTTGTCCGGTCTTTTTTTTTTTTTTTGAGTAAACTCAAATGACTCCTATTAGTTTTGTTAATGCTGTTGATCCTTTCTATGACCTCATGTACAAAGCATAATCCTATATAAAAGATAAAGCCAGAAAATTTGTAATTGCACCAATACCTTCTGAAAAGGATGTTGATCATTATTTATCTTTGTCACATTTCTCAACGAAAATTACATTGGAACAGAGGGTCTACCCATACCCAGCTATTAATAATAAATGTAAATATTCCCAGTAAAATAGAACGTTAGTGTGCTCATGTGTTTATAACAATCAAGTCCAAGGCATTGTTGATACAGATGGACAAAACTGCTCTGTTTCATTTTGTGAAACCAGACTTTTGCCAGTGAGAAGATTTGATGTTAATAGGAGATGAAGATTCTAAATGAACATGTTTTATTTTATATGTTAATACCTATAGTGATATCATACATATTGCATAGGAGGTTTGGAAATGACATAGGGAATGCATACCAATGACAAAAATCAATCAAGTATTGCCATGCCTGAGGGAAACAGTATGGCAGCATTCAAATATATAGAAAAAAGCAATGTCTGCTATTAGATTGTCTGACAAGCTGGCTAGTGGCCTAGCTGGTGACTGGAATTCAAACAAAACTTCCTGTAAAACTGTTTGTCTCTCTTTCCTCTAAAAATGGCAGCTCTCCCTTATACACTTCAATAAATGACAAATGGCTGCTAGGACATCAGTTTTTCAAGGGAGAGAAAATATTTAATTTCTATATTAAAAAACAACAAATTCATATTTTTACTAGCATATTAGAGAAATAATCAAATCAGTTATTAGTAGCAGATCATAAATGTCTTATATGATGGTGCCTTAAGTGTTTTACGGTGGCTTTTAATGAATCACTGGTGATGCACACCCTACTACTTTCTTGAGCAGTACCCTGTGTTGGAACAGAGGAAAGTGTGCCTGTGTCCTCAGCTCGCCTGTTTGCCTGTGATATTAATCTGCAGCAATCAATTAGATGTTGTCTAACTGTAGTAATCCAGTAATATATAATTGGTTTCTGCAAATTAATAGGGCAGACACATTTTTATATCTTATTGCATCGGCCCATATGTTTCAAGTATTCTTAGCTTGCTCTAATGTTGGATCAAGTGCCGTTGCTGCTCTTCCTTGGTTAACATCTATTTTTTTTTTTTTAAATGTTTAGGAATCTACTGTAGACTTAAAAAAAGGAAAAAATCAATTATAAAAACAAAGAGATGCCTAAGAGATTTTAACAAAGAGCTCAAACTGTCACAGTCCATATTTTTATTAAAAAATAGAAAATGTCATTGAGACCAAAGAATGGAATCTCTACAAACAGCGCACAGAAAAATATAACTGGGTGTTTGAATGGAAGAAAGATTAGTTCAAATTAGGACTTTTAGATTCCTTTGTGTTCCATTTTTCCTGTACTTTTTTTTCTTCCTTTACAGCACACAATATAACACAATGTTACAATACAAAATAATCAATAAAAATTTAGCACTGCATGTAGTTTTCCATTGTTTTGCTTTCTATAACCGGTACTGTAGCTACAATAAAGTTGCAGTATGCCTTAATAATTCATTTTGCTGCAGAAGTCTTCCTTAGCAATATTAAATTTCAGTGAAGCACAAGAATGAAAAATCTCTATTGCAGGAAGGGATTTTACAGAACACCTAAGCTATATTTATGCATTGGTTTCTATATGGTACTGTATCTATTGCAGACAATAGTTATAAAAAAAAACAAAAAAAAACAAGATTATTATAAAGTGATCGGAATGATGTGTATTTTTGTTAATCTCACTTGCCTCTGGGTAGTTGGGGTACTCATGTTCATCAAATAAAAGCTAAATAGTGCCTTAAAATGCTTTTAATGGCCACCTATGTCTGTCAGTATTTGTGCAGCACTATGTGGTACAGTAATTGTTGTGAACTGTGTAAACTTAAAACAGGGGAGAGGAGATACTGCCAATGTGAGCAACCCTTTCACAATTTCATAGTCACAGGAAGCTCACACACAGCTCTGTATATGACTAGTGAAGTTTCTAGAGACTTGCTGGGTGATGCAATATAATACACTCTCACTTCAATCAGTGGAAAACTCTTTCTAACCAGTATAATACCCAGTATAATATCAGGTTAGTGTGAGGTTTGCACTGATTGTGCTGTGCCTGTATCATTTGCAAATTTGGAAACAGTACAACACCCATAGGACATATTTTAAGTTTTGTACTAGTCTTGTAATAAGACTAAGAAGAGGTCCCCTTTAATAATGTTCTAGAGTTAAAGTGATTAATTATATTGAGGGAACATGGAAGAAAAGCACAGAGGAAAAGATATTGCATTAAAAAAATATTTAATACTGTCGCAATGCATCATAAATGAATAAAAAGAACAAATAACGTTAAGTAAACTAGAGTGAGGAGGGAATAACAAAGAGAATACAATGGGGCATTTAATAAAGTTAACTTCTCCAGTAAGAATTAAGTAAACTGGTGTAAGCCCTTTTTACTGGACTCCAAACTCCACATTTTCTGCTTACCTTCTGGTGATTTAATTGTGTCTGTAATAAGGCTTATAGCTAATTGTATGCTGTGGATTTTGAATGGTAATTTAATTATAATCAAAATAGTATATTTTGAATAAAAACACTTGTTGATCCATTTATGAATATCCCATTACTTTTAACATAGTTTTGCTTTCACAAAGTGTGTTGAGGTCTAGAATACAAGTAGCTATTATGTGTAAGTTTTGTAATGTTAACATGACCTAATTTGTCTTTATTAACTAAATGAATCTCTGTTGTAGATCATAAATCAACTCAATTAATTTTTCTTTTTTCCTTTTTTTTGCATTGCAAATACTGCCACACATATATAATATACATACATATGAGAAGGCAACCTTCTATCACCTTCTATATGTTTTGTACGGTCTGTACATACTTAAAAGCCCATCTCCAAAGAGGTGGTGGTGGTTGTGGAAGGGGTGGGTGGTGTTCACCACTAGAATGGAATTATAATTAGTAGAATGATAATAATGAGCTACAGACAATAATTAATTTGTTTTGTTTTTCAGTGTTTTAACCCTTTCCCTGCCACAGATCGTATATTCACGTTCTGTGCAGAGAATGCTTTAACTGCCACAGATCGTGAATATACGATCTGTGGCTTCCCCTTTAAAAATGAAAAAACACCGCGCGCTAGGGCCGACCCGGGGGCAGCATTCAGCTGCCCCCCTATCCCCCTCGACCCCCCCTCGGTTGTGTCCAAATCCGAGGGGGGGATCGGGAGTTATCTTACCTTTTCTGCCGTGACCGTATAGCAGCAGCCGGTCCCACGTGGAGTCCAAGGAGGAAGCGGAAAGGGAGACCCCGGTGACGTCACGGAGCTTCCTCCTTCACCGGGGTCTCCCTTGAAGTGGTAGGAGACTGCCCCTGGTGGTCTAGTTGAGGTACTGCAGCTTGATCTCAATTTGATCATGCTGCAGTACCTAGTATAGAAAAGCTGTCAAGCTGCCAGCTTTTCTATACATTTTGTGAATGGAACTCAAAGTTCCATTCACAAATAGGATTTTTTCTAAGTCTTTGCTACTTAGCGAAGACTTAGAAAAAAAATGGGGACAGAGATCAATATTTGGTGATCACTTCTGATCACCAAATTATTGATCTTTGCCAATGAATGAAAAATCACTTCCTGGAAAATGATTTCCGGGAAGTGATTTTTCCGATCGGATTTCGAATTGGAAAACGGGCATTTATGCCCGTATTCCAAGTTCGGTATCATTCCCTAAGATGATCTGATGATTATCTTTGGGAATGATCGGGGAAAAAAAGGGGAAATACACACAAAAAAATTCTTAAAGTGATACACACACACTTTTTTTTTTTTACCCTAAAACTATAAATTAGAAAAAAAAGTTGTCTTCTCCAAGCTCCCCAATGTCCCCAGTGATATCGGTAAAGTAAACGCGGATACTTATTTGTTCGATTTCAAGGGAAACTAAGCCTATATTTTATAAGGAAATTTTGCAGAGGTACCAAATAAAGACCGTATTGAATTTTTAGGATCAGTAAAGTGTGCAAAAACGTGTGTGACTCTCCATACTAACCGACTTCACTAAAATACCACTAAAAGGGGGAGAGTGTGTGTGTGGGGGGTGGGTTGTGGCGTTTTTAAAAATTTTTCTTGTAACTGCACTTCTAAATGCGTCCCATTTGAGCTAGTTGGTGGCCTCGTCTCTGTTTGCACCCACGCAAATGGCACACCGTTTGATTCAGGACATGTGGGAGATTGCTATTTAGTGGGTTTTTTTGCTGGTCAAGTGGGTTTAGGTAGGATTTTAACCCTTGAATCATCTCATTTTATTTTTCACAAAATCTCGTAAAAACACCGAGTTCTTTGGATCGCTGGGTCTGGAATTCTTCATGCATGTATGAAAGCATGGCACCGTAACGTAGCTGAAGGCGTGTAGATTCCAAAAATATATAGTTTGTGGAGGGAATTTCCATGTTTCGGGACTGTTTCCTTAGAAAAAGTGTAGGCTGTTCAAATTACAGAGCACTTTGATTTTTTCTTGTAATTGCATTTGTGCATGCGTCCCATTTGAGCTAGTTGGTGGCCACGTCTCTGTGTGCATCCACGCATATGGCATACCGTTTGATTCAGAAAATGTGGGAGATTGATAATTGATGGGGGGGTTTTTCATGACATGGAAATTTGCCATGATTTTTAACTTTGAATTGTATTTTTATAAATTTTTCCTGAAAATCTGGTAAGAAAGCGAAATTGTACACAAAACTGCACCCACACCATTGGTGGTATGCATAAAAGAATCACACCATTGTGTAGCTGAAGGTGTGTAGAGTCCAAGAATATATAGTTTTGGGGGGTATTTCTAATATAGAGGGGTGTTTAGTCTGACAAATCTGAAAAGTTGCTGTAATTGGGCCACTGTTCATTGGCTCACTTTGTGGCTAGTTGATTCCACGTCTGCGTGTGTAACCATACATAGGGCATACCGTTTGATTCAGAACATTTGGGAGATTGATATTTGGTAACTTTTTTTTACATTCCTTGGGGTTTTGGCATGATTTCTACCTTTTGAAGTTGTTTTTGTTCATTTTTTCAGACAAATGCGAATTTCTACGAAGAACTGCGCCCACACCATTGATTGTATGAATGAACAAACTACAGCGTTACGTAGCTGAAGGTATGTAGATTCTGAGAATATATAGTTTTGCGGGGGTATTTCCAAGTTAGAGGGGTGTTCAGTTTGGAAAATCTGGGAAAATGCTGTTATTGGCTCACTGCGCATTGTTTTACATTTTGACTAGTCGCTTCCACGTCAGTGTGTGTAACCACACATATGGCACACTGTTTGATTCAGGACATTTAGGAGATTGATATTTTGTAAGTTTTTTTTACATTACATGGGGTTTTGGTGTGATTTTGTAACTTTGAAATGTATTTTTCTCTATTTTTCCAGAAAATTGTGTAGAAATGCGAAATTCTACAAAGAACTGCGCCCACACCATTGATGGTATGAATGAACGAACTACAGTGCTACATAGCTGAAGGTGTTTAGATTTCAGGAATATATAGTTTGTGGGGGGTATTTCTGAGTTATCAGGGTGTTTTGTGGAAAAAACTGCAGACTGTCCAAATTCGGAGTTGGCTAAATATTTTCGCTGTTTCTGAGCCATCGTGCATTGTATCACTTGTGGCTTTTCGCTTCCACGTCCGCATGTGTAACCACACATATGGCATAACGTTTGATTCAGGACAATTTGGGAGATTGATATTTAGTAACTTTTTTAGATTCCATCAGGTTTTGGCATGATTTCTACCTTTTGAAGTTGTTTTTGTTCATTTTTTCAGAAAAGTGGAGAACTTCTACAAAGAACTGCGCCCACACCATGATGGTATGAATGAACAAACTGCAGCTTAATAAGCTGAAGGTGTGTGAGATTTCAGGAATATATAGTTTGTGGGGGTTATTTCTAAGTACGGGGGTGTTTTGTGGAAAAAACTGCAGCGCCAAAATCGGAGTTGGCTAAATATTTTCGCTGTTCTGAGCCATCGTGCATTGTCTCACTTTGTGGCTTTTCGCTTCCACGTCCGCGTGTGTAACCCACCATATGGCATACCGTTTGATTCAGGACATTTGGTGATAGAATGATATTTAGTAACTTTTTTTAGATTCCATCAGGTTTTGGCATGATTTCTACCTTTTGAAGTTGTTTTTTGTTCATTTTTTCAGAAAAGTGAGAACTTCTACGAAGAACTGCGCCCACACCATTGATGGTATGAATGAACAAACTACAGCGTTACATAGCTGAAGGTGTGTAGATTTCAGGAATATATAGTTTGTGGGGGTTATTTCTAAGTTACGGGGGTGTTTTGTGGAAAAAACTGCAGACTGTCCAAATTCTGAGTTGGCTAAATATTTTCGCTGTTTCTGAGCCATCGTGCATTGTCTCACTTTGTGGCTTTTCGCTTCCACGTCCGCGTGTGTAACCACACATATGGCATACCGTTTGATTCAGGACATTTGGGAGATTGATATTTGGTACCTTTTTTTTACATTCCATGGGGTTTTGACATGATTTCGACCTTTTTGAACGTTGTTTGATGTTCATTTTTTTTTAAAATCTGGTAAAAGTGCAAACTTCTACGAAGAACTGCGCCCACACCATTGATGGTATTAATGAACGAACTACAGTGTTACATAGCTGTAGGTGTGTAGATTTCAGGAATATATAGTTTGTGGGGGGTATTTTTGAGTTGGGGGGGTGTTTTGTGGAAAAACTGCAGACTGTTCAAATACAAAACTGGCTAATTTTTTTTTGCTGCTACTGACATTTGGCACTGGTCACGCTCTGGGTTAGTTGGTAGCCATGTCTCTGGGTACACCCATGAATGTGGCATACCGTTTTATTCGGGAGGGGTTAGGCTTTCATATTTGAGATGCGTTTGAACTTTCCTCCACAGTTTTTAGCTGAAATTCGCATTTGATTTTGTCTCTGATTTTACAGTTGAGGAAAAAAAGGAAAATGTGAGAAAGTAACTTACAATTTGACGAAGAGCTGCGTCCGGGTATCTGCATTTTGATCGAAACTAACCTCACTCGTAAAATCCTGCGAGTGTGTAGTTTCTAAAAATATCTCACTTGGGGGGATAGTTTAGATAATTTGGTAGATATTCTATGTTAACTGTCAGTAGTGGTTACACATTTTAATTTGGTGTAATATTCTAGGAGGTGCAGTTTTAGTTTGGGGGGGTCTCCTGTACAGGAAACGTCGGGTACCTACATATATCTGGTATCGTTGTACTCGGGAGTATCTGAGCTTTTAGAAACAGTAAGATTTTTGTGTGTAACCTTAAGATAACTATAAGTAAAAATGGGAAAAATCCATGAAAATTTGCAAATTTTTCATTTTTTTTACATATTTTACCCATAATTCCAGTAAAATTTCCAGAAAAGTTACAAAATTTTGTTACCATATTAAAGTAGACTTTGTGCTGAAAAAAACAATGTATAATATTCCTGATTTACTGCAAGGTTTCCTACTGTAAAATTAGTCTAAAGCGATTAAGGACAAAATCCTGAAAATTCTTCTGGCAGTTAACGCAAAAAAAAATGAAAATCTCCTGGCAGTGAAAGGGTTAATTGTTTGTATGGTCTTCATCTTTACTTCAACTTTAGGGTATAATTTTTGCCTGCACAATTTTTGGGGGAATGCCTGGAAGGAGACTTTTTTTTATTTAGATATTTCCTCTTTAAGAACTGTCTTTTTCAAAACCACTACCTAATATTAATACTAGAGATGGGTACTGGTTTCAAAACCGACCTGTTTTTTTTTTTTTTTTGGAACGGATGGTTCCACAGATCAGACTGAATTTTCAGAAATTCAGTCGAACATTTTAATATTATTATTCGAACTTTTGAAATCATGCCAAAAGTAAAAGTTTGAAAATTAGAAAGTTCCAGGCAATAGTCAAAAATCAGGGTGGGGAAATATTGAAAAATTCCGCTGCTGGAACAATTTTGTTTATCTCTACTGGTTACTGAATACTCCTGAAGAAAATTTACTGGGATTCCTTGTATTAAGGAAGTTGAGTGATGTTTTTTTGCCATGTCAAGAATCTGTAGACTTTCTAAATATTTTAGTCTCTAATCTAGTTTTCAATTCAATGGTAACTTTATATATTTCTTCTTATCATTAAGTGCTTTCACACAATGATTATAAATAATGATCCCTAGGATCAAAAAGCTGTATGATGCAACTATCATCATGTTAATCAATTATGTATTCAATAACTGAATAAATCTAAAAGCAGTAATGCTAAAAATCAGCTGGTTTTATTATTAGCCTTATCATCACAACATGGGGAGGAAGGACTGAGGGTGATTAAAACCTACTTGTTATGTACTAATATGGACCATGTTTTGCTAGTCATCCTACTGTAGGAATTTTTCAAGAAACTTTTCTCAATTAATACCCTGGAATGTGTCTCAATTAACATATAATAGCAAGATGTCATGTACCTTCAGAATGCAAGGTTTGATTGCATTGTAGGTAAGATTTTTCTTTGTCCAAGATGTTACAAATATGTGTCCATTTCCCTTAAGATGCATGTACATAGCTGAGACCTGACCCAGGGAATTGTCTCTTCTGTGCTGGGACATGTTAATTAATGCAGCTAGCCCCATCGACATAAAAATCAGAGCACTGCACTGTTTATATGATATTGTTCTCCTTGTGCTTTGGTATTGAGTCTTTTGTATGTATCAGTTGCTTACTGGGTTTTTTCTTAATTTCTCTGACACACCTGCTACATATGGGATGCCTGTGTTCATTTTACGGTCATGCTTCTCACCTCCACTGGTGGTCTTGGTGTTCTTTCCTTTCCATCAGACACCTCTGAGATGGTTGATTTGTGTTAGTAGTGATGTTTTCTGCTCTGTGTTGCAGGGTTTTGATGACCTAAAGGGTGGTAGGAGTTAAATTTCTAGAACTGGTAGGTGTGGGTTGGTTTTCTGTAAACCTCTCATTACACCTGAGGTTTTAACCCAAATCATGCTGTATTATAAAGCTTGTCTGTTGTTGAAACTTTTTACACTTGGTTTCCAAATAGTACTTGCATGCTGGGAGGCATAAAAAACACTTTCAAAAGACAAATCTTCTAATCTTTGAAATACATATCTTGTATGTTGAGGGATTTCTCAATGTCTCCTAAAATCAATGTTACTTCTAACAAAGCTTAATTTGTGAATCAAAGCTCTTTAATGGGCATTAAGAGACCTAATTCAGGCAACCAAAATATCAGAACAAATATGTATATGGGATATAAGGCATCATAGTTGCCCCAAAGAAAGAAATTTGTATCAAATATTTTGAAGAATTACTACTTTTTTTTGTTTGAAAAATATGCCTAAAATTTAAGACGACAAAAAAAGTGCAAATACATGCACTTTTCAAAAAAAAGAGCACTATTTTTTCATCCCAATGACCTTAATCTGCCAAATTTGCATTTTGCAGGACCCCTAGTACAAACCGTTATGGTCTTGCCCTTGACCCAGCACCTGGGTTGACTCAGTTGCTCAGTAGAGATCTAAGCATCTTTGACCCATCCAACAGCCAATCAGTAGAAATAACTGTTAGGAACATTCCAAGGATGTGGTGCATCCTGGGAAGAAGAAGGACCGTTAGAACCTGAAATGTCAGCTCACTAATGTCAACAGCAGGGAACAGCAAAGGGTATGAAATCAACTGATTTTTCAAATTTGAAGAGAATATGTAACTAAGAAGGCATTACACAAACTAACAATTTAACAAATATTGATAATTTTCACTGAACTGTCCCTTTAAGCCAAAGGAATGCTGAAAAAAAAATAGTGTAGAATCCAATACAACCTTGATACATCAAGACAGAAAAGTAACAATCAGTTCATACAAAGTAATATTTCTAAAATTACATATTACAATTACATATAGTGTTTCTTTTTAAAAATAAAGTATCAGGGTTATTCAATAAATGTTCTTATCATTTAAGATGTTAGCTTTCAAATGTTAAATAAGTTTTGATTGGTTGGGGCAAAATTAGCACCATTTTAAATGATAAGAACTTTTATTGAATCTCCCTGCATGTATTTTATAGTGTCCATATTCTAATATGTGTACACGACTTACACGATCCTGCAGCTGTTGGTCTCTGTCTCCCCCTGCTGGCAGCTCCCCTCCCTTTCTGGTGTTCTGCACATGGGAATACTGCTAGCAGGGGGAGACAGAGTCAGCCGGGGAGACAGAGACCCAGCTTGTTAATTTTATTGGAGGATTGACAGCTAGTGATATCCTACTGAATTGTAGAATCAATTTTTTGAAAAAAAAAATTTTTTTGCAGAGTAAGTAGCGCTTCAGGCCTTCTATACAGTACTTTTTTTGGACTTTTGTTCAGTATCCCCCCCCCTCCCTTCTCAACTCTTTACCAACTCCTTCTTCCATCTGACATGACTTTTTGTGAAGTCAAGCATGCTCCATTATCACTATTGGCTAGCTGTGGGAGAGAGAATTCCCTCCAAAGATGGGCATTCAGTTTATTTATTAAGCAGAGACAGGATAAAAAAAAGGTAATGGGGGGGAAGTGTGTACATGCCTTTAAGCATATATAGGTACAGAGGCTTCCACCATGTTTTATCTGAGTAGTACCACCTTTAAAATGTATATACAAGGAATGGACTAGAACTCGAACGAGTTCATGCCGAACTTTATGAGTTCGGATGAACTCAAACTATTCAAACTAGTTCGGGTTCGAACTAGTTCGGTTTTTTGAATTCGTGGGACTATTTTCGAAAATCCTCGAACATTCGAGAATTACGAGGATTTTCAAACCTTTGGCACGCCTCGAACGGCCGCTTCCAAAACCCCCCGAATGGCTGGAGATTCCCAAAAACAGCCACAGCTCCAACTGGGACCCCCTCCCTGTCACTTATAAGTGGCTTTGCAGCCCTTGGAAGGGCCCTTGCGGCTCTGACAAAGGCCCTTTGGTGATTAAGGTGTCCAGCAGCTCGAGCCGGGACCCCCCTCCCCAGCCCTTGTAAGGGTCCTTGCGGCTCTTAAAAGAGCCCTTAGGCAGCGTCTTCTGTCCATCCAGTGACACCAGCTTCGCTGAGGCCACCAACCCCAAGAAGTACCCCTGTGGCCGCCAGAGGTACCTCCGGCACCGGTGACATCAACGAGGCCGATGTTACCGGCATCTTGATACGACGTCTTCTTTCTTCTGCCATCTACTGCAATGA
The DNA here is from genome assembly GCA_019447015.1 of Hymenochirus boettgeri. Taxonomy (NCBI): domain Eukaryota; kingdom Metazoa; phylum Chordata; class Amphibia; order Anura; family Pipidae; genus Hymenochirus; species Hymenochirus boettgeri. The sequence continues at coordinate 154,329,960 of CM033473.1, read as the reverse complement.
CTTCTGAGCTCAGCAGAGGTTTGTAGCTCTTTATATAGTTTTGCAGAAAACCCTAATCCGTTTCTAATTGGTCAATTTTTCAATGTTTGGTTTACATGGTTTACAGTAACCAATCATATTTTGGAAAATCTGATTGGTTAATGTAAACCATGTAAACCAACCATTGAAAAATTGACCAATCATAAACGGATTAGGGTTTTCTGCAAACCAATATAAAGAGCTGCAAACCTATATGAAGAGCTGCAAACCTCCGCAGAGCTCAGAAGTCATCGCAGTAGATGGCAGAAGAAAGAAGCAGCTAGGAACATCAGCTCTGCTGAGGCCGGCAGTGCCAGCGAGCTCACTGTCGGCTGCAGTGAGCCTGCCTGGCTTTGGCGACATCAGTGGTGTTGGTATCGCTAGCCCCCTAGCAAGATGTTGCGTTGAATCAAGACACCGGTAACATCGGCCTCGTTGAGGCCACCAGCGCCGGTGGCCGCATGGGTACTTCTCGGGGGGGAGGGGCTTCAGCGGAGATAGTGTCACCTGATGGAATACAGAAGACGCCGCCCTAGGGTTCTTTTAAGAGCCGACGGAGTCCCGGTTCGAGCTGCGGGGACCCCCAAACAAAGGCACTTCTCAGTGCCGCAAGGGACCTTACAAGGGCAAGGGAGGGGGGTCCCAGTTCGAGCTGTGGGACCCCTTAAGCCCCAAAGGGCCGCAAAGGCACTTATAAGTGCTGGGGAGAGGGGTCCCAGTTCAAGCTGTGGGACCCCTTAAGCCCCAAAGGGCCCTTGTGTGGGCCGCAAAAGGCACTTATAAGTGCCGGGTAGGGGGGTCCCAGTTCGAGCTGCGGGACCCCTTAAGCCCCAAAGGGCCCTTAAAAGGGCTGCAAATGCACTAATAAGTGCCGGGGAGAGGGGTCCCAGTTCAAGCTGTGGGACCCCTTAAGCCCCACAGGGCCCTTGTCAGGGCCACAAAGGTCCTTGTAAGGAGCCAGGAGGGCTTCGAGCTGTGGGACCCCCGAATGTTCCGGCCGGATTGCCAGCCTTTCGGCAATCCGCGACTCTCCAGCTGTTCGGGGATTTTCCAAGTGTCCATTCGAGTTTTACCAAACGTTCGTGAATCCTAGAACATTCGATCGAATGTTCCAGGATTACAGAAAGCGGCATGCGGAAACCGGTAGTAGCGCACGTGTGCGCTACATCTGTGTTTTTTTGCTGGTCCCTGCGCATGGACATGTTCCCCAGACCATCTCCCAGGTCCCAGAGGCCTGCAAGGTAAGTTTACATTGTAATATTATTTACCCCCAATTGACTTTAATGGGTCCATTTTTTAGAAGTTTGAAAGTTCGAAAACGGACCGAACTTTATGAAGTTCAGCCGTCTGTAGTATATACAAACATGAGTCCATTTGAGTTCAACATACATTATTTGGGTTGTGTTAGAACAGATGCACATACTCATGCTATCAATATTTGCATTGTTCGTGCTTACTGTTTAATGTTGTTTACTGGTTCAGAAGTGTACTAATCCATCCAAATCAAATAAATGCTTCAAGTAATTTATCATTTAGGAGATTTTTTTTTGTATAAGACGAGCTGCTTATTCAGTCCTTTGCAAAGCTGTAACTTTAAATCACACATTATAGACTGGCAAAGCTTACCTTTCCCACTTCAAAAAAAGTGTTTTTCTTTCCCATTTGTTTTTTATTTTTTGCAAGCATAACTTTTATGTAAGTGTGGCATCTGAATTGTGTTTTCTGGGGGACAATCTGTGTCAACATAGTGGAACGTGTCCCTTTCTCTTAAGGACCTTGATCTCAAGGACATATAAAAAGGACATTTAATCATTTGATGGTTGTATGGTATGTGTGAAAGTTTGAAAATAAGTTTGAAAATAAGGATTGTTTGTACTGTGTTAAGGACTGTGTATGCAGGACTGTGTGTGCAGCAGATTAATCTTTCTTCTAGTTATAGGGGTGCGCTGTGCTTCTATATTCTAGTAGTGCACCTGTTGTAATCACAAACAGGTTGTGAAAGGGTTTTTTTTTTCCCTCTCTTCCTGGCTCTTGCACTAATTGATGTGGGGGCTGTGGCCTATTAGTTAAATAGGATTCACATTGGTTGAACCTGTGGTTTGAACAAAAGAAAGTTTCCTGTAAGTGAAAAGAACTAGAGTGGAATGTTGTCCCTTGCTCTAAAAGACCTTGATATCAAGGACATAGAAAAAAGAAGGACATTGAAACAAGAAGGGCAATTAAACAAGGTTTGTGCATTACTGTGCTGGTGTTGTGTATTAGAAGGGACCATTTTGTTGGTACCATGCAATGTGCATCCTGCCACATGTATAGGAACCTGAAGCAGACTTTCCAGGGAACCTATGTCTGTGTCAGGTGTGGAGTGGAGAGTCTAAGGGGGCAGCTTGCAGCATTGCAGGGACTGGCAAAACTGGGTGTCAGCAGGCACTGTCTGGGGCCAGTATATAGGTGGGTGGCAGAAGGACAGGGAAGGTTGAGGGGGGAGGTAGTTTTGTTAGGGTTACTAGGGGAAGTGGGGGACAGAAGAGTAGGGTGGCTTCTTCCCAGATTGCCCATCCCAACAGATTTGCCACCTTAGGTAATGAAGTGGAGGAGGACACCTCGGAATTAGCGTGTATGGAGGGGGCTAGTCCCTTGAGCATCCAGGGAACTGGCATCTCTGATACAATGGAGGAGGAACGAAGAATCAGGAATGCAAGGCAGGTGGTAGTGGTAGGGGACTCCATTATAAGGAAGGTAATCTGCCACCAAGACCCTACATGCCGAACTGTGTGTTGCCTGCCTGGTGCTAGGGTTCGGCATGTGGTGGATTGTGTCGACAGATTATTGGGTGGGGCTGGGTGTGACCCAACGGTCTTGGTTCACATTGGTGCCAATGACAAAGTTAGAGGAGGAGGTGAGGTCCTTTAGCATGATTTCCGAGAGCTAGGGGCCAAGTTAAAAGCAAGGACCTCCAGGGTAGTGTTTTCAGAAATACTACCGCAGCCACGTGCTAAGCCAGGGAGACAGCGGGAGCTAAGGAGCATTAATGCGTGGCTAAGAGGGTGGTGTAAGGAAGAAGGGTTTGGGTTTATTGAGATCTGGGCAGACTTTGCTGTCAGCTACAGGCTCTTTAGTAGGGATGGGTTGCACCTCACTGATGGTGGTGCAGCTGGTTTAGGGGAGAAGATGGCTAAAGGGTTGGAGGAGATTTTAAACTAGGTTTGGGGGGGAAGGGTATTAGCAGTCTCACTGGGATAGATAGCCCAGGAGGAAAGCAGGGTGTAGATAGGCCAGTGGCGGGCAGAAAGGGGGGTGGGGCTAGCATAGGGGATAGGGAGGCATGTGTATTAAAGTGTATGAATAAATTACAGGATCATAATCTAAAATGTATGTTTGCAAATGCGAGAAGCCTGGCTGACAAAATGGGTGAATTCGAAATTATGGCATTGAATGAAAAGTATGATGCAATAGGTATAGCAGAAACGTGGTTGAACACGTTCTCACGACTGGGATGTAAATTTAGAAGGATATGCCTTGTTTAGACAGGACAGAGAAAAAAGTAAAGGGGGAGGAGTATGTGTTTATGTTAAAAAAGAATTGAAACCAAATTTAAAAGAAGAGATAACTGGCGATATGGATGTTAAAGTTGAGGCAATATGGGTGGAATTAGGCAACAGGAAAGGGGGTAATGTCATTGTTGGTGTCTGCTATAAGCCGCCAAATGCTAGCAGAGAGGAGGTGAGTCATCTTCATATGCAGTTGGCAAGGGCTGCAAGTTTGGGGAGTGTGCTTATTTTGGGGGAATTTAATCACCCAAAATTTTAAGTGTATTATATCAACTTTCCCTTTACCTTTAAAGCATATCATATCAACTTCCCCTTTAACTTTAAAGCTTATGATATTAACTTTGCCTTTAACAATGGGGTACAACATCTCACATATAGCCCCGTCTCTCCCGCGGGGCATGGATCCAGCTCCCTGCTTGCCTGAACTTGCAAGCAGGGGCCAGAGCGGCAGACACATCTGTGATTGGCTAAGAGGGAGCTAATCACAGGCACGGCTGCCAGCAATGGAGGCACTGGGGGAACGAAGGTCTGTAAGTACCATTCTGTTGTTTTTTTTAAAGAGATAACTCGGTGGTTAGGGGTGGGCAGGGGCCATCTACAATATGCCTAAAGGGTTTCATGCTAGGCACAACAGCTGCAGAGGATGGATCTGGATGGTAGGAGGGAGGGGGGGAGTGCTCCCCTGTGCATGTCACCATCCCTCCCAGGGGCAAGACAAAGGGCAGAGAGCTTTGGACAGGAAGACAGCTACTACTCTTAAGTTTCCTGGACTTTGAACAAGCACTGCAGGAAACCATAATGAGCAGAGATGTAAGGTAAGGATTTTTTTAAACTACACAGTTGGACCAGTAGTGGGTTAAATTTTAGTGTGGGGGTGGACATGCCCTTTAACCACATATATAGTCACACATTGATAGATAACTGCCAATCAATGCCCCAACCATTAATTTGCCACAGTGTTAGCACTTTAAATATTATTGAATTATATACAAAGAAGCAGCATTCAGTTAATCCAGTCCACTTTTACTTTACGTTTAATATACAACCAGCAGGGCAGTCCAGACTATCCAAATTAGATTCACCTCCAGCAAGTCTCACAGGAGTAGTGTATTGAATGAGATTTCAGTGGAGCAGGAGGAGCCAGCAAGTAAAGAGGGAAAGTTAATCTTTGACAATGGCTAAGAAAAAGTAGCATAGTGTGTGATTTAAAGGTACAGCTTTAGCTTTTCTAATGTATCAAACAGATTGCTGTAAATGTCTCCTGTCTCACTACTTACCACATTGGCTCAGAGAAGATCTGCAGCAACCATTTCGCAGAGATTACTAACTAGCAGTATAACCAGGGGCGTAACTAACAGGGAAGCAACTGCAGGGGAGGCAAGGGGGCCCATTTTCTTATTTTTCCTTTGACAGATATAGCCTTATCCTAGAAAACCACTGTGGATGAAGCACGAATAGGCGCCCCATCATAGTTTTGCTAGGCCCCCCAGCGATTCCTCGTTTCGCCACTGAATATAACATATTTTTTATAGTTTGTTAAGCCATATTTTAACATTTCCCTTTTATGAAAAAAATAAATAAAATGCACCTTCAACAAGGTTTTGTACAATTGTTACCAGTAAAATGGTAGGCAGACTTTTACAAGTCATATTTTTCTTCCTTAAATACATGAAACAGAGAAAATAAGTCCCTGAGGTTTGTCCCACCCCCTGAATGAGGAATAGTAGCGCTCCCCTGTGCAACAAATAATAAACTGATATCTGCTGTAAGAAAATCACTTAGAAAAGCAAGCAATATTTTTTAATAGTTTTCTGGGATTTATGTCAGGGGAAAAGGGTTATAGCTGGGAGATTTCTTTTAACTTTTTATTTACTTCTCCTTGTAACAAAACCACACCCTGCAATATTTGTTAACATTATGTGATACTATTGCCATCTGTGTATCTTTGCTTTTGGAAAAAATCAGGGTTATTCAATAAAAGTTCTTATCGTTTAAAATGGTGTTAATTTTGCCCTAACCAATCAGATGTAAGCTTACAAATGTTAAATAAGTTATGATTGGTTGGGAAAAATTTAGAACCATTTTAAACGATAAGAACTTTTATTGAATCTCCCAGAATGTATAAAAATGATGTTCCTCTGGCCACTTTGCAACGTTGCAGTATTTTCCTGTTTTAAAAAAGTTAGCCATGTGGCAGAGATTGTAATTAGGGATGGCATAGAACTCGAACTCGAACCCGAGTTCGAGCCGAACTGTTCGAGTTCGAACGGACCCGGACTTCTCGAACTATCTCGGACGTGGACTTTCGATATTTCCCGCACTTTCGATGATTTATCGAATGTTCGAACGTTCGAGTATCGAATCCGCGAGTAAAATGTACATGGTATCTAGGCGCAAACATCGAATCTGCGAGTAAAGTCTCCATTACAGCCTATACGCGAGTATCGAATCTGCGAGTAAAATGTCCCTGTTACCTTGAACGTTCAAACGCGAAAGCTCGAAAGTAGCGCGCGTGAGAGTAAAATCGATTTTACTTAAGTGCTGGATATTGGAACATGCTCCCCAGACCATTTCCCAGGTCCCACAGCCATTTACATTAAGTTACCATTAATATTTTAGTTGTATTTCACTCGAACTTTTCGAACTATTTGCCTCCCATAGACTTTAATGGGTCAGTTTTCGAACTTTCGAACTTTTACAATAGTTCAAAAGTTCGAAAACGGACCGAACTTTCAATAGTTCCATCTCTAATTGTAATGGACTTTTAAAGGAATTAAATAAAATTACATGTTTTAAGAGTGCTGTTCTTCGGTGAATTATATGGAATATAGATGATGAATTTATAAGTGTGCACCTGGAGACCCAAGAAAAGGCGAGTGCTGGTAAAACGTCTATCTAGTAACCTGAATTTACCTTTGGTATTAGACCATCATTTTAAAGTAATTTTAAAGATAATGTAGAGGGTGAGAGTAAACCACAGAAACAAACATTAACAGGGTTATTCAATAAAAGTTCTTATTGATAAAAATGGTGCTAATTTTGCCCCAACCAATCAGATGTTAGCTTTCAAATGTTAAATAAAATCTGATTGGTTTGTGCATAAATAGCACCATTTTAAACGATAAGAACTTTTATTGAATCTCCCTGTAAGTGCCATATGCCCCAGGAAAGCATTGGAAATAGTGATGCCAAATAGTATTTTTTTAAATGAGATTTCTCAATAGATTGTTTTGTCTTTTTATATGTGTCTATTCATATCTATGCTGTATTCAATTGATTTAATTTCATTCACAGACTATATGTACTTTCTATATGATCATGTTTAACATAGTGAAAAGCTTAAATTAGATACAGTAAATAAATATTGAAATGGTTAAATGTAAATATTTTCATATTTCATGATTGACATGCTCAATAATCTACAGTATATGCTGTAAAATTTGACTTCTTTCCCACAGCGTGACAATACCATACAATTTCATTGCCTCAGACTGTTAAGAGATGCTATTTGCACAGTTTGCATCAAGACACTTCAATATATCTGTTTTGTAAAGCTATATCAAATCTGAATATTCTGTCTGCACTATCATCTCTCCATAAAATGGTGTAACGTGTCATTGGCAAAATTGCATACAATGTTTGCAAAGTTCATAAACGTGGCTTTAAATTAATGTTTGCCATGAACCTTGAACATCCCTAGTGATCATTGACTTATTATTAATTAATGATCATGCGATTGTTTTATTTGAGTGGGTTTAGCTTTAAAATACTAGTCTAGGGTTCCTAAATAGCAAATACACTATGTGCATATGAAAAATTATTGTCATAATACGTTAACAATAACACATTTTGAAAAATTTAAAATAAATAACTGCATTAAAAAGAATCCAGGGTCTATTTTTACACTTACAGTTGTGTTCAAAATTATTCAACCCCCACTGAAATTGAGTATTTTGCCCAGTTTGACATTGATTTTGATCATTTCAGTCATCTTGTTTATAATTAAATCAAAGAGACACTTGTAAGTCAGGCAAATATAACATAACATTTATAATGAAATAACCACAAATATCTTTTCTGTGCTCATATCATTATCAGTTTTATTCAACCTCCAAGTGACATTCATTCTTAGTACTTAGTACAACATCCTTTTCCAGTTATAACAGCTTTTAAACGTGAAGCCTAGCTTGACACAAGTGTCTTGCAGCTAAGGGGTATCTTAGCCCATTCTTCATGGGCAAAAGCCTCCAGTTCAGTCACATTCTTAGGCTTGCGCGCTGCAACTGCTTTCTTTAAGTCCCACCAGAGGTTCTAAATCGGATTTAAGTCTGGTGACTGTGATGGCCACTCCAAAATGTTCCAGCCTTTAATCTGCAACCATGCTCTAGTGGACTTGGAAGTATGCTTGGGATCATTGTCCTGTTGAAAGGTCCAATATCTCCCAAGCCTCAGGTTTGTGATGGACTGCATCACATTTTTTTTTAATCTCCTGGTACTGAAGAGAATTCATGGTACCTTGCACACGCTGAAGCTTCCCTGTACCTAAAGTAAAACAGCAAAAAAGCATGATTGACCCCCCGCCATGCTTCACAGTAGGCAAGGTGTTCTTTTCTTCATAGGCCTTGTTCTTCCTCCTCCAAACATAGCGTTGATCCATGGGCCCAAGCAGTTCTAATTTTGTTTCATCAGTCCACAGAACACTATCCCAAAACCTTTGTGGTTTGTCCACATGACTTTTGGCATACTGCAGTCGACTCTTATTCTTTGGAGACACCAAGGGGGTGCGCCTGGGGGTTCTGGGATGGAGGCCTTCATTACGCAGTGTGCGCCTTATTGTCTGAGCTGAAACTTAAGTACCCGCATCTGACAAATCTTTTTTCAGTTCCTCAGCAGTCACTTTGCGCACAGCAGTCAAAGTCAGCATCTTCTTTCTGCCACGACCAGGTAGCATTTCAACAGTGCCCTTTGCCTTGAATTTGCAAATGGTGCTTCTTATTGTGTCTCTTGTTATGTTTAACATCTTTGCAATCTTCTTATAGCCATTGCCCTTCCTGTGAAGAGAAATCACCACTTCTCTTGTCTTCCTGGACCATTCTCTTGACTTCACCATGTTTGTAAACACACCAATAAATGTCTAGAAGGAGCTGCCTGAAACAGAGATAGTATAATTTTAATATTCTATACTTATGAACTTTCAAAATATGTTTAAAAGGCATGCCCACCTCCAAGATCAAATATCTATACTTACCTTGCCCTCCCGCCCAAACGCCAAGATTGGTATAGTTACTTACCTTAGGGGCTTCAATGACCATGGGGAGGAAAGTAAGATTTTTCATCTGACAGTGGACATGCCCTTTAAAAAATTCTTGTTAATTTTTCAGTAACTGTTGAACACTGTATTAAAACAGGATAAAGGAGGCTTATAAATAAGAATGCTGGATTTCTCTTTTTTTTGTGTCCTATAAAATACTTTTATGAACCACATTGTTGAAATTCTAGCATATACTTGCCATGGTTAGCTAAGAAATTATAGGAAATATTAGTTCAGAATACATACTGACCAAAAGTAGCAAAAGTATGTAGCACACATTATTGAATGTATTGACCCCAATATTTGCCCCTACCCCATTAAACTTCTTCTAACCATAACCTTTAACCATGGTATTCTTAAACATTAGAATAGGAACTTTGAACTTAGTTTTATAAGCTTATTTCTTCAATAACATTTAAAAAAGAATCATGAAGAACCCAGATTTCAAATGCAGATAATATACTCTTGAAAAAAAATTCAATAAATGCATTGAGTCAAATTTATTATTTATATATTTTACACAGGGATGTGTGTCTGCATATGGAATGGGTCCAAAAGAGCTATTAAATGTAAAAGAGAAGACTGATAGTTATTATTATTATTTTGGATTAATATAGCACCAACATTTTCCTTGGTGCTTTACAATAACATAGTCATACAAGTTACATACAAGGGTAGTACATATAATACAAAGTTGTAAATAATACCTACAGGGCAATGCATATAATGTAGGTACACAAAGTGATGAGTTAATTTACAGCAATACAATGATATACATAGAAAGAGGACCCTGCCCAGTGAGCTTACAATCTAGAGGAAATGGGGGGGAAAGTGGTGAAGTGAATCTTTATGTAGATTGGCAGTGGTTATCCTTTAACACCTAAAAACCTTTTTAACACGTGAGAAATCATTAAGATGCTGATGAAACAATAATTTGTGTTTCATACAATAACAACTATTCATCGCTAGCAGATTGAATACCCATTATAATGTTGATATATCATGTCAAAATTAAAGTATTCTAGTAATTATGCATAGGGGAAATAAACAGAAGAGGGTTTTTTTTCTTGCTAGGTCTAAGCGCTGGAATGTTTAGCATGCTATGTGGGGATGCTTTTGGCTGTAGTTTAAAGGCGGTTTGTAGATTACATGTTGGTCAGCCTTCTATCTAACTGTTTTCTTTCAGTATTAAGGAAGCAAGCTGTATGAATAAATAAGAATAATTTTCAGGAAAGGCTGTCCAAATAGTCAAGTACTGATTTTGTGATTGTTTGTGCAGGAAAAGGTGGTGTACTGTGTTAGCCAGTCAAAATGTTTACAAGCTGATTAAGCTTTAAAAAGGAACTAGAATGTTCCGAAAGCTTGCTATGATTATCTTAGTTAGCCAATAAAGGATACCTTTATACCACTTTTGTTATTTTTTATTTCAAAAGGGTTAACTGTAAACATTGTGATTGTTTGCCAAATTCCAAAACTGTCATCCTTATTTACCCCAGATGTTGTTAAATACACATTGGTTAGCATAAAAAAACTTGTCCTGCTTTGCTTTGCTTTTTATTTGGTATTCATATTACCGTTGGGAACACCACCTATAGCTAGGTCAAAGCAAAAGTATAGTAGAAAGAAACAGACTGTAGTGTGAACAGCAGAATTCTTGGGGATGCATGTACAAGTTTTAAGTAGCAAGTACCCCTGCTAAATAGCCCAAAACACCATAACCCATATATTGACAGTATTTCAAGAATAATTTTATCAGAAGAGGTTTAAGTTATATTAGTACAAGTAAACAGATTAGTTAGTCTTGTTTGGTGTAGTTAAAATAGGATCTGCAGGGAGGGGGGCTTGGGATATTAAATGTTGAATATGCATTGATAGATGGAGAGAGAGAATGTAGGAAACAGCAAACACTTCTTGTGGAGAAAAATATGCAGTGTGTTAAATAATTGGGAACATATGTAACATTGGGCAGGATTGAGGGGTGCTGACAAAGGAAAACACTATAGGGAATGGGTTAGAGGATGAACTAGTAGACTGCTAGATTGAGAAGAAGAAAAATGGTAAAGAAAGGATTAATCCTTAGAACACTAATATAACACTTCTATAACAGACAGAAAATTGTGAAATTGAAGTCCCAATATGATTCAAAAGTCATTTACGGTTCCAACATTCTCCTTTTTCTGACAACCATAGATCTGTGTAATTCAGTGAATATGGGTCATTTGATATCATGTTTATGCATCAACAAATGTGTTGCTTTACATTCAAGGAACTTGATAGGTAATGGAAAGTGATCTGCAGTAACTGTTTAAAGAAAATGGGAAAATAATGTGCCATTCCTTGGGTAACCAATAGTAATGCTTTCAAAAGTGTTTGATTTTTCAATTTTCACTGTTCATGGTTGATTTTTTTTTTTTACTATTAAAAATAGATGTTGAAGAGGTCTTAATGCTGGTTGAGAATAAGAAATATTACTTTTTCTATGTCTTTAGAGCAGTCACCCATACAAATCTGAGATCCTATGAGAAAGCCACTAAAGCAGGTGGGCATATCAAGATTTTTTCTTTCTTTCTTTTAGGATTAGATAATATCCTAGCAATAACTACTGAGCCAAACATAATACTCTGTCCTGCTGGCTCAAGTAGGTTTCTCGTTTAATTTTTTCAACACAACAATGCTTTTCATCTCATCTCCTTACAATGGCAGTGTTCAACCATTAAATAAAATATAGAAGTTGAAAGGCAGCATTATCTTTTGGACCCTGCAGCATTCCTTCTGTGCAACTCCAGAAAATATTCACTCTGAAAGTGTCACAAATAAACTACATTTCTAATCTATCTTGATGTGTTATATATAGATTTCTAATAAAAAGAGAGACAAATGCATGTTTATTTGTTTGTAATTGATTAATATTGAAGTAAAATGTTACATTTACTATTTAAAATATAACAGTATATTTAGCGTGAAAGGGGGAGTCTTTTAAGAGGGTTAAATTCGATTTTTAAAAATAATAAATAATTGTAGCAATGTAGGGCTTAAATATTAAATGATGAATACAATTATTAAACTTAAATATTACAATCTATATAATCAAAATTATACAAGACCTGCAAACACAAATCAAATATTTAACTAATAAGCAAGCAAATGATGTTGTCAGATTTATTTTTCCATGCCTGTTCTCTGAGACATGACATGTGCAATTCCAAAATGCCAAGGGCAGGAGAAAGTCGAAAAATGTTCCCACCTGTCACTGGATTATTTACAGCATTATAATGCAAATAATATTTTAAAGGACTTAATTTTCTCAATACATAAGTGAATAGCAATAGAATTTATTTTGAATGATGTGATGCATCTATGGTTTATAAACCTCTGTTTAAACAAGAATGTTTATAACATTTCTTTGTTATTTGCTGTTTTGCAATTATCCTTGGATGGTATCCATGACTTTATGAATTGTATCTACTTTTTTTTGCAAGAACTGCAACCTTTAAAACCTTGAGTATTCCTTAATTTCCTGTAATGTTATGATGGAAAATTAGCAAGCAAGTCCAGTTTCTTCTTTATATCTGACTAATGTTTATGCAGTGTTTCTGCTCTTTTGTAAATGTAACATGTGCGGTAAATATAGTGAGTGTATTGCAGTTTTACTCTTTAAAAAACATGTTTCGAATCATTTTTAATCATATTAATATTTTCTTAGAGTGTTAATAAGTAATAGCTGCCATTAGTTTCTTACTCTTCTTCTCTGATGCAGAGTGAAAGGTCTTTTCCACCCAAAAAAAATAATTACAGCTAAAGCACTGCAAATAATAATCTAATAAGCAAACATTGCAAATAATGAAAGAATACTTTCTAAAGATGTAGTCTACATGAGTCAGATTTACCTTGTTTGTTAAACTTCAACTTTCAAACCCCTGAAAACACAGGTAATACTGGCTTCTGGAACTGTCTAGGGTGCTAAAAATTGTCTTATTTTCTTTGATTCCCAATAATCTAGATAATCCAGCTATCAAGGAAAGGATTTGAGTGTGGATCATATGGTTTTCTAAAACAACCACTACTTCACAAAGACATGAAATACACAAAGAAACATCTGCTGGCAACTTGCTGTTTGCCTGAATTGGCACCAATGTGAACCAAGGTGAACCAAGTGCACTGAGTCACTCCCAGCCTTACCGTTTAGGATCAGTTAGCGTGACTTTAACATGTATTCTGTGGTAGCCACACAAGTATCGTCTCTGGGTGAATCACCCTAAAAGCCTTTATTTTTCAAATTAAATACCCTTTAGAATATTAAAACTTAGTTATTTTTATGAAATATTTGGATAAAATTTTTAAAACCCTTTCTATGACTGCCAGCATCAGAATGTTGCCAAAGGCATACTGGAATATTATTATCAAAATATAATACAATAATATGTTTTCTATAAAATTATGAAAAATCACTTTTGAATTTATTCATTACTAATCTTTCAATTTAATAATAAAATTTTACTGATAATTTCCTAATCATTTTGTTTAGCATTTTAGAAATTGTAGCCTCATCAATTTCAAATTCAACCATATATTGTTCTCTGCAATCCAAACATTTTATGGAGCCTTCTTTTCAACCTGATAATTCTTCTCCTGATCTTTGCCTTTTGGGTACTGTATCGAACCCTTCAATGGTCAGGTACAGGTAAACCTACCAAAATGTACCTAGATAGATTTTTTCATTTGAGGGACATGTCCTTTAAACTATTATCCTTTATATGCAGTCCTTTCAGACTTTACTGTATGGTCAATTCATTCCTTGGGCTTATACAGTAAATTCCTTTCATACTTAAACCAAATAAAAGTTGGCAGCACTTAAACAGCATCTGTAAAAATGTATTAAAATACATCAATGATACAAAACACCACATCCATTGTCATATACCTGCAAGTAAGTGTGATATATAATTGCCACTTGATGCACACAGATTAACAGTTTTCCAGGTTGATAGCTTCACACAATGACAAATTGTTACAAAAAGATGTTGTTTTCTCAAACAGCAGACAAAAGTAAATAAATGTTTAAATGACTAAAACAGATGACTAGCATAATTGTCTTTAAGACTCATACATACATACATAAAGAAACTGTTAGCATCTGACAGCATGTAACAAAACCTTGTTTCTCCATTCTAATGATGCGATTGGGCGACACAACATATATATAACAACAAACATAACAGAAGTTCTTCCATATAACCACTTTTTCAAGGTGAGGTGTGCATGTAATGTGGGAAAACAAAATTACCCTCGCAATGATTGTGTTAACAACTAATCAAAAGATATGAATATTCACAATCAGCAGTAATGGTTTGCTGGATTTTTCTTCCATTGGAAACAAAATAATATTACATAGAAACCTCCGAAAGAATATATATATATATATATCACTAATAAACAGCTTAAAGGGTATGTACATTCCTCAAATAAAAAAAACCTTTAGAAGTAACCCCCCCCTCCCCTGTTTTGGGGATAATTTACTTATGTACAAATTTCATTTGAGGGTTGAAATTGTCCTTTAAGCACTAACATCACAACTTCTAAGGGAAATATAAATACATCCTTAACAGCTGAATGGAACGGAAGTACATTGCTTTTATTTGTGTCTAAAAACTGATGAAGGGCATGTCTATCAACCATATCTACAGTTTTTAGCAAGAAGCTCCATCACCCCGAACACTGGAACTGCAATACTTACCCTTTTTACAGACACTCCTAAACTTACCTATTCACAACAATCCCCTCTGCCAGCTCTCCTGATTATGCAAAACAAAGTAACCACAGCAGTGGGTAAAAATGGACAACACAGCAAATAAATATAAACTCAATCCAGTACTTTATTTTAACACATAACCCATAGACATAATACCATAAAGTGCATAGTATATAGTATAAAATTTAAAATCACATCTCCCAAAAAGACATTACCCCTACAAAGTATACATATATGGAGCCACAGGGCTAAACTAGCCCAAGCTCTTACAAAGTGATGTATCAAGGTGTATAATAATTTCAAACACTGCGAAATATAATATAAATAAGCATGTCACCCAGAAAGAATAAACAAACCATCAGACCACTCCCAATGATCAATAAAGTGCCAGGGTAAAGCTGGAGGAGCACATTAAAAAATTGACAAACGCCAGCCCTCCTGGGCTCTGTGTTGTGACATTATGACCAATGTCATGAACCTGTAACTGGAGCCTCATGGCAACTTCAGTGAAGGGGATTAGTGGTGGATATGTAAGTGGAGGAGCATCAGTACAAAAGGGTACATGTTGCAGTTCCTTTGTAACAGAGTATGTGAAGTCCCAAAACAGGTATTTTGTGAGGTTCACCCCCTATGGTCTGTGCCACATCAGGTAAGTTGCACCCTTCCTCAGGTGTAACAAACTACTCAAATGTACAGGGCTTTTTAATGACATCATTATACAGATGCAGTGCAATAGCTCCTCCCCTTCATTATGGGGGTTAAATTGCCAGTGCAAAAAAGTGTACATAGTGCAATAATATTATAGTTGAACAACATACTGTGAATCATGTTACCTAATAAAAGCATACTATAAAATCTGTATCATTTAAAATGTGAACAGTTTATCAAGTGACAACAGTTATAAAATTTGTATTCTTGCTAAAATATATTAATAAAAAATCTTAAAGTGACCATTTCTTGTGTCCATTCATTATATATGTGATCTAAAATGACAATAAGTTATCTTCTAATAAATATATAGAATATAATCCTCAAGGATAAGTCCTTGAGGATTAAAAATACTTTTACATGGAACATGTGAAAAGGAAGGGGGCAACGTTGTGAAACGTTGTGTGTGTTTGGTTTCAGCACCTCAATAAATATTGAATATTGAAGTTTATTTCTGAGTGTGCCTCCCATTGAGAAACTGATACAAATTGCAGTTCCAGGGTTAGGGAGGGCCCCTTGCTAAGTACAGATTATAAAGGAGAACTAAACTTCCATTTTTAAAACCAAACGTGAAGGTTTTGTCCCCTGAACACCTATACATTGTTAGATTCTTCTCTAGTAAATTGCATTTAGAATATGTAAGTAATAGATTCTGTAACTAAGAAGGCTTCCATGTTGTTGCCAGTACAACCCACAGCCCATGAAGTCATCAAAGAACCATGCCCCCTGAACCCAGTATTCACTATCTCTATTCTACTCTATTCACTCTCTTATTTTTTTGTTTATATTCTATTCTAAATATACCTAAAATTTCAGCTTATTCCCTGGTGGCGCACCTGGAAAGACACCAATTTTAGAAACACACAGTTCAGAAGGTCACAGGTTCGAATCCCCATACTTTTATTTTTGTTTCCATTATGTAGTAAAAGATTCTACGTGTACCAGTGTTTCATATAGTATCTCTGTTAGCCAAAATGTAAGAGCTCTGCTTTTAGCAAGACAGAGTAAATGTACAAGTTGTAGGTTCTATTCCCCAGACTGTACGCAGACACTTACCTGGGGGTTTAGCCAGCTAAGGTGGATTGTGGGAGATGACCCCTATTACTCACAGGTTGTTTTCATAAATCAGCCAATGGCCACAGTAAAGGGAGAGATGAGGCACAGCTCGTTGTATGTTTGTGAATGTGCTCTGTCTATTGGGACAATGTTGTCTGGAGACTTTAGTTCTTCTTTAAATATGGGGTCAGCATGCCCTTTAATTACTATTATTATTGTGGATTTATAAAGCACCAACATCTTCCATAGAACTTTACAATTAAATGGATACATTCACATTAGGCCCTGTCCTAATGTGAAAGAGCAACAATAAAGAGCTTACATTTATTTGACACAATCCTACAACCTATCAGTATGTCTTTATGATTGTGAGGGGAGACCATACAAACTCCTTGCAGATGTGTCCAAGGATGGATTCGACCTTAGGACCCCCCACCTTATAGCCACCCGCTATCTATTTACAGATAAATAATATGCAGGGAAAATGTTTTCAAGTCCATAGTAGTCCTGCTTTGAATTAAGGTGGCAACACACCCAACAAACTAATATTAAATATGGTTTATAAAGGAAGAGGGGAAGTAACCATAAATATGCTATGGTTCCTTTGTCAGTCTGGTGAATAAAATAGAAAAGATTACAAAATCACAACATTATGTTAAAAAAATACATGATGTACTATCTATGAGCTTATTTATTAACACAAAAAGGTTTCAAAGACATTACACTGTAAATGCTGAATTTGCTTAGTTAAACTGTGAGGAGGTCTGTGCCAAAATAAACTTTCTAGGTCAACATTATTTTTTTTGTTTCAATGGTGTTGAAAATATTGATTAAAAAAGAATTAGCTTCTATAGCTAATAAAACAAAGATAGAATTAGCTTCTCTAAGAGAAAAGATTATATTCATTTGTGTACAAATGTTTTACCAGTTAAGAAACTCATTGTATGAAGCTAGTCATACATATACAGTATGCCAGAAGATTCTGCTATTTATCATTAAAAAGTTGTATTTTAGGGTGTCAGAGTCTGACTGCACACCAAGTTGAATGTACTGTAGCTGGGCTCCAGGAAAGCCAATGATCCAAACATTACTGCCAAAACAGATGTGAACCTGAGTAATCCCAAATACTTTAGCAGTGTGTGTCCCAGAAATGCCACCAAAGACCCACAAGGGATACAACCAGAGTAACTTAGTTGGTTAGTACTTCTAGGGGACGAAGCAAAACAACAACATGATGGAGGTAGCAGAGCTAAAACACAAGACTGGAACAAAGGTCTTCCTCTCATACCAAACCTCATATTATCCCTGTTAATGATGAACTGCCTTTACAACAGTGACTAAAGAAATGGTGTAAAAACAAAACCAGTAAAATATAAAAGAAGGAAATATAGCAGCAAACATGTTACCCACCTGCATAGATTGTAAGCTCTTTAGGCAGCACTTTTATTATATCTGCACACTTTCTCTGAATATTTATACCTATTGTGATTTTTACTTACATATTTAATTTCATGGAATTATGCCACTTATATAAATATAAGGGATATGCTTATTAGCTACTTAATTGCATTTAGATTACAAGATATTTAAAACAAAAGCAATACAAAAACAATAAAGGATACATATTTTAGCTAAAAAATGAAATAATAACAAGGTGGCTAATAGCAGGATTTTTCTTGTTACTATTGCTGGGATAACCAAATTCTCAACCAGAAATAAGGTTCAGGTCTTATTATTTCATGTTAGATTTTTTGTGCACTCATATAATTTTAAATTAAATCATTTTAATTTGTCTACTAAAGAATCCTCAATGGCTTTGGATAAAAGTAATCTTCCTAAATAAACTTCTGCTTAGCCCCAAGTGTTTTGAATTCCCATTACAGAAACAGAAATAGGGCAATCAATTCTTGCTAAAAAAAAAGACCCTGGGCAAGTTGGCCTCTCATTTTAAAATAACTGTTTAAAACACATTTTAGAATTTAAAATTTTCTTTATTCCACACTAGTAATTATCCCATCCCAAATTTTTTATATGATCATGTTGTCTTTTCAATCAAAACAGATGCTGAGAATTATGCATAAATTTTTGGCTGAAATACTATCTAATTAGACACAAAAATGAGTGTGCAATATTCCATTAAATGTATTTACATCATTATCCAAAATGCAGTTTAGCCAGTTAGTGCTGGCAACATGAACATTTGTAGGGCTGCTTTGACTGTCAAAATCCTGTGTCAAAACCTGGGACTTTTTCACAAACCCACTGGTAAAATGTTCTTCCTTACAAATCAGTGTATGTAATGCTCCATTATCTATTTTTATAACCTGCATATTCATAGAATTTCTAATAAATTTAGTTAACAATTTCCTAGTTAGCAAAAAAATCCTTGAACTGTTTAAGGGCACCTATATTGTCACTTTATCAAACAAGGAGGAGTGGGTTATAAACTTGTCTAACAGGAGCCTGACCCAGACAGTGGAAGTCCTGGCTAAGGGCTTGAACTTTGCTATCACTCCTAAAGCCATCCCTGTGGTGGATATTATAGCAGCCACAGAAGCCTCAACCCACAGTAATAAGGTATCACAGAGTCAGGCAATGTAACATCACCTCTACCCTGGTGAGGCACATCCATGTATATATGGACTCCTGAAGATACACATGGAAGTGGCCCTACTAAGACCTATAGTCAGCAGCATCAACTCTGTAACATACAAGGCGGCAAAATACCTAGCCAACATATTAGGGCCATTGGTTGAAAATTCTGAGCATAACATCCAGAACTCCCAGGATTTCACTAACAGGATTTAAGATATAGTACTCAAGATATAGTATGTGACATCTCTCTTCACCTGTATACCCACCAATGAGGCTGTTTAAATGGTGAGAAAATGGCTAGGCCAAGACAGGACCCTTAACAGCAGAACAGATCTTAACCCAAAACAAGTGTGTTCCCTGCTGGACTTTTGCCTGAATACCACTTTTTCAAATATAGGCATAAGTTCTATAAGCAAAAACATGTATGTGCTATGGGCTCTCCAGTTTTAATGCCTTAATGCAATCTACACCTTGCATTCAGAAGGTCCCTAACACCTGGCTGTCCTATGGTTATTGGGACTTTTATCAAAACAAAAAGTGCATTTATTGTGTTAGCTCAATAAATGCACTTGTGTTTTTGGCAATTCCGGAGTGGGTTTGTTTTTTCTGAGAGGCTCCAACTAATTATATTCTGCTTTATGATTATTATGTCTTGGAACAGGCATAGGAGCAGCCAGAGATGATAGAGACTGTGGGTAGCTACACCTTTGCTAAAAGTTCTAATTAGCATATGACTTTTGACAATTCCAGAGTGGTTGCGTTTTTTTGTGAAACGCTCCTACTAATATTCCAATTAGGACTTTCCAGGGTACTTCATTGCCAACAGATTCTTGTACAGAAGTCATTCTGAATTGAGAAAGTTAGTCGGATGACTACCAAAACATCTTCAAGAACTAAACTTCAAGTTCAGCTAATCTAACTGAATACAACAGATATGGCATCTATTAGGAACATTTTTTTTACATTCAAATCTATATTTGATAGAGAAATTGGAGAGAATACCTCTACATTCTATTTTGTAATAGTAAAGGAGCTGTAATCTGTCAATAATCTTATAGGCAGATGTCTATTCTTCAATAAAATAAAAGACTGACTGAAGAATTTGAATAAAAAGCTTAAGTTGCTTTCATAAAATAAATTGCTAATTTCTTTAAAGTGATTTTACAGTAGCATTTAAGAACAATATTGTTTACTAGAAGAGTCTTCAAAGAATTGTGATTTCCCAGAAATATTAATGATTAGAAATGGAAAATAGAAAATGTTATCTTTTTTAAGTTTATTTTAGATTCTCCCTGCATCTAGCACACACATTTTTTATTGATGATTAACTTGTTAGACATTCACCAAAACTAGTTAAAGGAGAACTTAAGTCCCCAGACAACATTGTCCCAATAGACAGAGCACATTCAGAAACACACCACAAGCTGTGTCTCATCTCTCCCTTTGCTGTGGATGCTGAGTGATTTATAAAAATAACCTGTGAGTACAAGGGGTCTCACAGTACGCAGTACACATTTACAGGAAATTGCAGTCTTGCCTCCTGGAAGCTGACAGCCAATTATGTTACAGCTCAGATATCCCTTCCTCTGACACAGAACTCCTGTGTCATACAAAAAGGTAAAGTAATCTTTGCAGTGTATGTCTTTGCTATAATGGATGAAAGAAACAGAACATTTAACATTTCAGCAAAAAATAAAAGTAAGTATGGGGAATCGAACCAGCAACCTTCTATACTGTGTCTTTCTAAAAACAAAGTTTTCTACCGCTAGGCCACAAGAGCTAATAAGTCATTGGCTGAAGGGAGCATGGGGAATCGAACTTGTGCCCCAATAGTCTATTTTTTTACTAACCCAGCACTTTAGCAGAACGTGCCACCAGTGAACCTTGCAATAGATACAGTAGATGTACATTTCAGTAAATGTCAGTAAAATCAGTTCATTATTTTGTATTGCGACTGGAAGACTGTCAGCAATTCACAATGGTTGGTAAATAAATAACAGAGCTGCTACATATAAAGATTGTACATATGTAGAAACTTTATATTTATCTAGAAACATGGAAATGAACAAACAGAAAAAGCAATAAACTCAGGCAGTAGACTATGTTATATTGTTTCATAAGTAAATAAGGGGATTAGAACTTGTGACTATTTGGTCTGTTTGTTCCTAAAACCACAGCATTTACATGGTGCTAGAAATTTTATGCATAGAGACAGTGAATCCTGGGGGCGTGGCTCTTTGAAGCCAACATGGACTATGAGTTGTACTGGCAACAACATGGAAGCCTCCTTTGTTACAGAATCGATTACTTATATCTACTAGATGCAAATTACTAGAGAAGAATCTTTCAATGTATAGGTATTCTGGGGAGAAAAGCTTTCACATTAGGATTTTAGAAATTAAGTTTAGTCCTCCTTTAAGTAGTGTTGTATGAGTCAAAGCAAAAAAGCATCAATATGAAGCTACAGAAAATGCATTACCTATAATTAAATGATTCAGCTCCTACAACTCTACAAGAATATAAACAATTACAGCTATTTTCATCATGTGTAAAAAAAAAACCAAAACCATAAACTACCCACAACCAGGAATCTCACTGTAAATAAGACAAATGTCATAGCCATATATTTGAGTGAACAAGTATATTACATTCATTAAAGATTTCAAACAAAATACTCGTTAAGAAATATATGCCCAAAGGGGTAAATTAATGGTTTTATCATTGCCTTTACTAAAATGATTTAATAGCTGAATACTACTTATTGGAATTACTGAGTCATTCTACAATTAAATATAATTGCTTTTGGATAAAGTATTTACAGTTATATACGGTGCCCTTTTAGATATTAATTCATTAAAAATAATGTAATGTAATGGTGGACTTGTCCATGGGGCTCTGATGGAAGCCTTTCAGATGCTGTTCGTTGCATCCGGCCAAGAACTCGTGTAATGTTTTAAGGCCTGATTGAACAATATACTAAACTATCGGTCGATCGGGCTGAAAAATTGTATGGTGTGTACCCATCTTTAGGCTAATTTACATATGTTTGCTGAAAATTCAACTGGGTGTTGGTCTAATTTACATATGTATTGCCCCTTGAGTCTTAAACCCCTATTGTATTGACTTATAAAGACACCCAATGTGTTACCTATTTAAATTACTAAGCCCTGCTCTGATGCTGGAATAACATCTGGTTTAAGTTTCTACATTGCCATCTTTCTCAACTTAACACAATAATGTTTGGCTTTCTTACTGGCAAATTATGCAGCCATAAACATTAATAAATATGACCCATGTCCTTCAGTACCTTTTGTTCTTGAGATGCTAGTAGCTATTACAAGGAAAATCTTGTAAGAATGAATGTCATAATTAGTCAAAACAATGGGATAAAGGGAGGAAGGAACCAAATTAATAACACAGAACGACCAACTTGGCGGATCTCCGAATGACCGTCCGTTTCGGACGATAAAGGCCCTACACATGGGCTGATTATCGCCCGAAACGAACGTTCGTACACATCGTGCGTGGTGGGTCAGGACCCAAGATAGCACGTGTGTATGAACCTTTAGTAATCGTGCGTGGTGGGTCAGGACCCAAGATAGCACGTGTGTATGAACCTTTAGTACCTGTTTTGTATCTCAAACTCTTGTCTGATAATGTAAGGGTTAATGGTCACTGTTTTAGATCTCTAACTCCTGTGTGGTAATGTAGAGGTTAATAAGTAATCTATTATCAATTTTATTGACTGTATCTGTTGGTATCTATCTGTTTGAGTTGTTTTTTTCTAAAGTAAAACCTTAGTATTCATGTTAAACTATCATGTTGGCACTGTGCAATAAGAAAGTGGGTTTTGGGTTGCAGTTTGGGCACTTGGTCACTGAAAGGTTCGCCATCACTGGCCTCAAGGATACTGTATATTATATTTTCCATGTTCTAACACTGGTCATCTGTAGAAACTAACTATTCAATAAAAGTTCTTATCGTTTAAAATGGCGAATCCGCAAGTAAAATGTCTATTATACCAATACGCGAGTAAATATTGAATATCGAATCCGCAAGTAAAATGTCTATTATACCAATACGCGAGTAAATATGTTTTTTTTAAGTGTGGAAGGTCCCAACAGGTTCAGATGTTGTGTATAGTAAGAGAGCTTGTGCGACAGTTCTTCCCAATAGGGAATAAATTATATGTTGTTTTTTATTAATAGTAGTTTCAGTTTATTCACTGGATTTTACCATCAGTTGTCTGATATGAAGGTAAAAATACACAATTTCAGCTGCAAATGTAGGCCAGCAAATTGACACTAAATATATATCACAGAAATGTAAAATATATTCTTCCTTGTTGTAAACTGCAGTTAAATCTGTTTCCCTATGTTTAAAATTTGAAATGGGGAGGGGAGATGTTATTTAATTTTGGTTTGTTTCTGTTGTTCTTGCTGGTGTGTGTGTGTGTGTGTGTGTTGTACACTGTGCACTGCACACTAAATATCCAATTCTCCAAAATAAAAAGGTGAAAAGGTGCACGCATAGGTCTTTATGAATAAACAAATAGAATATTTATTCAATCTGCATCTAGGTTTGAATAAATATATCTATTTACATAAAAACCCGTGTGTGCACCTTTATATATATTCTATATATTCTTGGAACACAATCATGGGTCTTTACTTAAAATATACTAAATATAAATATATCTTTTAAAATGTTACCTAAAATTGACAGATTGACAGATTTACATTGTTTCTTTATATTGAAGATACAGTATATATACGTAGGTGCTCTCATCAATCAATATAAAAGAAAGGATCAGGAGTCCAAGGAGCACTCATCTGGAAACTTATCTCAACATACTATAGGCACTATAGTCCTGGAGTGTTTTTTGGCATTTGTAGTCCTGTAATCCTGATGATAGCAAAATGTCCAAAATGCATGGATGTTACAATATACTAATAAATGTATCGTTTGTTATTTAAAAAGTTTCCAGATGAGTGCTCCTTGGATTCCTGATCCTTTTATCTATATTGATTGATGGGAGCACCCTGGTCTTTGTTCATAGATAGGAGTTTAAAGGATATATATCTATATATACCTTATCTTCAATATAAAGAAACAATATACATCTGTCAATCTGTCAATTTTAGGTAACATTTTAAAAAGAACAGAGCTACACACATGAAAGTAATCTTGCCACCGTTTCAATATTGTACACAGTGTAAACTTAAATAAAGTACCATTACATGTGAAACATAGCGTAGAGAAACTGCAAATGTCATTATGCTGTTAAATCGATGTGAACATTCCAGTGATGGAACTCGATCAGCTGTAAAATGTCTAAAACAAATAAAAATGACAACACAGGTAACACAGCTAAAAGGAAAGTAAGACGTTGTAAGACATAACAGTATAGGTTTTCACTAAGTTCCAACAAAGGAAGTTAATTGAGCTTGACTTCATTCATGCTTTACCCTTTTGTTGGTAAGAAGACAGGAGTCCTGGTGTGAGCATTATTTCATTCACATTTCTTAATATACTGCAGCTTTTTAAAGAACAAACAAGTTCTGCTTGTAGACTTTTGGTAAAATGATTTAGGGTAATTACTGAAATTAAGAAAAATGGACATATAAGCAAGCCTGTCCATTCCTCCAGGATTCTCCCCTCTGCTTACAATAGAGTCAAATTTTGATGCCATTGTAACAAATGGCCGGACGGCCGGGTACTCACAGTACGCTTTAGGAGGAGGCTGATAGTCCAGAAGATGCAGGATACAGAGGCTGCTGGGAATTGTAGGCTGGAAACAGGAGTAAGGTGCTGCTGGGAACTGAAGGCTGGATACCGGATACAGGAGGTAGGTAACTGGATACAGGCAAGTTAGTCACTGGAGACCGGCAAGGTAAGTACTGGACACTGGCAAGGTGGTCTCTGGAGGCAGGCAAGGTAAGTACTGGATACTGGTAAGGTAAGTACAGGATACAGGTAAGGTGGTCTCTGGAGGCAGGCAAGGTAAGTACTGGATACTGGTAAGGTAAGTACAGGATACAGGTAAGGTGGTCTCTGGAGGCAGGCAAGTGTAAGTACTGGATACTGGTAAGTAAGTACGTATAACAGGCTAAGGAGCAGGATCCAAGGCAGGTGAGTAAGGAGCCAGGGTAGCTAATGCTACTATCGGGCGCCGGGTCCTGGAGGACGCCAGCTTTTCAAACCTCGCGCCGCCTGGCGGGTCGGCGTCGTGACGTCATGACGTCCACGACGACGCCCACCCGGAAGTGCCGAGCGGCGCGGGACCGGAGCGGCAGGTAAGTCCGTGACAGTACCCCCCCCCTTACGGGGGGCCACAGGACCCAACGGGCCAGGTTTCCCTGGAAAACTCTTATGGAAAGCTCTGACTAGACGAGGAGCGTGCACATCAGCATGCTTAATCCAAGCTCTTTCCTCCGGACCGAAACCTTTCCAGTGGACCAAATATTGAAGAGACCTCCTCCAAAATCTAGAGTCCAAGATTTTTTCGACCTCAAACTCCTGTTGACCATCAACAGAAATTGGAACCGGAGGTAGTACGGATGTGGAATGTTGATTAGAGCGTACTGGCTTGATGAGGGAAATATGAAACACATTAGGAATCTGCATGCTGGAAGGAAGTTGGAGGCGAACAGCCACTGGACCGATTGATTCCAGGATAGGAAAAGGACCAATAAATTTGGGTCCCAGTTTGGAGGAAGGAACCCGTAGGTTGATATGAGCAGAGGAGAGCCACACTCCAACAGAATAAGCTGGGGGTTCTCTACGTCTCCTATCTGCTGCAGTCTTTTGTACCAAAGCAGATTTCTGAAGGCTGATTTCCGTAGCATGCCAGATAGCTGTCATCTGGGCCGCCGAGTCATTGGCAGCAGGTACTTGTGTGAAAAGAAAATCCTGAGGAAAACATCTAGGATTCGTCCCAAAGACACATAAAAAAGGAGATTTCCCAGTAGAAGCGTGAGGTGAATTGTTATGGGCAAACTCAGCCCAAGGCAGCAGGTCAGCCCAATCATCCTGAGTATAGGAAATGTAACAACGAAGATATTGTTCCAAAGACTGGTTAGTGCGTTCAGTAGATCCATTGGACTGTGGGTGGTAAGCCGAGGAGAATTGTAACTTGATGTTCATGGACTTACAAAGTGCCCTCCAAAATTTGGAAACAAATTGAGAACCCCTGTCAGATACAATTTCAGAAGGGAGTCCATGAAAGCGGAAGATATGGGAAATAAATAGTTGAGCCAACTCCGTTGAGGATGGTAGTTTGGGGAGGGGTACAAAATGGGCCATTTTGCTGAAGCGGTCTACTGTCACCCATATAACCGTGTTTTTCTTGGAAGGCGGAAGTTCAACAATAAAGTCCATGGATAGATGGGTCCACGGTCTGGACGGAATGGGGAGAGGTTGAAGAAGACCACAGGGGAGGGTTCTAGAAGACTTGGATTGAGCACAGCTGGTACACACTTGAACAAAGTCTTTAACATCCTTTCTCATTTTGGGCCACCAAAGGGAACGGGCAAGAATATTAAAAGTCTTGTTAACACCGGGATGCCCGGCTTTCTTGGAACAGTGGGTATGAAGAAGGATAGCTTTCCGAAGTGAAACAGGAACAAAGATTTTGCCAGAGGGTGTGTCAGGAGGAGCTGAGTCTTGTGCGGCTTGGATCTTGGAACAAAATTGAGGAGATATAGCGACCAAGATTTTCGTGGTTGGAATAATGGAGCCTTTATCTTCCTTACTACAGTCGAAAGCAACAAATGATCTGGACAGGGCATCAGCTTTCTTGTTTTTAGAACCAGGTTGGTAAGTGATGACAAAGTTGAATCGGGAAAAGAATAAAGACCATCGTGCTTGACGGGGATTTAATCTTTTGAGGTTCTGGATGTATTCGAGATTTTTATGGTCGGTAAGGATGGTGATAGGTACCGATGTGCCTTCCAACAGATGACGCCACTCCTCGAGGGCCAGTTTGATGGCAAGAAGTTCCCTATTTCCAACATCCTAGTTACGCTCGTTGGGTAGAAACTTTTTAGAGAAATAAGCACAGGGATGGAGTTTCCTTTTGTGCCCTTGTCTTTGGGAAAGGACGGCTCCAGCCCCCAAGTCCGAGGCATCAACTTCGATGTAGAAGGGAAGACTAAGATCTGGATGGACTAGAACAGGAGCATCAGCAAAGGCCTCCTTGAGTCGTTTGAAGGCTTTGAGGGCTGCAGGAGTCCATGAATGGGGCTTACCACCTTTACTGATGAGGGCTAATATCGGAGAAATTATTGAAGAGAACCCTTGAATGAATTGTCTGTAGTAATTGGCGAACCCAATGAACCTTTGAATAGCTTTGGTTCCCATAGGAAGAGACCAATCTTGAACGGCCGAAACTTTAACAGGGTCCATTTGGAACCCTTGCGCAGATACGATGTAACCTAGGAAGGGTACTTGTGGACACTCAAACAGACACTTTTCCAGTTTGGCATATAGGCTATTCTCTCTCAGACGTAGCAACACCTGTTTAACATGGATGCGGTGTGAGGGTAGATCTTGAGAAAAGATTAAAATGTCATCGAGATACACTACTACAGAGATACCCAACATATCCCGGAAAATGTCGTTGACAAATTCTTGGAACACCGCTGGAGCATTACAAAGGCCAAAGGGCATTACGAGATATTCGTAGTGACCGTCCCTAGTATTAAAGGGGCGGTCTTCCATTCGTCACCTTGGCGTATACGGATCAGATTGTATGCCCCCGAAGATCTAGTTTAGTAAATATTTTAGCCCCTTTTATCTGGTCAAACAGCTCAGAGATGAGAGGAGCGGATACCGATTCTTATAGTGATTTTATTTAACCCACGGTAGTCGATGCAGGGGCGTAAACCTCCGTCTTTTTTTTCAACAAAAAAGAACCCAGCTCCCGCAGGGGAAGTGGAAGGTTGTATGAAACCCCTAGACAAATGTTCCGTAATGTACTCTTTCATGGCTAGAGTTTCTGAGGGAGACAGTGGGTATGTGCGTCCCCGAGGAGGCATAGTACCAGAAAGAAGGTCGATGGGGCAATCGTAGGAACGGTGCGGTGGTAGCTTCTCAGCTCGTTTTTTACAGAACACATCAGAAAATCATGATGCATTCAGGGAGGTTTTTCTCTGATTTATTTTCACAGGTAATGGTAGAGCAATGAGTAGAAAGGCAATTTTTGAAACAGAAGGGGCTCCAAGACTTGAGTTCATTGTTAGACCAATCTATAACAGGGTTGTGTAGTCTGAGCCATGGAAGTCCGAGAATTAGGGGAGCAGAAGGGCTTGGATGACAAAAAGATAAATGTCTTGGTGAAATATGCCAATGCGGAATAGGACTTCGTAGTAGATTTGGAGTTAATTCTGAAGCCAACGGGTTATTGTCAATAGCCAGAACTCGAAGGGATTGCTGCAAGTGAAGGAGAGGAAGCCCCAATTGTGCTGCATAGGTAGAATCGATAAAGTTTCCAGCGGCACCAGAATCGACAAAGGCCTGGGAGAAAAAAGTTTTACCATTACAGGTGATAGTAGCTGGTAGAAAGAGTTTCAGTGGTTCAAATTTGGCAGGAGACTTAATGTTACCTAGAAGGAGCTCCTCCTTAACTTCTAGGTCATGGAGTTTCCCGACTTCTGGGGACAATTTCTTACAAAGTGTCCTTGCCCAGCACAATAGAGTCCATTGGTACATCTGCGTGATTTTTCCTCAGGGGATAGATGAGTGCCGCCAATTTGCATCGGCTCTTCACCCGAAGGTATGGGTTGCGAGAAGGGCTGAGCAGGCCTAGGAAAGGTCTTAGGGAGGTTGGAACGAGCTGCAGACCTTTACGCCTGCCGTTCACGGAAGTGGGTATCAATTTGTATGCATAGTGAAATCAAGTCCTCCAATGGGACAGGTAATTCCCTAGAGACTAATTCGTCCTTGAGGCGGTCAAAAGGCTGCAGTAAGTGCCTCATTGTTCCAAGAAGTCTCCGCAGCAAGGGTACGAAATTCAATTGCATATTGACCCACGGAACGTGACCCTTGGCGGAGCTGCATCAAACGGGAGGAGGCAGCAGAGGTTCTTCCCGGAGCATCGAAGACCTTGCAAAACATACTCAGGAAGTCAGCAACATTATAGACCAGAGGATCGTCTCTTTCCCATAAAGGAGAAGCCCAGGCCAGCACATTACCCTCCAACAAGGCGATGATGTACCCCACCTTTGCACGATCTGATGCAAAATGAGATGGTTGAAGTTCGAATTGGATTCTGCACTGATTAATGAACCCACGGCAGGCTTGGGCATCACCATCAAACGCAAGGGTGGAGGTATGCGGGGCTCTCTCCGAAGAGAAGGATCACCGGATCCGGCCATCGAAGGAGGGTGGCGTAGAACCTGGAGCAGCGCGCAGCGCTGGGGGTAGCCGGACAGCTAGGGAATCCATGAACTGAGCCAACTGGCCCTGGTGATGTTCGAACAGGTCCATGCGTTTGGACAAAGCTTGAAGAGTCTTATTCAACTCAGCCATAGCCCCTCAGGCGTTTCCATGGCCCGATAGTATGTAACAAATGGCCGAACGGCCGGGTACTCACAGTACGCTTTAGGAGGAGGCTGATAGTCCAGAAGATGCAGGATACAGAGGCTGCTGGGAATTGTAGGCTAGAAACAGGAGTAAGGTGCTGCTGGGAACTGAAGGCTGGATACCGGATACAGGAGAGTAGGGAACTGGATACAGGCAAATTAGTCACTGGAGACCGGCAAGGTAAGTACTGGACACTGGCAAGGTGGTCTCTGGAGGCAGGCAAGGTAAGTACTGGATACTGGTAAGGTAAGTACAGGATACAGGTAAGGTGGTCTCTGGAGGCAGGCAAAGTAAGTACTGGATACTGGTAAGGTAAGTACAGGATACAGGTAAGGTGAGGTAAGTACTGGATACTGGTAAGGTAAGTACAGGATACAGGTAAGGAGCAGGATCCAAGGCAGGTGAGTAAGGAGCCAGGGTAGCTAATGCTACTATCGGGCGCCGGGTCCTGGAGGACGCCGGCTTTTCAAACCTCGCGCCGCCCGGCGGGTCGGCGTCGTGACATCATGACGTCCACGACGCCGCCCACCCGGAAGTGCCGAGTGGCACGGGACCGGAGCGGCAGGTAAGTCCGTGACAGCCATAGCGCAAACAATGCAAGTGTGTTCCTGGCTTAACACAACCTTTAATTAAAAGTGGAATACCTAAAGCACTTGTGTGCAGTTAAGGGCATACACTATAAGTAATGGACAATATTATTATATTAAGATTAAACCCATTTTTCCATAAATATCCAGTTAGCATCAGCTGTTAACTAAACCCATATAGTTGATTTTATGTGTCTGGCTTTAAGTTGCATTAAACTTTGTTTATTACTAATCATTTTGTTTACATGTACCTGGCATCTAAGGGGGATCAATCATATCTATATCATACAACTCAACAACCAAGGTTTTCTGAAATCCCCGTTACTTTTATATTTTGCTAATCTAATATAGTTAGTAAGGCTGAGGTCACACTACACCGGACAGCATATAAAGCATGTGTGCATTGGCACACAAATTCATGAGCGTTACCACCAGTTTGCGCTGCGATCCATGCAATCAAGAGCACATGCGATCAGCAAAAAATTTGGTAATAGCATGCACTCCAAAAATGGATGCCCATCCAATGTGACCACCCACACTGACTAGCACTCTGCCACGATACCCATGTGCTAACGGATTGCTATGCGCAAAGCGATTGTTAGCACCTGAGAAATCGTGCTGGTGTGGCCTAGTCACAAAAAATCTATTTTGTGTAATACTATAGAATTGATGAAACATTTTTGACATCAAATCTCCTGAAAATTCACTGCTAATTGGAAATCCACACCATATTGTCATTTATGTGTCAAACATGCATTGTTAAAAGCTGAAGCTGTTGGCCAGTCATTATTTAGAGTTAAAAAAATGTTGCAAAGTTTTAACATTTTAAGATAAATGATAAGAGTGGGAAATGTGATAAGAAGAAAGTTTGAAAAGCAAGCTAAACTGAAGGGTAGATGTGGTGGCTCTATGGCCCATTCTTTCATCAAATCCATTTCATTTAGTGTTACGACTGTTCCTGCTGTATCAGTTATTGCTGTAAAATGTTGTTTGGTTTAATCTATATTGGATTCACTATTCCTTCAATGCTCTTGTGCACTCTTAATTCTAAACCGTGTGCTCTTGCTTGTACACAAATTTATAGAGAGCATACACAAAATTCCTTAAGAATGTAAGCACTGTGGTATATAGCATAAATGTAATTTTGTATCTGTACAGATTATGTGCATCTGTACACACATCCAATAAAGCATTAACTGAACAATTGACAATCAGAGTGTGAAACATGTCTCTGGAGTTTTTGTTTACAAAGCAAAGCAAAGTCATTTGTTCCTTAAGTTGTACAGGTGCATTCCACACAAACAATTTGTTGTCTGTCATCCTCTTTTCCTGTGCTAATTTTCCTTTAGGAAAAAAAATGCATAATTAAGGGAGATATAAATACACAGAAAAAGGTCAAACTAATTACTACCTTTTTATATCCAGTACATAGGTGTCATGGCCTAGAAAACAGGACTTGTTTATTTATGTACAGTATGTATTTTACTAAGCCCCATGCTTGCCCTACCTTATAAATAAAGTCCGCCAACATTTGGTAAAGTGAATTGTGATGGAGAGCAATTTACTTTAACATCTGGTTCACACAATACACAATTCATTTCAATAGGGAAAAGAGTGTGCTGTATGTGACAGATGTCGAAATGAATTGTGTTTCAACTTAACTGGTTTTCTAAATGTTGGACAAATACATTTATGGGTCAGAAGCATTAAATGTTGGAGGACTTCAGTACCTTTATGGGTCAGAGGACTGGATTGTTTCCATTTAAAACTCAGTAGTCAGTTTGAAGAGGTTGAAAGGTTATACTTTATATTGTTTTTACACAGTAACTGAAATAGGTAGCATTCAGTTTATTTAAGGCTTTAGCAAACAATCCAAAATATAAACAGAGTACACCAGATTAGAATACAATACAACAGACAAAACCTATTAAATAATCAAATAAAAACTGTAAAACTATTAAAACAATCACCCAAATGGTAAATTGTTTCTCATTTAGTTTTAAAGTCAGCATAATGTGGATTTTTTTACTATTCAGGACTGACACCGTTTCCTCTGCAACTTTCAAGGGTATGTCTACCCCCCTCCAAAAAACCCACCTTTTTTAAGTAATTGCCCCCCAAAACCTCAACTTTGCAAAGTATTTATAAATGTTCTTACCAGCCCACATTTCCTTCCATCTAGCTTCCGTGACTTTTCTGTACACGAAAGCTGCAGAAGGGGCTGGACCGGCAGCAACTTCTGTGATTGGCTGAGACATCACGTCAAGTTAAGAACTTGAGAGGTTAAATATAACACCTGACACTCAAACTTTCTAATTAGGGCAAATACAACCATCCCCAAGCATAAATAAAGTTTGTTATCAGTGTAAGTAATATTTTACCTGGTGTGTAGAGTTTAATGTGGCATCCTACAAGCCTCAAGTTCTCAGTGATCCATGGTTTTCCATGTGGCCTCTACCTCTTCCTTGGTTTTCACATTGGAAATTCTCCAGTTAGAATCAGTTACCTAAGCTTATGGACAGTTGTAAACTAGGAATGCAAAATGTATGTTTAAAGGGGGTTTAAATGAGCTAATTACAGGGCCACTGGTTTAAAAAAAATCTTAATTTTAAGTTAAGATCCAACATATATTCCTACAGCAAATGGATGTTCTCCCAAATATTTTTAAGCAAATATGTTATCATTGCCTACTGTATGCTAGCAAGCTGCTCTAGCTTCCTATGTCACAAAGCAGTGCACATCTGGCTTAATTACTAACCAAGCAATCCCTTTCATGGAGCATGTCTATAAAATAGACACAATATATAATATGTATTTAAAATGATCACTGTCCTTAATGTTCAATATCACAAAATACCTCAAAATATTCTATCAACAAAGAGAATGCTACATGCATTATCAAATTGTGTGCCCCAGTCCATACTTTACATATGTGGGATTTGGTTTGCATTGATTATCTTTCTTCCCTTTGATTATACGAGTCATGTGTTATGGGATGAAAACAGTAAACAAAGATATTTGTTGATATCAGTGTTTTTGCTGGTTTGGTTCTTGTTGAAACCAATTATAACGATTTCAATGTGGATCGACATGAATCTTATTTTTCTGCTTGGTTCCTCTGCTTGTCATGTATTTGTTTTTTATACAAGCTAAAGTCTGGTCGACATCTGGAATTTAAAAAAATCCCAAAATCTAAATTAAGACCTTTTTTAATTGTGTGAGGGTTCTACACTACAATCTATTTTAGGGAACATCATAATGGTTAATGATAATTTAAGTTACGTGCAGTAAATCATTCTTGCCTAGGTTCATGTCT
The DNA here is from genome assembly GCA_019447015.1 of Hymenochirus boettgeri. Lineage (NCBI taxonomy): Eukaryota > Metazoa > Chordata > Amphibia > Anura > Pipidae > Hymenochirus > Hymenochirus boettgeri. Next base: position 154,296,488 of record CM033473.1, on the reverse strand, counting down.
AATTTTATTTTAAAATGTATTTGATTAATTGGCTATAATAATGCCATCAGACCCAGTAGTAGCTAAAAAATGTGCAAACAAAATAATTGATCCATCTTTAAGAGAATATCCAGACCTTAATGTAGTCTTACCAAATGTTTAGTAGATAAGGTGCCATAGTTAAACCAGGCATTGCTGTTCAGTGTTAAAAATCACTCCATAATCCAAGCTGCCATAAACATCATTCTCTATGACAGCAATGTCTGGTAAGTAATATAAGGAGATTAAGTATGCTCAACAAAGAACAAACCCAGTATGAAGTAATTTAATGAGCTGTTTGCTAGATGTATATAGGGCAATTTTCAAAGTGTACACCTTCTGAACTGCACTGTAGCAGGAGAGGTGCAGGTACCTTTTCACCCTATTCTGTCTATCAAGATATAACTGTAAATCTTGACACCAAAGAGCTATACACAGCATAAAATGACATTATTTAAATCTTACCATATTATCTCCTGCAGTGAAAAGAGCAGGTCTCTGGAATGCAAAATATGAAGAATACTATTGTTCCTTAAAAACTGTCTGTTCTTTTCTCCACTGGTGATAAAAAAAATACATTGTATATTCCTCTGCCGTGTCACAGGTTCTAAAATATTGCCAGAATTGAAATGGTTAAAATATACAGTACCTGTGGTGAGTCTTCTGTAGTCTAAAAATAATCAGTAATCAGTCTTCTGTAGTCTAAAAGTAATCAACTCATACAATACTAATGCTATCTGTTATCATTAAACAGCAATATAACAAAATGAACCTTTAACAATAAGAGAGCCTTTAAGTAGAAAGCTTTTGAACAAAAATGAAATCTACAATAGTGCTGTACTTCTAGTCATTATTGTACAATATAATAATATAATATATACTAGTGAAGGTTCTCTGGGTCATGTTATATTTGTGGAATTCATCTAGATCAACTGGAATTTAGTTCAAGACTTGAAGTTTAGTTCAAGTTTAATTCAAACTAAACTTAATGTCCAGTTGATCTAACTGAAAACCACAGATATTATTTTAGACGGACTTAAGCATTTTAGAAGAACCAGAAATACAGAATATAAAGCATAAAAGTATATTTGTTGAAGGATGCAGTTGCAAGGCTTAATTGTGACAAATGCAATCCTGGCAAGGGTTAATGCTTTGTCCTCTGTACACTCTCTACATCTGTTTTGACATTACACATCATTCCATCTAATTTTTGATGTTGAAGAGGATTCTAGAAATGGGACTTTTATTAGTACAAATAATAAGTAAAAGTAATTTATTAATTTAAACTAATTAACAATTAACTTGCTAAAGTCTTATTATTTATTAAAACTGTTGGGTTCTTTCATAACTTTTATACAGAATAAAAAGATCAAATTCATTTAGGAGATCTAAATCAATATAAATTAATGATCATAAGGTTTTATTTGCCAAACGATAAAAATACTATGATTTGTTTTCAACCGAAGGAATACTGTCACTTGTTTTTAAATCAGATTGAATTATAAGATATTAATCTCTAAAAAAGTGCACGGTTTCCTAGGTGAAAGATCTATTCAGCTAGCAAAGAAAGTACCTTCTTCACACTCTTAACATTCTGACATGATGATGGATCATTTATTTACTAAGCAGTCCTGGTGGCCAGATAATCAGATTTTCATGCATAAAAGCCATGGAGCTTCAACCACTGAACAGCTTTATTTACACTGGGCAAAAGCCAGCTATCAAGGGATTTTTTCTTCAAGCTTAGTGTGATTGGTCATGCTTCATTTTCCTTAAAAAAAATAACAATTTAATGCAACACGATAAAGCACAAAATATGAGCACTACTTTTTGTAGGTGCACTGAAATCAATCATTTTGTACTCATATGTGTGAAATGAAGTCTAAACCCAAATGTTTATCAAAGTAAAATAAGTGAAAATGACTGTAATAAGATACACATAGGAAATACAAGATACTGTAATGAAATACAAATATGAGATCATTTATTAGTACATTATTTTCATCTTTCTATAGATATTGTCCCTATAAATAAATTGTAGCACTGGCCATTTTGATACAGTATTTTTGTAAATATGAATTGAATATTGAAATAGAAACAGTACCTTCATATTACCTTTAAATGATAAAAGTTTATTGTGGTGGTAAAACTAAGCAAGATGGTGATCATATCTTTAAATGATAAGTGCATCAGTATAAAGTAAGCACAGGGGTGAAGACCTAGGGGCATATTTATAAAGGTTTATCGCCGCCTTTTTGACAAATTTGGACTTTTCCCAATTTATAAAGCATTGATAACCAGTGGCTTAGTCATTACCACTACTTTTCACTATTTTGCTTTTCACCATACATCGCTGTGTAAACCGCTCAAGCATATTTATAAAATGTTGAAAAGTTTAATTGCGTTAAGTTCAGCCATTCAAATTCACAAACTGTGAGGTGGTGAAAATGCATAAGTGCCCATTTATCTAACCTGCCCATGGGTCCATGGAAGGTGTCAGTACTTTGTGGAGTGTTTCTCAATACTAAAAAGTACCTAGGGGGTGCTAGACTATTTTCCAACATTTACTGTAATACGATATGCGATTTCCAATTTTCCTAATATCGTTTTTTTAAGGTTCTGATTTTATTTATTTACAAATTAAGTCAAATGGGGACTGCTTAGCTCCTGCCCTCCGAGACTTCCTGGATCTCCTTCTTCTGTAGTCCAAAAAAGCCCTGTTCATTTGGTCCGGTCGCATGCGTGATGTTGCGGCGCATGCGTGATGTTGCGGCACATGCAGCATGACATCAGTGCGTACACAGATGTCATCACGTCGCACCGTGTTTGTATACAGCGCACCACAATCACATCACAACGGGAGGGCGCGCGCATGCCTGGACCAAACGGACATGGCTTTTTTGGTCTAAAGAATTAGGAGATCCAGGAAGTCTCAGAGGGGCAGAGCTAAGCAGTCTACAATGCTGAAGCAAGATGTCAGCAACTTTACATCAGTAAAGGAAGGCTCAGGAGGGACTTAGAACAAAAAAAAGGGAATAAGATTTTTTAAAGCTGCTACTTCCAATTAAACTTGGTTTTACAGCATACTTATCCTTTAATATGAGAACATACCATAGTGCTATGTAAGAAATAATCATGTTAACGGAACATTCCAGTAAGCAAAAAATGCAACAAAAGGCATAAAAGGCAAAATTTCACAGCTATTTATAAATTTAAAAAATGACAAAAATAGCTCTGAAATTTCACCTTCTCTGGTCTGGTAATGGCCGAGGCTAAAGAGCAATATTTTTGCAATAAGGCAAAGTTGTTAGTGCACATACTACTGTCGCACATCGCTGCATCGATACTTTTCCAAGAAAGCAAAAACAATTTTATAAATATGGCAAAAATATTGCTCTATGTAATTGCGATCTCCTGCAATAGCGAAATGGCAAAAATAGCGATAGTTTATAACTATGCCCCCTAGAATTTTAGGGTACTGGGTACTTTGTTTGGAAAGGGGTAGGGGAAAGAGTATAATTTTCCTTAAATAACACCATAAGACCATGGAATTGGATTTAGCATTATATGGCCACAATAAGATGTGAAAAGCCTGGGTCTAGTATCTTTTTTTGCACAAATTAAAGGGCATGTTCACCCCTCAAAACTTATATATAGGTTAATCTCCAAACCCCCAAAATACAATTGTTAAAAAATTGACAGGCATAGGGTTAATCTGACACTAAAATTATGTTTTCCCATTCCATTTGCATCTAAAAAGTTTCTTCAAGCTCTCCAATCATTTTTTTAACAAGCTTTTACATGCTCAGAGGAGGCAGCAAGAGGAATACCATTCAGTCATTGGCTTAATGATGTCATCTGTTTTATACAGTACATGACTGACAGCTGCTAACTGAAAGAACAGAGAAGCAAAAAGAGAAGTAACACAACATCAGACAGCATTTTTAGGTTACACTTACATATCTTAGATTTCCCACAATTGTGGGTTTGGGGTTGATTTACATACTGTATATGCAATATTTTTATTTGAAGGGTATACTTGCACTTTAAGGTATACAGTACTAATCTCCTAAAAGGATCATTAAGATAACCAGGTGGTACTTTTGGTCAGGGTACAATGGTACAATAATGCATGTTTTTTACCTTCATCCTATTTTTTCTAGTAAGAAAAAGATACAGGAGGATTACTAATTTGAAAAGATATGACCAATGTCAATTCCTTTATGAGGCTTTATGCACAATGAAATTGCTATGTATTTTTTTATCAATTATTTCCATTGTATAGATTTATGAAACTCTCAACATCTCTGAGCATTTAAATGGTGTTAACCCCATCAAATCAGGCTCAATAACAGAGGCTACAACCTACAGGAAATTTAAGGTAAATGCAGTATGAGCCTCTATCTGGGATTTTCACCCTATGCCCAGACACAAGATTACTGAGGGTGTTTGTGGAGTAGGACCCAGAACTAGATATTTCTTTACAATTTTATGCCCTGAAATCAATTCAATACAAATGAAAGGGTCTGAAACTACAATTTTAGAGAAGTAAAATGGTGGTACTAACATATTTATCTGTTCTTGCTTTGTCATTAAATAAATGTTTAGTGAGCCCCTTCCTTCACCCTTCTTTCTTTTCTCTGCTGATTCTCTTAATTGTTGCAGAAACTGTGCTGGCAGGCAGCCAAAAATCATAGTAAGAGGTCAGAAATGGGGACATATAAACTCTGCTTCTGGAGTGATAGGTATTTCCCTATAAATGCTGTGATTTCAAATATTGATTTCCCAGAATCTACAGCCCAGATTTAAATTCCGATACAAGTTTTTGAATCGTAGGATCTTGCTATATCTAAAGTTTTTTTAAGACAGAGATTGTGAGTTTGTAAATGCACATATCACTTACTGCATCACTATAGTAGCTAATCGCTGCTCTTATTGTATAGCCTTGTATGAATGTTATTCTTTAGTGAAAACGTCCTGCCAGCTATTCCAACTTCTGTAATATCTTTATCTAAAAACTCAGTTTGATTTATTTGTAGGTCCAAAATACCAAAAAATAGTAGTTTCATAACGTTTGGTGGATTTATCGTAAATTAGTGTCAACAAAAATATTTTTAAACCTCTTTGCTGTTTTACAGAAATATTATTGCTCTTCGTTGTTGATGTATTTTTGTTCTCATTTGAATTTCCTAGTCTTAATACAACCATATAGTACCAAATGGTATGCAAATTACACACAAAATGGGCTGTTACACAGTTCAGATTAATGAAAGGTAATTGTTATGAATAATTAAAGGTAAATATTTTAATATCTGGATATTTATTGATATCTGGATATTAATGGTAGATAAAAATTTACAGAAACATAACCAGAGATCTTAATGTCTCCTTTCCTTTATCGTTAAAATTCACACTACAAAGTAGCGCAAAAGGTCCAATTTTTTTCCCAATTGGGTGCCTGGTGCTGTTAAAAAATTGTGTAGGCCTCGCTAGTTAAGTATAAAGCCCATGCTAGACTTCTAATTACATGGGTAACATGGGATTTACACTTATCTGGGTCATACTGTCTTTTATGTCATACTGCCACTATGCCATAACGCCCTTAACACCTGGCTGTGATATGCTAATTGGGATTTTCCAGGGTACATAATTGCCACAGATTCTTGTACAAGTCATTTTGAATTGAGAAAGCCAGTCGGATGACTAGCGAAACGTCTTCAAGAACTAAACTTCAACTATAGTTGATCTAATTGAATACAGATACAACAGATATACCATGACCTGGATAAAGGAGAACCTTCACAAGCATATTTTCATAATTATTTTAAAATGTGTAAAATTTGTAATATATAACAGGGATTTATCATTTGTATATAATATGAAAGTTGATATCTTGTTAGTTGAAAATATCGGATGAAGTGACAGACACATGATATTGCTTTTTACTGTATCATTATTATTCAGATTTCATTCATATCATTTAGAAGATCAGATAGTCGAAAATGAAAGCATATTAAACTGAATAACAAGGCATTTTATTTGAATTAGCACTATATACACCATACCTTTTGCTAAGAAAATCCTTATACATACAAGAGGAGCCTTACTGGAAATTATACCATATTATTATTAGCAGACATAACCCACATCTTCATTATTTATTTAGTGTCAAACAATAACAAATGGGTAACAATAGAAACATTTTTAAAAGTGTGTAGTTCAAGTATTTATATTAATTGTACATATACATTACCCCAATGTATTTTGTAGAGACATCATCAAGGTATTTAAAAAAAAAACAAGGAAATCTGGCATGACCTTGACAGATACACATTTTTTTTGTTTTTTGTGGATATTTGTGGTAGCTTTCATGTAGTCATTTTTGCAATAGAGAAACCTACATATAGAAATTGCAGCAATGTGTATTGTATTGGGGCATAAAACCCCATGCGCCAGCGATCCATATTTTACGCCACTCCCGTGATGCAGTAAGTGTCACAAAGGTAAGAAGCATCAGGGAACTATATAACCTCAATCTTAAGTCTTTTACAAGCTGGATATTGCTGCAAGCTGTTTATTATAGGTTAAAGGACATGTAAGCTGTGTTAAATCATTTTCCAACTAATCACACATCAATAAGGATTAATTGCCACCGGACCTAGGTGATGGGTTCGGGGCTGGCAGCACCCGGACCACCGTGGGAAAGCGGTGAGTATCCATTCCCTGGATCATATATATGTAACTGTTGTCCCGATATGCAAATGGTCAAGCGACAGACTCGGGGTTTAGGACACCCAGGTCTGCTATTAATTTATGTGAGTTGCATCTAATGCTAATTAGGGACTGTTATTTAGGTTAATTACCCCCTGGGTCTCTGTTTTTCACAGTTGAAGTTTATACGTTACAACATAGCCTAACCTATATCCTCCAATCCTTTTTCAACAGTTTATTGCTATTATTTTTTATTGGGAGCTGAAAGGGCCAGAGTCAAACTCAGATTTCTACAGGGACCTAAACAAGCAGTGAGATTGGCACTCCCTGACTTCCAGCTATATTACTATGCTGGCCATTGAAATATTTGAAAATTGGCTGGCCATTGGGACCAACCATCAACAAGATTCTCAATTGGCAGATTCTCTGTACCGCAGAATCCTTCTTACACACATATCTCCCCACATACCCCCTCCTATTCCTTAATTTCAAAATTAATATAATACCATTTGGGGGTACTCCACTCCACCACCAACAAATTTCAAATTTGGAAAAGGGTAAATGCATCTTTAAACTTTACGGATATCCAGGAAGAACCCCCACCATGGAACAATGAAAATTTAAACAAAAAACACACATGGCCCGGAGAAAAACACTTACGGGAGCTGCAACCCTGCTTCAATCGTGGCACTCAAACACTCACACCCGCTCGACCTCCAACGGTAAAAATATAGTTCAGCTGCACACGGTACGTAGTAAAAAGTAAAAATATCCTTTATGTCAACATCACAATAAAAACACTCAGGCACGTGAGGCTAAGATGTAATAAGGATCAGCACAGGTGTAGCCTGATGCATTTCATGACTCACAGTCACTTCATCAGAGGCCTACTCTTGACTATTGTCGCAGCTGAACTATGGAACAATGACACATTTCCAAACTTAGCCGCAATAAAAAATCTTGGAAAACCTAGGAATCCATTTGTTTGGACAAATTAGTAGTAACAAAAAACGTATTAGCTTCCAGGAGCTTCAGATTTATATGGGCATCGCAAATACTTTCTTCTTCTGATACCTCCAACTGAAATATTGCCTGATCTCTAAGTTTCAAGGGATGAAAATACCTGCATCTAACCAAGAAATAATTATTATGTAAAAGCGGAGAGAAAAACATCTGACCTTTAAGCTATACATTTTAAACCAAGGGTGTGGAGTTGTAGCAAGAAAGTTTAGAGGTGCACGGAGATAAAGGTGCACTCCTTTATCTCCGTGCCACGAAACGGTAAAGGTTATAACTAAAAATACTGAAAGGGAGGCACACTCCAAAAGTGCTTTACAGCATAACTTATTTATTCAGTGCTAAACAAAGTCCAAAATACACACTGTATAGCTTTAAGCTATACACCTTTCTGATGAATGCTAGAATGACCGAAGACAAAGAGGTGTTAATGACCAAATGGTCCAGATGCATCCCTTCTATTGAGAAGGCAGACTGTGATAATTTAGAAGAAACACACGTGTGTTAGCTACAGCTCCAAAAAAACTTAAACAATATTATATTCTCCACCAGGTGTACCTGACAGTACATACACTTTATAGAATCCCCCTCTCTCACTTGCCTGAATGCTCTAAATGCCACAATACTTTTGGCACCTAAAATGTTCATGCCCCAGATTATCCTGATATTGTAGAAAAATAACCATTTGTCTCTCTGAGATAACTTGAGATTCAAGTTCCTCTAGATCCAAAACTCTGTATCCTTGGTACACCCAAGACGGCCAATTGGAACTCAGCCCAACTGTCTTTCCTCTAAGAAACTTTATATAATGCTAGGAGGGTGGTAATACTATCTTAGATGGAGGCAGCCGCACCAATGAGAATGGAGGCCGGGCCCCGTTTTAAACAGCTCATTGCACATATGAATGAAACATACACGTGATCAGCTGTTTAAAAGACCGGACCCGAACTTCCGGGAACTGAACCGGAATTTAGGGTTTGGTCTTTTAAACAGCTTATCACACATATATTTCCACATAGCACCCCCAACACGCCCCCTTAATGGGAGGTCCTCTGCCTTTAATATAAAGCACTGGATGGCCTCTTCCCTCATTTTAAAAAGCCAAAGGGCTGAGGGGGAAGGGAGAGAGTATGGATCAGTGTGTAAGAATGAGAAATGCAAAAGTTTGCTAATCGTAATTGAAGTAAAAGAAATTGAAAAGGTTAGACGTTAGGACCTTCCAGACTGGGGTTACCTTGACGTGGTTGGAGGGCTTTTCATTCATGTGATCACAGTAATGTATACTAAAACCCCTTTGTTTATAAAGTATGCCAGTGTGCAGATAATATGATATTGTATGGGGCCCAGGAATGTGCATTGATTATCTTTTCTATGTTTGTATAAATGTTTGACCAGATCAGTTGCACTTCCGCTAAATGTAGTTGTAATTAGCCTAATTGGAGTGCTTCCACAATTCTTGTATTGTATGTACTATAGGCAAACCCTGGCCTTATATTCCAGACTACTGATTGGTAAACCCAATGGGAATTGGATGGTACCACAGAGAAAGTTTACTATAGACCATAACTAACAAAAATTGCAATAGCAATTCAGTAACCTTTAAGTATCTCTTCATAGGTTTAAAAACTGGCATTCTGCCTTTGTACACAAAATGTACACAAAACCTGATTCTGTCTCTGAATTTTCCTTAAATGACAACAATACCCAAAAAAACAACAACTCCCCCATTACTTGTCCACACTTCCAGCAGCTGAAATCGCTTACTCTCATTTACAACCATGCTGCCTTCCCTTAGATATCACACAGCAAAGATGAGTGCTTAAAGCCCGCCTCCTAGACAGCCCAGGGCCATGATTAACATATCACTTGTCACTGGCTGATGGGAATGTCTGTTACAACCTCTCTCCTCCCCCTCTGCCAGTCAAACAAACTTGAACTGTTCGGTTGCTAGGATACAGCCTACATAATCAAGCTGATCAAGGATGGGTGGAGGAGTGTTTTCTCACATGCTAGTTTTGAGTGACAGTTACAGGCAGACAGAATTGTTACACCCCCTTCACAGCATGGCTAATTGAAGGCAGAGAGAATCTCAAAATCAGGAAAAAAATGTATGGGGAGGGCTGCATACCTTTACTCTTTGGAAAGCAGTTTAAAAAAAATGCATTGAGGCAATACAGTTATCTTTTAATGTGTTTGGACCCATAAAAGTAGAGTTTTTGTTATTGAACATTGCACTCGTAAGATTATTTAGTGATCATATACAGTTTAATAAATATAGTATTTGAGGTTGAATAAAGACATATGTCCATCCAGTCCAACCCATCTAGCAATATCCTCATTTCCTGCCTAACTATTGATCCAGAGGAAGGCAAAAAAAAAACACCAGATTTATGAAGGGGGAAAAAATTCCTTCCTGACTCCAAGTGTCAATCAGAAATTTCCCTGGATCAACTCTACTTTATGTAGCAATACCAATAACTTGCAACATTCCTTGTTTGCAGAAACTCATCCAGCTTTTTTTTAAACTGACCAATGAACCTGCCATAACAACGTCCACTGGAAGACAGTTTACCATTCTCACAGTAAAAAACCCTTTCCGTAATAGTATAAAGACACCTAAAGTAATTGGTACCCATAAAAACCTATGTTGATATTTTTTTTAAAATAACAAATATAAATAAAAAAATTTCAGTTATACATTCAATACCAAGCAAGCATTCACTGCAATTTTAACAATTTACCTGTATGCGTTTTTAATTATTTTATCTATGACTACAAATAAAGGTTGCAGCGTTGATCCTGTGCACAGAAATCTTACTTTAGTCTTTTACATATCATACAGTATATAGAAGACTTAATTTGTTTAGGTCATGTCAAAATAATGTATATAACCTAACTCTGCTGTGTGTGAACTTGGTTTATTTCTTTACAAATTCGCTGTAGCAAATTATTGGTAAGTCCATAGATATTTCAATTTAAAATGAAAAATGTATCATTACAATTAAACAAATTATCGATTAATTTATTATCTTTTTTATTTAAGTTTAGAGCTACTAATTAGCTCACAAACTACTACTACTGCTACTAAATTAATTTGTTCCCATAACGCGTAGGGATTTCAGAACATTATCTTTATTTAAGAGTATAAAATACAATTGTAACTACCTTACAGTAGACTTATCAAATCAGAATCCTTACTGATTTTATTTCTAATCTAGAGAAGGTCCTTTGTTTTCTTCCCCTGGTGTTTTGAAAAGATTAAAGCTTGAAAGTGCTGTCTGTATGAAGGATTCTTGCTTCAAACTATATTTTAGGTTCAATGATTTAGCTTCAAATGTGAGCATGTATCCAAAAGGTCACATCTTGACTTACCCTTCTTTTGTGATCTAGAGCTTTTATATATCCCATTTTGTGCTTTTTTTTTTAACAAATGGTATACAAATTTGTAAGTAATCCATGAGAGAAAGAATAAGAATCACTACTGTCGATTAAGAGAAAAGCTAACTAGGGTATCATATTCAGTAAATGGTTTAAAGAACGCAATGGAAAATGTCTTTATGGTGTAACATATATTACACCAGTCTCTTAGCTATCAGCGCCCCCTAGAGTAAAGATTTATTATACATTTATTATATTTACATGAAAGCATCATTCCAAAATCTTTGGGAAAAAACTTTTGCATTTTAAAAAAACTATTGGTATCTTTTGTGTTGTTAACATATTATTAGAAAAATATTATTCGAAAATAATATTGCAAGAATTGTGTTATGGCTGATGCATTATATAAGGGATAATGCACCCCTTACAGAGTTCCCTAACCATATAAAAGCACAAGCCTGAGGACTATATACAGCTTAAAAAAGCAAATAAGTAGAAGAAACTGACCATGATGTACTTGTTTTTTCCTAGCTCAGATTAAGCAGGATTAATCCTCCATAACTCAGTGATAGTTATTACCCACAATGCATTCTGCATGCAGAGATCAAAGAATATGCCCCCTATGACTCATAGGAAAGGCATCCACTCTCTCTCTCTCTCTCTACTCAACTGTATCATGCTGATAAAAACAATCTGTTAGTTACTTTTAAAACTTATTATGAAGAAAATATTCCACTGCTGCTCCCATTATAAGTTGAGCCACTTTATTATATTTGAAGATATTGAACTTTATTAAAATAGAGGGTGTCTTGCAAAAAACTGATGCCATTTCATATTAATACATTTATTTTGTAAAAGGGCTCTGGCTCTATTGAATTAAAAAAGCTTATACACATTAAAATGAAAGGAAAGCAGAAGCACATTATCTTGCCGTGCACATTCAATACCGAAACGTCACGTGTGTGTATGTAATAAACAACTCATTACGTTAAGCGCTGTGGACTTTATATTTCTCTGGATGCAGATACCACTGGCAGTGGTACTTCAGCAGCACCCCGGCAAGACTTAATGGGTAGGTGTGTGTGGGAAATCCTATCAAAGAACACATTAGATACAGTATATGCTGAATAATGAGATTACTTACCTCAACTTGCTCTAAGTGGCTCTGTTTATACAGTTTATTTTCTAAATCCTAGCACAGTTATTGAGGCATGTCACAAAATAAGCTACATTTTCCCCATCTGTAAAGAAATAAAACCTATTAATAATATAGATTAATGGAATCAAATTAAATAAAATACTTTTACATACCTTTAAAGTAATTTCATCTTGGCATATTATTATTTCTGTTCCTCATTGTCCTTTGTAGCTGATGGCATTATCTCTATTCAAGTTTATAGGTCAGGGATGTCCAAACAGATGTTTGCAGAATACAACAAGGGTCGCTGGGAGTTGTATCTTTTAAACATCTGGAGGGGTATCAATGGTCTAGGCAGATAAAATTAATAAGCCATTTAAAATACATAATAAATGTTAATTTATATATCTGCTATGAATGATTTACATACTGTAGCATGCATAATACGTATTTATGAATTAATAGTCTCATTGTCTCATTCTATATAATATATTGTACAAACATTTAAAACAAAAGCGAATATTTTAATATTCAGATATTCAAATTATTATTGTAATATGCATATACACTTTCCTCACACAAATTTCCTTGCATTATGTATTGGATCGTTTGGGTGGCAATACAATCAGCAATCCGTATCAGCTCCCTATATGAAAGTATTATTGGCCATGTGTGTACCTGGCTTTACTGAATGTAAACGCCAATGGGTTATTTTTTTGTTTTTACTTTCATATCCAGTAAACTTCAAATTAAATTGGTTCCCCAAGCCTTTATGGAACAAAAAAATGTTAAACATTCTGATTTGTTTTCACGTCATTGAAAGTATGAAGTAGTAGTTTAAAGGGAAACTGTTCTCCAAACAAGTTATGGTTAAATAAAAGTCTGCAGTAGTCCCTTTAAAATGAGCCGACAATTACATCTTTGGCTTCAGCCAGTGCAAAATTATTTTGGGGTGAATGTTCAAACTTCCTTCTTCCAGTAGGTTGAGTGACATCACCTGACCTCTGCCCCACCTCTCCGCCCTTGGGGCGAAGCATGCTCAGTTCAGACATAATGCTGGGGAACACAATAAGTACCTGGGGAAAAAATTGAGAGTTGAGAAGAGTCTATTAATGCAGGCAGAGGCTGGTCACATGACTACAAGTTGGTCACATGGCTGAAAAGAGGAAGTGTTCAAGCAGGAAGTAATATAGCTAAACCTTTCCAGTAATTCATCTCACAAATTTTAGCTAGAGATGTAATTTAGGTTTTATTTTAAAGATATGATGGAAGGCTTTTTATATAATCCTTACTAGTTTGGAATTGGAGACCACTGTTACCCTTTCATGACGCTATAAAATTGTGGATTTGATTACTGGTTAATCAATATATAAGCAAAGTTCTACAGTAAAAGAGAATTATGGGAGTTCAACATAATACCCTGTTCTTATTAAATCACACTTAAGTGAATTGAAATGTTGCCCCAATTAAACTAATTAAAGAGACAACCATCCTTTGAACATCTAAAGTAACTTTTGTTTGTATGCATTCAGCTTTCCCCCCTAAAGATGTAGTGATTAAATAAAATATTAATTGAATTTTCCTTGAAAAGGCATCAAAACAGAAAATGTCACACAAAGAATTCAAAGTTTTTTTTTTTACTTTGATGGTTGTGATAGCCTTTCTTGTATTCTTCACCTTATTTTTGATCTCTAAAACAAGTTCAGTATTGTCAGCATCATTTTTTCTATAGATTCTACAGATTTGGCTAGGATTTATTTTGTTGCATACAAAATATAATATTATGTAGCTTGACTGTCTTATGGAGTTTTTACCAATGACACTGATGACTAAGAGCTAAGTACTAATAACAAGATGTTCATGTGTCCTACATATAAAACAAATCTACCAATATATCCATCTGTTTTATCTAAAAAGACATCAGCTGAAAGTAATTATTTTCCCCTAATAATAGCTGTTAAATGGGATAATAATATGCATTCAAATCATGTAAAGTATATCAGAAGTTGATGTTTGACTCCCACCACCCTTTAGATCACAAGCTGGGTGTCATCAGAAATCTGCAACACAGAGAATCATCCCCACTAGCACCAACAGTGAAGGGGGTAAGCAAGACAGGAGAAAGAACATGGTCATCCCATATGTAGCAAGGGTCTCCGAGAAATTAAGAAGAATTTTCAAAGAAACACTGTATCCCTGTCTGCTTTAAACCAAACAACACACTGAGGCAGCAATTGGTACATCCGAAATACCCAATACTGAAACACAAGAAAAGCGACATCATATACGCAGTGCAGTGAAGTGCTCTGATTTGTATGTGGGGGAGACCAAACAGCAACTGCATCAACGTATGGCCCGGCACAGAAGAGTCAATTCCTCGGGTCAGGACTCAGCCGTGTACCTGCATCTTCAGGAAAAAGGACATACCTTTGAAAATTGTAATGTTAACATATTAGCAAAGGAACGTGACTAGTTTAAGAGAGGTCAAGGAGGCCATTTATGTGAAAATAAAGAAACCAAGCCTGAATAGAGGTGAAGGGGGTTCGACACGCTGTTTTGACACCTTACCCTAGGCATTGCTATAACACCTTAGCCAAGATGCAATCACGCCTTGCATTCAGAAGATCTTTAAGGAGAACTAAACTTGTTTTTTTCAGATCTAATGTGAAAGTTTTTCTCCCCAGAATACCTACACATTGAAAGATTTTTCTCTAGTTATCTGCATTTAGTAGATATAAGTAATAGATTCTGTAACAAAGGAGGCTTCCATGTTGTTGCCAGTACAACTCATAGCCCATGTTGGCTTCAAAGAGCCACGACCCCAGGATTCACTGTCTCTATGTGCAGAGTTTCTAGCATCTCTAAATGTACCTGTGATCACAGTTGAGTTGCTGGTGGCGCACCATGCAAATGCTGCGTGTTTAGGAACGAACAGACCAAGAAGTCATAAGTTCAAGTCCCCTACTTTACTTATGAAACAATATAACATGGTCTACTATCTGAGTTTAGTGCTTTTTTTTTGTTGTTGTTCCATGTTTCTAGAAAAATATGAAGTTTCTACAAACTTTATATATAGCAGCTCTGTTATTTATGTACCAACCAGCGTGAATTGCTGACAGTCTTCCAGTAGCAATACAAAATAGTGAACTGATTTTACTTGCATTTACTTCTTTTGATTGAGAGTTCACCTGTGGCGTGTTCTGCTAAAGTGCTGGGTTAGGAAAAAAATCTATTGGGACACAGGTTCGATTCCCCATGTTCCCTTTTTTTGTTTTTATTATGCGTCTAGCAAAAGATAAAGACTCTACATGTACTGGCTCATTACTTATTAGCCCATGTGGCATAGAGGTAGAAAGCTCTCTTTTTAGAAAGACACATTATAGAAGATTGCTGGTTCAATTCCCCATACTTACTTTTATTTTTTGCTGAAATGTTAAATGTTCTGTTTCTTTCATTTATTTTTTGCTGAAATGTTAAATGTTCTGTTTCTTTCATCCGTGCTAGCAAAGACATACAAAGATTAGTTTTCTTTTTTGTATGAAAAGCATGGGAATTTATCATTGTTAGGGACAGGAGCATTTCCAATGTGTTTACACAAAAACTGCACTGATATCTGTGTTCTGTGTCAGAGGGAGGGATCTCTGAGCTGTAACATGATTGGCTGTCAGCTTCCAGGAAGCAAGACTGCAGTTTCCTGCGAAGTGCCCGGTGCACACTTAGCTGGGTGTTCCCAGATAAGATGAATTATGGGAGCTGACCCTTAGTACTCACAGGTTATTTTCATAAATCACCCAGCATGCACAGCAAAGGGAGACATGAGACACAGCTTGTTGTGTGTTTGTGAATGTGCTGTCTATTGAAACAATGTTGTCTTAGGACTTTAGTTCTCCTTTAACACCTGGCTGTCATATGCTAATTGGGACTTTCCAGGGTACATAATTCCCACAGATTCTGCTAAAGTTGTGCTAATGGGTAGCGCTAGCGTTACTTTAACTCCATATATTTGCCCAGCGAGTCTGGGTAAATGAGGCCCATAATGCATTAAAGCATTTCCAAACAAAAAATGAATAAAATAAGATCCCATGCAGGCCGTCTAGCAGCATAAGTAACTTAAAAGAGTAGTGGATTTGGGATGGCTTTATATCTTGCAAACCCAAACTCAGCATTTTGGTTCTATCAGCCTGATGCACCAAGAAACACTATTGGCAACCTGGTGCAAACAGACGGAAATATATTATGGAAATATCGGCTATTGATGCATGGTTAACTGCCGTTTTTCTTTTTTGGCACTTTTAAGGCCAGCTATTAGCTGTGAACATTATTAAAAATGGGAGCAACCCAATAAAGATCACAGCCTATGCAGTCTTCAAAGAGCCTTGTGAAGATGTGAACCTATTGGAAATGCCCTATGACCCCCCTATATCTATGCACATATTTTCAATACAGATGTCTCAACACCAACACCAATATGGAAGTCCCTAATAAGACTTTGAAAGTTACTGTTACTCTGCAGTTTATTTTCCTGCAAGCATAAATTGCAAATAGGGATGGCATAGAACTCGAACCTGAGTTCGGACTTCTCGAACTATCTCGGACGCGGACTTTCGATATTTCCCAGACTTTCGATGATTTACCGAATGTTCGAACATTCTCGAACATTCGAAAAATCATTTAATTTAAAGAAAAGTGCCCACATGTCCAAAATCACCCAATGGCAGCTAATTTGAGCATTGCCAGCCCCCTGGGTATAAAAGGCAATGCGACCAGCACCATTTAGTCAGTGTGTTGGAGACCTGACAGTGTAGGTATTGGAGAGAGATTTTTGCGCTTTTTGAGCTTTCTGTGTGTGGATTTCAGCGTGGTGGTTTAGCACTTGTAGTTACCCACCCCTGTATTCACACATCTTGAGACCCAACAGTCCTTTTAAGGACTAACCTTCCTTGTGGGACCCAAAAGTCCTTTTAAGGACTATCCTTGTGAGACATAAAAGTCCTTTTAAGGACTAACCCCCCTAATAAGTCCTTTGGACAATTTTTGTGTTAGACCTTCTAGGTGTCCTGTTTTTTTGTTTGTTTCTGTATCTGTGTGTCAGCGTCTGTGTGTTTGTGTAACTGACAGTGCTGCGTTCAGCAGGAATCAGCAGCTTTTGCTTTCTGATCTGCTGTTTGCTGTCAGTCGTGTCAGTTGTTGCTGTTTGCTGTTTGTTTGCTGTTTGCTGTCAGTTGTGTGCCTGCCTGGCTCCGCAATAATGTTGACCAATTGCAGTGGGTCTACTGCTACTCAATGGTGCTGTTCCCACAATCCCTATCTTCTTCCCCGCTTTCCCTTGCACGAAGCATACTCTGAGGGAGAGAAGCCAATGGGGTATGGGGTCTGTCCGGTGGGGCCAAGCCTGCCTGGCTCCGCAATAATGTTGTCCAATTGCAGTGGGTTTACTGCTACTCAATGGTGCTGTTCCCACAATCCCTATCCCCTTCCCCGCTTTCCCTTGCACGAAGTATACTCTTAGGGTGAGAAGCCAATGGGGTATGGGGTCTGTCCGGAGGGGCCAAGCCTGCCTGGCTCCGCAATAATGTTGTCAAACTGAAGTGAATCTACTGCTACTCAATGGTGCTGTTCCTACAAACCCTATCCCCTTCCCCGCTTTCCCTTGTACGAAGCATACTCTGAGGGAGAGAAGCCAATGGGGTGTGGGAAAAGCCTAAATAATTATGTTTGTAGTCAATGTCATTTGTAAAGATAAAACACAGAGATTTGTTTAGTTTAACTTTTTTAGTAAACGTAAGCACCTTGCTAACACATACCAATAATAAGTATAACGATAATAAAATAATAAAAAAAAATATAAACAATAATAATAACAAACATGGTGGTATATATGGTGGTATAGTGGTGATACTTAGTCAGAGCTTGTCAGAAAGATCTGCCGCAGAACCGCCTGATTAGTTTTGCAAAAGGTGGTGTTTTATACAACTCAATCACAGATAAAATTTAAAATATAAATGTGATACTTGCCTTGGACATTCTGCTGGATGTCCTGGACGTAGTTCCATCGCTGCCGTTTGTGGTCTCACCACCTCTTTTGGAGCTGAGAGGTGGTCAGATCAATGCGAAATGCGTCCGCCTGCAGGTGGCGCATCATGCGCCGTTTGCGCTCTTTAATGTTGGGGGTGCCATCCGTTATGGCATCCTGTCATAACCCAGCCGGGTGAGATATTCCACAATCAGACGCTGCCATTGCATGGTGGCCATGCTTTCTGGTGGGGAAAGTAATGAATGACTACACCCACTTTCCAGGCTCGATTTTAGATCCTGGATTGCATATAGAAGTCAATGGGAAGAAGGGAATTATAATCGAATGTCGAAATCGAATCCGCGAGTAAAATGTACATGGTATCTAGGTGCGAACGCGAATCCACGAATAAAGGGTCCATTGAAACCTATACGCGAGCATCGAATCCGCGAGTAAAATGTCCATGGTATCTAGGCGTGAACGCGAATCCGCGAGTAAAGGTCAATTGAAACCTATACGGGAGCATCGAATCGCGGTAAAATGTCCATGGTATCTAGGCGCGAACATCGAATCTACGAGTAAAGTGTCCATTGAAACCTATACGCGAGCATCGAATCCGCGAGTAAAATGTCCAGGTATCTAGCGCGAACTCGACACAGAGTAAAGTGTCCATTAGAATCTATACTCGAATCCGCGAGTAAAATGTACATGTTACCTCGAACGTTTGAACGCGAAAGCGTGAAAGTAGCTTTTTTACGAAAGTCCTGGATATTGGAACATGCTCCTCACACCATTTTCCCATTTACATTAAGTTACCACTAATATTTTAGTTGTATTTGACTCGAACTTTTCGAACTATTTGCCTCCCATAGACTTTAATGGGTCCGTTTTCAAACTTTCGAACTTTCCCAATAGTTCGAAAGTTCGAAAACGGACCGAACTTTCAATAGTTCGACCATCTCTAAGTGCAAATAGTCTACCAGGAAAAATGACCTGACCCCCTTATTGATTTCATAGCAAAGGGTGAAGTGAGATACAGTTTGTTGCATCTTTATGAATGTGTTCTGTCTATGTGGACAATCTTCTCTGGTGACTTTAGTTCCCCATTAAAGCAAATCCAGGACCAATAAAATGCACATTCATGTGTATGCTTTGTTTCTGAAATTACATGTGTTAAGATCTAGAAATGTATTCTTATGTCACCAGTGAAGGTACAGCTTACTGCATTTAATTAAAAGGTCAATAAAGTGTATACCAACTACTGTAATACTGTACACATAACAACAGTTAAATACATACAATAGAAGAAGGGGGACTTGCTTCCTTAATCAGTGGCATAACTACTTCTCATCGACCGCGGGGGGGGGCTCGGATGGTAGTAGGGCCTGCCACAAGCCCAAATCCCTGCAGTATTCACCCTTTTTAAAGCGCGTATGAAGAAAACATGTGTGGTCAGCTCTTTAAAATCGAACCCGAACTTCCGGAACTGAACCGGAAGTTTGGGTCCGGTTATAAAGAGCTGATCGCGTGTATGTTTCCTTCATAGGCACAATCAGCTCTTTAAAAAGGGTGAATACTGCAGGGACCTGCGTGGAGGGAGTTAGGGGCCTGGCCCCCAAACTCGCCGAGGGGCCTGGCCCCCAAACTCGCCGGGGGGCCAGGCCCATTCCAGTACACCCCTGTCCTCAATCCTTCTGTCATGTCACATCAGACTCAAATTTCCCCGGACTTTTTTTGCAGCTGCTCTGTGCAATACCAAGATGAGTATTGAAATATTGATATTTATTAATTTGTGCCCTTATCGGAGTAGGTTTCATTATTAACTGCTTCTATGTACTGTAGTAAAGCATTTTTGGCATGATCATTTCTGTCTCAATCTTCTCCAGCAGCATAACACTTAATTAATTGGGGGATTGCCCAAAAAATGCATTTTACTACGTTTTGCTGCATGGAGAGCTATAGGAATCTAGCGAGTTATTGTGAAATATGTTTGTGCCTAGAACAAAATAATTATAGAAGCATTGTTACTCCTTTTAGTTTGTAATTTAAGTACTGCATCATTTTACAAAAATGAACATTATAAATTATATATGTTCAATGAAATAAAACAGTGGTTTTCTCATTTTTTTTACAAAGAACACGCTATCATTAAAATAACTGCAGGATCATGCTTCTAGCTGCAATGTATCCAAAAGTACTGTGGTAGTGCTTCCTGCTACACTGTGAGCTGTGACATCACCAGCACATAGGGATGGCCGGTTCGCGGATCCGAACCCGGATCCGCCGCGGATTTATCCCGTTCGCGAACGGCGGATTTTTCCGGATTTTCCGCCTTCCGAACTTCCGATTCGCGGATTTTTCGTATTTTCGAAAAATTTTCGAAATTACGAGTTTTCACGTATTTTCGAAAATTTCCGGAAAATACGGGAAAACAGGATTTTCGAAAATTTTCGAAAATACAAGGGTTTCTCTTAATTCCTAACATACGTATTTTCGAAAATATTCAAAATTACGAGGATTACTTGTATTTTCGAAAATACATATTTTCGAAAATACATGAAAACTCGTAATTTCGAAAATTCCCGAAAATACGTGAAAACTCGTAATTTCGAAAATTTTCGAAATACGAAAAATCTCGTTATTTCAAGGGTATTTTTAATTTTAACGGGTCCGCTCGCGGATTTTCGAATTTTCGGATTTTTTCGAAAATTCGCGGATCCTCGAGCGGACCGGATTTTGCGAAGTTCGGGGACAGGCTCTACCAGCACAATTGTTCCAACCCTTCTATGCTGGCTTGAGCATGTCCACTTGTATACTACTGCTGGGACTGATGGAAGATGCTGCATCATCAGCCACATCATAAGACCCGCCCCTAAAAAGATTTATTATTTTTTTGAGGCTAGCAATCTGCAAAGGAAAATGTACCAGACCCTAAGGTCTCCATAGGCAGAGGAAAGTACAGGGAATGGTTGCAAGCCTGTAACCAGCTTTACAGTGGATATTTTTTCTGGGGGGAAGGTGGGGCTTACATCCCCTCAAATGATGGGAAATGGCTCATAGGCCATAAGCATTCTTTTTACCAACAGGGCTAAACATGCCTATGCTTTGAAATCTATTAAAGATGAGCAACCCCAAAGTTCATGGCTGAAACGATGAAATATTTTATCAAACCAGGTTTTAACAGTTGGAATCTCGGTGGTTATACCATCTGTAGTTTTAACTGGAAAAATTCCAAAAGCAGAACCAGGAGTTTTGACCCCAAACCAGGTTCCAATACCACTAAATATGCATCTAAACACTCTAGGTTCTCTGTATTTGGGGAGCTAGGCAAAGAATAGGCCTTAACAATAGGGCATAAAAGGTTTGGGTGTGTCATGTATTGTTTGCATTGCAGCAGTGCAAATTCAATGTGGCAAAGAAATATGTGTATCAATATGGTTATTATATTAAGTAAGTCTGTGGTAATACGTTAGATCAACTGGACTTGAAGTTTATTCCTTGAAGATGTTTAACTAGTTTTTTCATTTCATTATGAACTGGGTAACCCTTTTGAAATAAAAAATAACAAAAGTGCTATAAAGGTGATACCTCTATTAGGTAACTAAGGTAATCATAGCAAGCTTTCAGAACATTCTAGTTCCTTTTTCAAGCTGATTATAATGACACTGTGGTACTCTCTGATATTTATACAACATTCAGTTCATAGATCAAATAACCAGAAAAAGGAATATCAATGTGGAAGGTGTTAACAAAGTCATATAGATGCAGGGAAAGGTGGTGTACCGTGTTAAGCTAGGTACACACCTAGCGATTTTTCCTCTTGACCGACCGTTCGATACTTTCGACCCGTCGGCCAGGAGGAAGGACTGTCGGTCGCGGCAAAAGCAGCCGTGTCCGATAGTTACCGCGACCGATCGTGCGGTCCATAGAGGACTGCACGATCGGATGAGGTTTACCACCATGTCTGATCGTCATTTCCTCCGATTCGGACAAACGGTCGGACGGACATGGGAGCATTCGGATGCAATAATTTCGGTCCGACCGACCGATACACTGAACTATCGGTCGATCGGACCAAAATATCTCATCGTGTGTACCTAGCTTTAGCCAGTCAAAATGTTTACAGGGTAACCCTTTTGAAATAAATATAACAAAAGTGGTATAAAGGTGATTCCTTTATTGGCTAAATAAGATATTCATAGCAAGCTTTCAGAACATTCTAGTTCCTTTTTCAAGCTGAATACAATGAAGCTGTGGTGCTCTCTGATATTTATACAACATTTGTCTCATAGTTCAAATAACCAGAAAAAAAGGTATCAGGGTGGAAGGTGTTAACTAAGTCATATAAAGGGGTCTGCAAGGGACAAACAGATAAGGTACAAGATAATGTGGATCAAAATGGCTGATATAAATAATGGTAAGTTACTGAAGTGTTAAGTAAGAGGAATTCCATGTAAATAACTGGCCCAGTGTCTCTACAGATGTTTGTATTTCTGTCTTGATGCTGGCAGTTCTTAATCTATATAGTTTGCCATAAATCCAAGGCCCTGGTTCAGTCCCTTCTCCAGAGAGTTAAAAGTTTTCATTAATTTGTACTCCCAGATTTTA
This sequence comes from Hymenochirus boettgeri, assembly GCA_019447015.1. NCBI lineage: Eukaryota > Metazoa > Chordata > Amphibia > Anura > Pipidae > Hymenochirus > Hymenochirus boettgeri. The sequence goes on along the minus strand of CM033473.1, from coordinate 154,273,605 downwards.
CTTTCATTCTCTGTTTTAAAGTTCCCCTTATTATTATTAGATCGTTTATGGAGTGATGAGGGCTGTTCCCTACTGGTGTGTCCAGTTTTTTATTTGTTATAGTAAATCGGTGGTGTGTATTCCTCTTTCTCAGGCTTTGGCCAGTCTCTTATATATACAGCCCTCCTGTTGGGCATCTAGTGCACTGTATTAAGTACACTTCCTTGGATGAAGAGCAGTTGTATTGGCCATGGATGCTGTATTCCTCTAATATGCCTGGAATCTGTATTTTGTCTGAATTGCAGATGTGTGGGCAGGTTTTGCATTGTTTTTTGCTACAGGGATAGGTTCCATTTTTGTTGGGTTGAATCAAGGCGCTTCTTGTTATTAGTCTTTTTAGATTTGCGGGATGCCTGAATGCCAGAAGTGGTGGGTCTGGGAATATGTTTTGGAGCCTCTTATCCTTGTGAAGTGTACACTGTAGATCTTTGGCTATTTTTCTGAGGGTCTTTAGTTGGGGATTGTATGTAATGACTAGAGGGATTCGATTTGTTTCTGTTTTTTGTTTGTATTGCAGAAGTTGACTTCTGGGAATCCTGGTGGCTGTATGAATGTTTTGATCCACAATCCCTGGGTTGTATCCCCTGTTAATGAAGTCCACTTTGAATGTTTTCAGGTGGTGGTCCCTTTCAGTAGTGTCAGAACATATCCGATTATATCGTAGAGCCTGGCTGTAAATGATGGAGTGTTTAGTGTGGTCATGTATCTAATCATACATTAGATAAGATGGTTTATCCGTCGGCTTTTGATATATGGTGGTTTGTAAACTATTTTCCCTGATATGAATGGTAGTATCTAAAAAGTGAATGTGAGTAGGGGAGTAGTTCAGTTTAAAATTGATAGTTGGGTGAAAGTCATTAAATTGTTTGTGAAATTTAATGAGTTCTTGTTTAGTACCTGTCCAGATTATGAATATGTCATCTATGTAGCGGAGGTACGTCAGAGGCATGGTGTTACAGGTGGAGAGAAAGTCCCCTTCTAGTTTAGCCATGAAAAGATTAGCATATTGGGGTGCAAAGCGTGTACCCATACTGGTTTCCATCTTCTGTAGATACATTTCTTGCCCGAATAGTTGTGTGTCAAGGTAAATTCAATCAGTTGTATAACTGCGTGAGATGATAGGCCCTCCTTTTCCAGAAATTCTTTGCAGGTGGCTTGAAACCTGTTGTAAGGAACACAACAAGCTTTTTAAAAGACATGACTGATCTGCTTAACAAACTTGCAGATATAGGGCCACTCCCAGAGGGCACCATGTTGGCAACAATGGATGTCGAGTCACTTTATGCGAACATTCCACATACAGATGGTATAGCCGCCTGCAAAGAATTTCTAGAAAAGGAGAGCCTATCATCTCACGCAGTTATACAACTGATTGAAATTACCTTGACACACAACTACGTTCTCTCACGTACCTCCGCTACATAGATATGAGCCAAATGTTGTATAAATATCAGAGAGAACCACAGCTTCATTGTATTCAGCTTGAAAAAGGAACTAGAATGTTCTGAATGCTTGCTATAATTATCTTAATTATCTTAATACCACTTTTGTTATTTTTTATTTCAAAAGGCTTACCCTGTAAACAAAGTCATATAAAAGGGGCCTGCAAGGGACAAACAGATAAGGTACAAGATACTGTGGATCAAAGTGGCTGATATAAATTAGGGTAAGTTACTGAAGTGTGAAGTAAAAGGAATTCCATGTAATTAACTGCCCCAATGTCTCTACAGGTGTTAGTATTTCTGGCTTGGTGCAGGCAGTGCAGGCCAATGTACACTTCACAAGGATGAGAGGCTCTAATACATATTCCCAGACCCACCACTTCTGGAATTCAGGCAGCCCCCAAATCTAAAAAGACTAATAACAAGAAGCACCTTGATACAACCCAACAAAAATGGAACCTATCCCTGTGGCAAAAACAATGCAAAACCTGCCCACACATCGGCAATTCAGACAAAATCGAGATTCCAGCATCCATGGCCAATACAACTGTTCTTCTTCCAACGTGGTGTACTTAATACAGTGCACTAGATGCTCAACAGGAGGACTGCATATAGGAGAGACTGGACAAAGCCCGAGAAAGAGAAATACTGTACACACCACCGCTTTTCTATAACAAATAAAAAACTGGATACACCAGTAGAGAATCATTTCAACAGCCCTCACCACTCCATAAACAATCTAAGAATCTTGGTCCTTAAGGGGAACTTTAAAACAGAGAATGAAAGGAAAATCTGGGAGTACAAATTAATGAAAACTTTTAACTCTCTGGAGAAGGGATTTAGGGCAAATTATATAGATTAAGAACTGCCTGCACCAAGCCACAAATACCAACATCTGTAGAGACACTGTGCCAGTTAATTACATAGAATTCCTTTTACTTCATACTTCAGTAACTTAATAATATTTATATCCGCCACTTTGATCCACAGCATCGTGTACCTTGTCTGTTTGTCCCTTGCAGACCCTTTTATATCTCTTTGTTAACACCTTCCACACAGATATTCCTTTTTTTCTGGTTATTTGATCTATGAGCAGAATGTTATATATATATCAGAGAACACCACAGCTTCATAGTAATCAGCTTGAAAAAGGAACTAGAATAGCTAATAAAGGAATCACCTTTATACCACTTTTGTTATTTTTTTATTTCAAAAGGGTTACCCTATAAACATTTTGACTGGCTAACACGGTACACCACCTTTTCCTGCATTCTGAACTGGAAAAACCAGTCGGATGACTGGCGAAACATCTTTAAGAACTAAACTTCAAGTCCAGTTGATATAACTGATGAATGACCTGGATGAATGAGAACGTTCACAAACACACATGAAAGTAAGATATTTCTAGGATTCATTTCCTATTTTTATAATACACATTACTGTATATTAGACTATATTAGTTATTTATACTCTTTTAACATGATTGTTATGCCTCCTTTTTCTTTCACATCACACAACAATCTCTACGGTGTGTCAAAATGTAATCCATATTAATGCCCCAAACTTTTATTCTGCTTTGCATTGCTTGCCTATTCTGATCAACTTTCAGGTTACCATGTCTTGCCCTGAGGATGAGGGTTATAAATTAAACAACTCACTCTTCACTAGAGGCATCAGTTCTGTCACCTCTGATGACTATGTAGTGGCTTTTGGCTTAAGGGTAAATAACGAGCATTAGTAGGGGGAAAAAAACATTAGTGACAAATTCAATTTATATGTATCATAGCAACAATTTCCATGCGTAAGTAAAAAAAAATATTTTCTTTATCTCAAAAAATGTGCAATATGTAGAAATTCATATAATAAACAGAAAAGCACTTTAACAACTGAAGGAATTAACTTCTTCAGCTAACATATACAGTATCTTTCAATAACATTTTTATTAACAAATTTCAAAACTGAATGTCTAGATTGTTATAATACAAAGCACATTACAGTATTTTTAAGATATACAGTACACACCAATATGGTTTCTATCAAAAAGTAAATTCCATCTTCCTAAGCAGCATCACTACAACAGTGCTTTTCAGTGACAGTGACATTTTAGACTTAAGGGCTGAGATCAATTTGTTGAGTGTGTTTTTAAGTTCTTGTACTATTTCCAAGCATTTGGTATATTATACACAGTGCACTATACATCAAATGACAAGTAGAAGAAAATAATGTAGAAGATTAACTTGTGAAAAAGAAACTTGTCATTGACAAACCAGTGTGACTGCAAGTGACTTCAACTGAAAGTAGAAACACAGCCCAATGTATGTTTTCTTACTGGAATAGAACCCTGATAGCAGTAACTAGAGCGATAGTGCAGACCACAAAGCCCAAAGTATGTGTGTGTGCAACTGCTATTCTGTGAGATGGGAGGCTGGTTTAGGAGACAAGGCCCTGTGGGTATGCTAGCCTAGAGGGTGGTGGCACTTACTAATCAGGGGGTTATGTTGATTGACATTGCTTGGGGAGAGATAGTGTACAGGTTTTTGTACTACTGGATAGAGATGGCCGAACTTACTGTTCAGTTCGTTTCCGAACTTCCGAACTTCAGTAAAAGTTTGGAGGTTCGGAAGTTCAGAAATGAATCCATTTGAGCAAATAGTTCAAAAAGTTCGGATAAATAACAGATAAAATAGTAATGGTAACTTACTGTAAATCACTCTGGGACCTGGGAAATGGTCTTAGAAACCTATCACCAAAACTTGTTTTCCTTCAAACTCTTCTTAATTCATGATCAGGCAATTGTTTCTGCATGCTACATTCGAGGGTTACAGCCAAATCGAGGGTTACTGAATGATAAATTAAAAATTTAAAAATTACCATTACATTCAAGGGTTACTGAATTCGAGGGTTACCGAAAACCAAACATTACATTCGAGGGTTACCGAACGATACATTAGAGGGTGACTGAAATCGATACATTTAAAGGTTACTGAATTCAAACATTACATTCGATAATTATCAAATTTATCGATAATATCGAAACTATGTCAGCAATTTCACATATTTCGAGTTAATCCAATCTCATAAAGTTTGTCCCAAATGTTATCATTACTACTGGAACATAGATTCTGTCCTGTGTATTGGTGGATTACAGGGTGCAAGTAGGTGATGTTTTTTTTGTCCATGTTTGACAGCTCTGGAGTGGGGTGCTGACTGATTAAGGTTTATAAACAGAAGTCAGATGTATAATAACAATCCTGTTGATGGTTTTGCATGAGCTTAAAAACATATATACTAGAAAAAGTGTGCCCGTTGGTGCACAAAGGGAATTATTTGTGTATATGTTTGGATACAGTGCATATAAAAAGTCTACACATCCCATACATTGGCAGGATTTTGTTTACATTAAGGCAAACCCTAACTGAGTTTATTCAACCAAAAATGCCATCTAAACAAAGAAAGCAAACCAGAAACAGTTTAGTGAAAATAAATTAAAATATAAATCCTACCAAATCCAGGTCATGCACATCCGCTAAATACTTGGTTAAAAAGCATGTTGATTTTATTACAATTACATATGTAGATTTCATATGTCTACAGTCATATATCATAAAAAAAAAACATCAAAATATATTTAAACTGCATTTGCTTCCCCTAAGCAAACTTCTCTTCAGGTCATCCCTCAGATTACAGATTTTCAATAGGATTAAGGTCTAGATATGGTTATTATCTATAATAAATGTTAAAACGATTGCACTAAACGTGTTATTGGTAATATATTTCTCCTCTACATGGTTATAAGAGATGAAATGTATCTTTTTGCTGAGTTAAGATGTTTTTCTTTGTGAGCAATGCAGGCTATACACTGGCTTAATATTACAACTAGGAACATCAATTCGATCATAATGTCAACTAGTGCAGTGGGTTAATCTTGAGATATTCCTGCAGCATTTCCTGACTAGATCATTATTTGCAATCAATATTACAATTTTCAGAATGTTGTGGGGAACGTCAGGTGATAAGTTAATCTATGGGCACCTTAATGGCTTTAATCTTTCTACCTTACCCCACAACCAAAAAATAAAATAAATATAAATAAATAAATACATTTATACCTGATTGTTGTTACATCTATGGAACAACTAGTACCCACAAAGTAAGCCTAGTGCACATCCAATTTAATTTTCCTACATAATTTATTCCCTCTGGAATAAGTAAGCAATTAGTTCAATAACTTGGCCAAATCATATTAAGCCCAGTCACCACTACAAACTTAGCTTTTTCAGATGGGTCCTACTCTATTAGTCCTTGCCTTTTAAAGGGCATGTCCACCCCAAAACTATAATTTATTCCACTACTGGTCCCACTGTGTAGTGCATAAAAATCCTTACCTTACATCCCAGCTCCAAATGGCTGCCCTGCAATGCCCCTCCAAAGTCCCCAAAACTGTCCACCAGGACATATAGGACTCTGCCTCTCCTCCGGGAGAATTTTGCCATGCATAGTAAAGCCCTCCTCCCCTCCATCTCCCTTCCTCTCCCCCCTCTCCCACCCATTTTCCTCTCACTCCCCCTAGTGTAATTCCCATTTCATATATTGTAGGGCTTCCTTCCCCAGTCACAACCACATTATTCTTATTTTCAGAAAGTCCCCCGAACTCTACTTACCTTACCTCTTTCCCCCACCATTCTGAACTACCGGCAGCCGCTTCCGTGATTGGCTGCCTCTCAGCCAATCAAAGACGTGGCTGCTGGTCCGGCCCCCTGCTTGCGGTTTCATGCAAACAGAGGGCCGGGCAGCACGGTGGAGGATAGAGGGAAGGTAAGTAAAGATCGAGGGACTTTCTGAAAATAAGAATAATGCGGTTGGGGCTGGGGGAGGAAGCCCTGCAACATATAAAAATTTTTAAAAACGGGTGGACATGCCCTTTAAGAGATGAAAGTCCTTGCTGCCCGGGCGGCTACCTTCTTTTGGAGAACAGCTTGAAGTACTTTACTCACCTGAGCACCAACAACCAGCACTTGCCTAGAAACCCTGTAGCTCTTTTAATCTTGCTATAGGCTTCATGGTGACATCACTGAAAGTGTTCTCATTAATCGCGTTGGGATATATTTTCTTTACTTGTTGATGAATGTCTTCATTGTGTTCTATGGGTTGTTTAATGCTTTCTATCAAGTACCTGTGTAAAGGTGCTGCAGGTTACTGCATTTTGGCTACATTTATTATGAAGGCGCTTATAAATTATTTAGATAAAGTTTCCTGTACTGCTGATTGGAGCCATGGAGCTAATGTTTTAAATGTGTATTTGTTGAACTAGACTCATCATTCTATTACAGTTGCACATCACAACATGTTTTATTCTACTTTGTGCACCCTTTGTGAAGTATGGGACATTATTTTCATATGGGCTTGTGTGAGGGGGTATTTATGTGGGTATGCGGGTATGTGGGTATGCGTGCAGTCTTTTAGATATTTTTCCTGAAGATATTAACTTGGGCTTGTGCTTGTAATACTGAATTGGACTCAGCATACAGTTGTACAATAGAGATGTTTCATTTTATTTTTGAATTTTACTGTAAACAAATAATTCTAAAACATCTCTAGAAAAACATTTTTGGAAAAAAATTAAATATTTTTTTAAAGGTGAAGAAAATATGTAGAACACCTATGTATGCGTAATATAAATAATACATTTAAAGCATATTTTTCCCACTGAACTTAACAGAAGATGAGAAGTTGAGCCTCAATGTGCTTATAAATCTTGCCAATGTCAGGCAATTCCCAATGGATCCAATGGGACCAGAATGTGGTTGCATATTACAGACAGATTTTAATGGAATCTGTAGTGCAATATGTGACAGTGGTGTATATAATAATCCTCAAAGTTTTGCAGAGGTTTGCAGCTTTAAAAATATCAATAGGACTGTGGAGTACATGCCACCCACCATAAAGGGCAGTGACATTTTTTTCATTCCTGTTTCTGGCAAATGTGGGGAATGCTAATAAAGTTGAAAGACTTCTGCTTCTTTAGTGGTTTCAGAGATGCATGTTATGGAAAAAATGAAAGGAAGAATAATTAAGTGATTAAGTATAAATAAATAAATATTTATTTATACTTGTATAAATAAAATATAAACCCCATGTTAGAAAGGTAAATTTCTCAACAACCATATCAACATGAGAAGTGAGACACAGAGTTCTGCTTTTATATCAAGGAAATCTATCTTCTGATTCAATGTTGTTCAGAGTATTTGGTTGTCCTTTAACAGTGCAAATGATGGAAAAGTAGCTTCCCCTCAGTGTACTGGTAAGTATTTCCCCTTAAAATACATAAAGATGTTTTTGCTGTAAATGGGATTGTGTAATTAACATTTTGCTTTATTTCTATATTTAGTCTCTAAAACAGAAGCATACCAGAAAACAGAGAAGTGGAGAAGTTGAGTTTAAATGAAAGACCAGTTTCCTACCTTTTAAAACGAGCCATCAACCACCTCTCTACGTGCTCCACAGCCTAAGATATAAAGGAATGACCAGAAAGTTAATGGGTGGGAGGCTGACATGTGACATTCCTAAGGCACAGCCTCAGACTCCCTCAATGTGAGAGGGAGATGGGAAGTCCCTCCTCCTCTCTGCTTTGTCCTGACAGAGAAGGGAAGGGAATCTACAGCCTTTCTTTCCCACTATGTGAAAACAGCCTTTTCAGGCAGAGTTCTCGCTCTGCCTGAAAAGGCTGTTTCCACAGAGTTTTCTGTAGGGGGGCCTGAGTGGCCCATGGAAACCGCGAGTGGGAGGGGCTTAGGCACCAATGGGTGGGCGGGGCTTATGTGCCCGTGGGTGGGTGAGGATTAGGCGTTTGTGAGTGGGTGGTGCTTACATGTGGCTGTAAAAGAATGCGCCAAGGGGGGCCTGCAACATGGGGGAACATGGGGTCCATGAGTAGGAGTGGCCAGGGGGGCTGCAAAGGGGAGGAGGAGACACAGGGCAGATTGACTGACATGGTTTCAGAGCAGGAAGCAGGAAGTGCAAGGGACCTGGTGATGCTGCTGCCATATCACACACAAAAATGTAAATATCTTCAAAACTATGCAAAATAAACAATGAAAATAAATTGCAAAAATTCTCAGGAGAGCAATTTCTATCAATTTACCTAAAGTCATTTTTGGACCACAGTTCCCCTTTAAGTTCAAATTGGGCCCCAATTAGGACTGACATTTGGGCCCCCCTGTTTTTGTATTGGATGGGCTGTAGCACTGAAAAAGTGCCCCCTTGATATTGTGGCGAAACTGCAAGTTTGGTGGCCCAACCCCTGCCACACAACCCTCCCAAATGGCTCTGCGATCAGCTGTATGCATAATGGCATGCACGATCAGCTGTTTAAAAGACAGGTACCAAACTGACAGAAGTTAAATACAGCTGATCGTGCATACCTTAACTGTATAAGCGCAATCAAGTGTTTAAAAACAGCTGATCATGGGTCTCTTAAACCCCTCCCCTGAACTGTTGCCTGCCCTATGGGCCTTTTAGTTACGCCAATACCATGATGTTTACTGGGCCTTAGGCAGCCATCTTGGTTGCCTTAAAGGATAATCGTGTTCTGCCGGAAAATGGGTAATATTGTTATTGAGAAAAAAAGGGGACTGGGTAGTGGTATAACTACAGTACTTCTATTTTCTATGATAATAGTACCATCCCTTTCCCTCACATTAATGGTTCTTTTTTTTAACTCCCCCAGGGCAGAGAGATTATAAGATATGTTTGTTCAGACCTCCAACTGTTGTTTAAACCTTTTCCACCACAGAATACAGTTATTCTATCTTGTCTGCAGGTAGAGATAAAATTACAGTGTAAACTTTGAAATGCAGAGAAGGCTGTTACCGCACTCCATGTGTAAGCGATCACCAGGTACCCGGATCATAATGTTAAAACTCGGACTTTATTAGTACATAGTAAAACATCAACGGTGAACGCCTGACGCGTTTTGAGCGTGGTCCACGCTCTTAATCATAGGCAATTGTCCGCACATGCCTGGAAAGTTTAAATACCGGAAACTACTACAGTGCTCCGATCTAATTGGCTACAAAGCAGCCCTGTAATATGACACTCTGCCATCGATCTGAGTTGATCTTGTAGAGATGAAATTACTTCCAAAATGCATAACCTTCCTGTACCTTGTTCTGTTACTGTAAATAATATCTGTTTTCCTTACATCATTAGACCCTTCACCTCAATCTTTTGAGACCAAACAAAATTCTGGTTTGCTATAATTACCTTGTTTTAGAAATTCTTACTCATCTTTTGTAGAATTTGGAATACTGTAAGTTTTAGTATTTAACATGTTTTAACTGTTCATGATACATTTTAGTTAACACAAAAACAACACTTCTAGTTACAAATAACGCAAACAACAATCCTTTTTAGCTTAGTTAGAAAGCTAAGTTATAAATACTGAGTAAAATAAAAATCGATATTGCTCTTACAATTAGAGATAGGATCCGGGTTCGACACGGAAAGATCTGTCTGAATCCAGACCAATCCTCCGGATTTCGGGACTTCTGAAGACATTTTTGATAATTTTCGAATGTACGGGGTTATTTTCAATGACTTTTTAAAAATAGACTTGAACGTTCGCAAATTATCGATAATAAGATCGGAGACCATTTTCGAGTTTCCGTTCGTATTTTCGAAAGTTGAACGTTCGAGGCTATTTTCAATAATTTTCGAAAAAATTGAAGCGAACATTCGAAAATACGATCGGAGACCATTTTCGCGTTTCCGAACGTATTTTGGAACGTTCAAGGCTATTTTTGAGAACTATCAAAAATAGCCCCGTGCATTCTAAAATTATCGAAAATTCCTTCTGATTTCGGATTTTCGGATCTTCGGGATTTTCCCAAGATCCAGGAATCCAAAAACGGAATGAAACTAGTGAGTTTCGGGCCATCTCTACTTACAATGCCTATTCAGATAGAAGAAAAGACTAGCATAATGGCGCTTATTTCACACCCTTGCAGCTAGTTTATTTTCTGGACTAATTTTGACTTTCACAACCCCATTCCTAGGTATCTGTTTAATTAATCCTTGTTGTTTAAAGTGGACTGTACTTGTGTGTGTATAACTTTGTGACAGTTTAACTCTCTCTCAGCAGCAAAATTACAGGGGGCCTGTTACCCCTGCAAGCCTCTTTGCTGGGCCCATCCACCCCACCCCCATGCTCAACACCTCTTCCAATTCCCTTCAACCCTCTGTCAGTTTTAAGTGATTTTACTAGCAAAGATCATACAATTTTATGGAAAATTTAAGTACTTGTCAGTAACAGGTATTAATAGAAATAGATCTCCAAAGTCTCAATTTGTGCCATGAAAGAGAAAATCAGTTCCTGGAAAAGCCTTTCCAGGAAGAGATATTCTGGTGCAGATTATAACTTGGAAAATGTAAATTTCTGCAAAATGCTTGTGAAGATTCTCATTCATCCAGGTCATGGTACTGGCTTTCTCAATTCTGAATTGAGAAATCCAGCCGGATAACTAGCAAAACATCTTCAAGAACTAAACTTTAAGTCCAGTTGATCTAACTGAACACAACAAGGGCCCTATTTATAAAAGATCGGTATCGTTATCGTAAAATACCGATCGTTATCGTAAAATAACGACCGGGTTTTTACCGATAACGACCGTTATTTACCGATAACGACCGTTATTTACCGATACCGATCGTTATTTACCGATACTGGTCGTTATTTACGATAACGACCGGTATTTATCAATATCGGTAAATAACGGTCGTTATTGGTAAATAACGACCGGTATTTACCGATAACGACCGGTATTTAACGATATCGGTAAATAACGGTCGTTAGGTAAAAATCCGGTCGTTATTTTACGATAACGTCGGTATTTTACGATAACGATACCGATCTTTATAAATAGGGCCCTTTTTGTGTTCAGTTAGATCAACTGGACTTAAAGTTTAGTTCTTGAAGATGTTTTGCTAGTTATCCGCTGGATTTCTCATTCAGAATTGAGAAAGCCAGTACCATGACCTGGATGAATGAGAATCTCTCACAAGCATTTGCAGAAATTTACATTTCCAAGTTATAATCTGCACCAGAATATCTCTTCCTGGAAAGGCTTTTCCAGGAACTGGAAGTTAATTATCACTCATAAAAAGAGTGCAATGCACATGTAAAAATGTCAGTCGTAAACAATGATATACCTACCAAATATAACATTACTCTGTACCGTAGGCAGGGCTTTAGCTAGATATCACAGGGCCCCATAGCAAGATTTTAGATGGGACCCCCCAAATAAAAAACAGTTTAGTACAGTTCAACCTAACCTGGCCAAAGTGCAGCAAGGTTTTTTAAAGGGCATGTCAACCCTCCTAAGAAAAATTTCATGTAACATTTTAATTTTACTTAAACCTGGGAGTATCTTTGAAAAGTAAATGAAAATTAGGTTTGTGAAGCTAAACAAAGTAAGGTAAACTTTTCTTTAGAAGGGTGGACATACCTGCAGGGAACATGGATGGGCACATCTTTGCCTCCGGGCCCTTTAGCAGCTGCTATGGTTGCTATATTAACCGTGGCAATAATTTTCAATAGGTTTTCTCATCACTGACAAGAGTTGTGTAAGCTGATAATTTTTTAGACCAGTTCTATAAATTGGACTTTTTGGTCAATAATTTTGACTCTGCTGCAAAGGAATTTTGCATGTAGGAATTCCATGTGGCTTTGTATAGTATTTAAGGTTGAATAAAGACATACGTCCATCCGTTCAACCCATCTAGCAATTCCTCATTTCCTGCCTAACTGTTGATGCAGAGGAAGCAAAAAAAACCCACCAAATTTATGAAGGGGGAAAAAATTCCTTCCTACCCAAGTGGCAATCGGAAATTTCCCTGGATCAACTCTACTTTATGTATCAATACCAGTAACTTGCAACATTCCTTGTTTGCAGAAACTCATACAGCTTTTTTTTTAAACTGACCAATGAACCTGCCATAACAACCTCCCTGGAAGACAGTTCCATAGCTTTACCGTTCTCACAGTGAAAAACCCTTTCCGAACTTGAAGCCTAAACCTTTTTTCTTCAAGTCTTAAGGATGTCCTTGTGTCCTTTGACATGTTCATTGGCGAACAATTCCCCAGATAGTTTTATGTAGGCCCGTTAATGTATTTATACACAGTAATCATATCCCCACACAAGCGCCTTTTTCCCACGTACATAATTGTAACTTTTCCAGTCTCTATTCATATTCAAGCTCTCCCATCCCCTTATTAATTTAGTTGCCCTTCTCTGAACCCTTTCCATTTCAAAGATGTCCTTTTGTACACAGGATTCCAAATTGCACTGCATATTCCAAACGAGGCCTTACCAATGCTTTGTAAAGAGGGAGAATTACATTTCCTCCCTTGAATCCATACCTCTCTTTATACAAGACAATACCATACTGGCTCTGGCTGTAGCCGTCTGGCACGGCTTGCTACCTTTAAGTTTGTTATCCACCAAAACTCCAAGATCCCTTTCCAACAGGGATTCACTTAACACAGAGCCATTTATAGTATAAGTGCACAAGGATTTTAAGGTCCAAAATGCATCACCTTACATTTATCAACATTGAATTTCATCTGCCACTTAGCAGCCCAATGTGACAATCTATCTAGATCCCCTTGCAACGATTGCACACCTCTGAAGTTTTTAATGGTCGACAAAGTTTTGTGTCGTCAGTAGAGATGGCCGGTTCGCGGACCCGAACCGGGATCCGCCGCGGATTTATCCCGTCCGCGAACGGCGGATTATTCGGATTTTCCGGATTTTCCGCCTTCCGAACTCCGAACCGCGGATTTTTTTTTTACAAAATTTTCGAAAATACGAGTATCTCCGTAATTACGATAATCTGCGATCTTCCGGAACCGGAGATCCTCGTAATTACGCGGATTCTCGTAATTACGAGAATTTTCGTAAAAACGAGAAATTCTTGTAAATTCGAATTTTTGGGGCTTATTTTCAAGACGGAGCAAGCCACATGACCCAAATTAACCAATGGCAGCTAACATGATTATTGCCAGCCCCTGGGTATAAAACGCTGCTTCACAGGCGACATTTTGTCAGTGTGTTGGAGTGTGTTTAGGGGAGACCCAGTGTAAGAGTTGGAGAGAGATTTTTGCGCTTTTTGAGCTTTCTGTGTGTGGATTTCAGTGTGGTGGTTTAGCACTTGTTGTTACCCACCCCTGTATTCACACATCTTGAGACCCAACAGTCCTTTTAAGGACTAACCCCCCTATAAGTCCTTTGGACAAATTTTGTGTTAGACCTGTTAGAGGTCTAGGTTCCTGTTTTTTTGTTTGTCTTTCGTATCTGTGTGTCAGTGTCTGTGTGTTTTGTGTAGCTGACAGTGCTACTCTGTGGCTAATGTTTCAGCTCTGGTGCAATCCTGCTTGGCCTGAGAGCAGTACTCCATATTACAAGTGTGGGCCTGCTGTAACTCAATGGTGCTGTTCCTACCCTTCACGTGCTTTCCCTTGCACGAAGCATATCTCGAGGGAGAAAGCCAATGGGGTGAGGGGTTAGTCCAGTGGGGCCAAGTCTGCCTGGCCCCACAACAATGGTGGCAAACTGCAGTGGACTTATGTAACCCAGTACCCCCATCGCCTTCTTTCCCTTGTTGTGTGCAAACTATTATATAGGGGATGTGGCCAATGTGGTGTGTGTAATGGCATTAATGGTAAGGTATATACAATTATAAGTACCAGACATATAGCTAGCTAAATAGATATGTGTATTGTAATTTTTCAAATAAATTTATTATGATCTATCTGATAATTTGATATATCGAAAATAAAGCCCAAAAACATTTTTTGTTTACAAACATATTTTATATATATATTGTTATATAATTTTTTTTTTTTTTAAACTATTTACAAAAAATAAAAAAACAAAAAAAAAACACTGGGGTTACTGGGGTGCCCTCCTCTCCAGTCTGGTCAGGCGGGGGGTCCGGCGGCGGTCCAGGCGGCGCACCAAGTGGCGAATCTCCCGTCGCATGCTCTGTAGTTCTGTGGAGGAAGATATTGAGAGAATTGTGGTGAAGATGTTCGAGCACATTTCCTAAAGCACCATGCGGTAGATGCAAATTTGCACCTGATAACTACTTACACATACATGGTACTGCAATGCTATAATGTTGCGGTATGTCTAAAAAGGAAAGCTCAGTATAATATCATTATTTCTAAAATTCTTAGTTTATATTATGCATACCTAGTTATGGTAACAGTGATTTCTACTGATTGGCTGTTGGATGGGTCACACTGCTCAGATCTCTACTGACCAACTGAATCAACCCAGGGACTGGTCAAGGGCAAGACCATAACGGTCTCTATTAGGGGTCCTGCAAACAGGAAGTCAGTATTTCCGTTGCATTTATTTATACACAGACACAATGCTGATTGCTATGGGCAGATTAAGGTCATTGGGATGGATAAATACTGCTCTTCCACTTAAAGTGATATTATTGCACATGGGGATCACTGATAAACAGCAGTAGGTAATGCTGGCATAAAACATTACTTTTATTGCTAAATTGTATCAGAACATTCTTGGTTTTGTATCACTAGGACTGTGCTACATACAACATTTTTTGGAGTGTGTCAGCCCCCATAAAAGCATGTCAAACCCACAGTACCCAATGTTGCATCATTGTAGCGTGGATTTTACACTGGGAAATACAGATATTAATAGTCTTGTATATAACTTTCATTACGTTGCATATGATTTACTTACGATTCTCAACATGGCCGCCAGAGTGACTGGAGAGGCAGGAGGTGCTGGAGGGCTGGAGAGGTGGAGACTGAGGGCTGAGAGGGTGGAGGGGCTGGAGGGTGAGGGGGGGGGGGGGGGCCTGGAGAGCTGGTCCTGCTTCTAGAAAAAAAAATGTTTTATTTCAACAATCACCGTCCAATCTATTAGTAATATATTACATGTATAAGAACATTTCCTAAAAGGCTATGTAGTGACATTTCTTGGATAATTTTGGACGTTTGGACCGAATTTCGTGACTTAAGCTCAAAAACTGAGGGACAAGATCAGCCCAGAGTCGGGGACAATAAATGGGAATGAGAAATAGAAGCCCTGTCCTCAAGCCAAATTAATAGATTTGTTGCATTTTTTTTTACGAAAATTTTTATCAGTGAAATAATAAAATTCACTTAATTATCACTGATAATTTCACTATTATTTGCTGACATCAAGGTCAATAAAAAGATAAAAAAATTGCTTAGGATCACTTACGTGTCTGGCTTGTGCCAGGTGCCTCCTCTTGGGGCGGTGGACTGCCCGGTGGGGCATTGGAGAGCCCGGAGGGGGCAAGGCACTGCCTGGAGGGGGCAATGGGCTGCCCGTAGCCTGAGGGCTAGTTGGTGGTAGAGCTAAAAAAGGAAATTTATTTTAACTCTCACTGTCATTAAATGTTCGAATACTTTACTAAAACAATTCTCGGAGAAGTTGTCAAACATTATGCAAACATTTGGATAAAGGGCTTGGACACATCAACGTGTTAAAAAGCACACAATAGTGTGCACAATTAATGTGATCCTCAATTTTTGCACAATTATGCTATCGTACTGCACTCGCATGGCAATACACATGAGCGCACCGCAAACACGTGCTTGTATGCTTGTTTCTAGAGCGCTCGTGTGTGCTGTAATTTGGCCTTGGACAAATGAAAGATTTAGAAAAAAATTTTTTTTCAATAGGCTGCACTTACATCTTCCTCTGGCGGGGACGGTGGTGGGGGTGGGGTATCTGAGGAATTCCCCTGCAAATTAAAATAAAAAAATACATAATGAATGATATATCTAAAGGATATATTTAATTATATACTTTGAATTCTGCTTGAAAATACAGATTAAATAAGGCAATATGTTATGTTTCTTTAAAAGTCAATCATATTTCATGGCAATGATTTCATACCTTATCTGGCTAAGTACTTATATTCTTATTGTGTGTATTGTAGCCACGGAAAGGGAAAAGTTGGTTGGGTGTAGGGGGCATCAGTAGCTGTGTGTACTTGTATCTGTATAGATTTTGTGGGTAACACAACATTTTAATTTTGGAGTGTAAAAATCAATTTTTAATAATTGATCAACTTTATTTTTGACTTTACTTTCCCTTCAAATAGGGCTGCCATGTAACTAAAAGGGAGGTTGGATAGAGAGAGAGACAGATAGAGACACAGAGACAATATAAATGGATATTATACTTAAAGTACATAACGTGCAATGGCTAATGGCCATTTTGGGCATTCAGTCAGGGATCGTTATAGATCCGATAGAAAAAAAGACACACAAACTCACTCGGAAAGTATTGTATATACAATATTTGCACAAAAAACCATAACAAAAGATTTAAAATTTTAATAATTGATCAACATTTTATTTTTGACTTTACTTTCCCTTCAAATAGGGCTGCCATGTAACTAAAATGGTGGGTCAGTAAAGTGTTTTAACTGTGTCTATGTGTGGGTATCAGTGTGCATTTATAAGGTAAAAAGAAATCAATTTTAATGATCGATTTCATTTTTAACTTTACTTAGCCTTTAAATAAGGCTGCCATGGAAATGGAAGGGTGGGCCACCAAGTGTGTTTACCTGTGTCTATGTGTGGGTATCATTTTGAATTTATAGGTGTTATGTTAAATAAAGTCACTTTTCAGTGATTTATTTTTTGACTTTACTTACCCTTTAAATAGGGCTGATATTGAAAATAATAAGAAGAAGAATATGTAATAATAACCAGTGAATGAGAAATACAAAGAACTTGGATCTCTCTCTCTCACAAGCCAAATTTAAGGATTATTGATGTTTTTAAACATATATATAATATGTTTTTGTCAGAAGTGAATTAAAATATTTACTACGTATTATAATACAGTAATATAATAAAAGGTATACTTGCCTTCTATCATCTGCCGTACGGCAGCCACATATTGAGGCCTCGCCTCTTGAGGTCAGACCACTGTCTCTGGAGGGTAGAGACAGTGGTCTGGTATCCAAATCCGCAGGATCCGGCGCTGGGCCCCTCCATAATCCTGCGCCTCCGGCGCCGCACATGATGGTGCCAGGGGGGAACTCATCGTACCCCCTGAGCGCAGGTAGTTCATGGCATACAACTGCCTTGCAGAACTAGCCATTTTGCTAGGCAGGAAGTTCCGGTTCCTCGTGGTTCCTCGTTTTTACGAAAACCCTCTGTTTTTACGAAAATCTCGTTTTTACGTGAATCCTCGTTTCGGAGGTCCTCGTTTTTCCGGAAATCCTCGTTTTCCGGAAATCCTCGTATTTTCGAAAAGTACCGTTTTTTAAAATTCACGCTAGCGGACTGTAATTTTTAGGTATTGTAGGCATTGATACGTGTTTCTAAGGACATTACCCAGGTCCCTGAGTGATTAAGTGTACATTACCAAGGCTATTTAACCACTTTTAATGCGGATTTTGCCGAACTTTCATTTTAATATCGTTTTAACGGGTCCGCTCGCGGATTTTCGAATTACGGATTTTTTCAAAATCCGCGGATCCTCGCGCGACCGGATTTTTCGAAGTTCGGAACTCATCTCTGTCGCAGCAAACACAGAAACCTTGCTGACAAACCCACTTCCAAATCATTAGATCTACTCTACTGCTATGCCAGAGTCTAAATTTCTACTTACTTCCTCATAAAAGCCAAGCAAGTTAGTTTGACAAGATCTATTCCTCCTAAATCCATGCTGGTTACTACTTATAATTCAGTCCTTGAAACATACTCTAGAACATGTCCCTTATTAAACTTTCCAGGATCTTCCCCACCACTGAAGTTAAACTTACAGGCCTGTATTTACCTGGCTGTGAACGACTACCCTTTTTGAATATTGGAATACATCAGCCTTTTTCCAATCCAGAGGCACACCACCGGACATGAGGGAATCTGCAAAAATAAGAAACAATGGCCTAGATAAAACTGAACTTAGCTCCTTAAGTACCCGAGGATGTTTTTATCCGTCCAGGAGATTTATTAATATTAACCTTCTTTAGTTCTTTCTGTACCATATCCTCGGTTAACCAAAGTGCACTTGAATCTTTTATACCATTATTGCTACTATACTCTATGATATCTGTACTTGAATCTTCTATAGTGTAATAGAGGGAAAAAAAATATTTAAGACATTTGCTTTATCGCCATCCTCCGTAACTAACTTATCCCCATTAATTAATGGTGCCACATTCTCAGTCCTCATCTTCTTACTATTAATATACTTAAAAAAATTTAGGCTTAGTGATGCTTTGTTCAGCTATCCTAACGTCATTATTAATTTTAGCTAGTTTGATTGCTTTCTTACACTCCTTGTTACAGTTTTAATAATCCCTAAGGTATTTAAATGCCTTTTTCTTCTTTTACATTTGCCTCTTTACATCAGAATTCAGCCACATGGCGCGGATTTATTTTTTTTTACATTTATTTCCCAAGGGAATAAATTTAGATGTGAACTGGCTTAAATCCCCTTGAACACAGTCCACTTCTGTTCAGTACCTTTACCTGATAATACATTATCCCAGTTGACATTCTGAAGAGCTGCTTTTAACCTGGGAAAATTTGCTTTCCCGAAATTAAATGTCTTTGTTAACCCAGCGCACTTTTCCTTTCATTAACAAGTCCAAATGCCACTATTTCATGGTCACTATTCTCTAAGCCTCCAGTTACCTTTATATCTATAATGCGCTCACAATGTTAGATATTACTAGATCAAACAGAGCTCCTTTTCTAGTAGGAACCTCAACCACCTGTGAGAAAAAATTATCCTGCACAGCAATTCAGGAACCATCGCCTTTTTCTCTGATGGCAGTTCCACCACACCAATCAATGTCAGGTTATTGAAGTCCCCCATAATGAGCACACTCCCCAAACTTGCAGCCCTTGCCAACTGCATATGAAGTTGACTCACCTCCTCTCTAGCCATTTTGTAGTTTCTTATAGCAGACACCAACAATGACATTACCCCCTTTCCTGTTGCCTAATTCCACCCATATTGCCTCCACTTTATCATCCATATCACTAGTTATTTCTTCTTTTAAATTTGGCTTCAATTCTTTTTTAACATAAACACATACTCCTCCCCCTTTCCTTTTTTTCTGTCCTGCCTAAACAAGGCATATCCTTCTATATTTACAGCCCAGTCGTGAGAACTGTTCAACCACGTTTCTGCTATACCTATTACATCATACTTTTCATTCAATGCCATAATTTCCAATTCACCCATTTTGTTAGCCAGGCTTCTCGCATTTGCAAACATACATTTTAGATTATGATCCTGTAATTTATTCGTACACTTATTACACATGCCTCCCTATCCCCTATGCTAGCCCCACCCCCCTTTCCGCCCACCACTGGCCTGTCTACACCCTGCTTTCCTCCTGGGCTATCTATCCCAGTGAGACTGCTAATACCCTCCCCCCCAAACCTAGTTTAAAATCTCCTCCAACCCTCTAGCCATCTTCTCCCCTAAAACAGCTGCACCGCCATTAGTGAGGTGCAACCCATCCCTACTAAAGAGTCTGTAGCTGACAGCAAAGTCTGCCCAGTTCTCAATAAACCCAAACCCTTCTTCCTTACACCACTCTCTTAGCATTAATGCTCCTAAGCTCCTGCTGTCTCCCTGGCTTAGCACGTGGCTGCGGTAGTATTTCTGAAAACACTACCCTGAAGGTCCTTGCTTTTATCTTGGCCCCTAGCTCTCGGAAATCATGTTTAAGGACCTCACCTCCTCCTATAACTTTGTCATTGGCACCAATGTGAACCAAGACTGCCGGGTCACACCCGGCCCCACCCAATAATCTGTCTACACGATTCACCACATGCCGAACCCTAGCACCAGGCAGGCAACAAACAGTTTGGCATGTAGGGACTTGGCGGCAGATTACCCTATCTACCTTCCTTATAATGGAGTCCCCTACCACTACCACCTGCCTTGCATTCCTGACCCTTCGTTCCTCCTCCATTGTATCAGAGATGGCAGTGCCCTGGGTGCTCAAGGGACTAGCCCCCTCCATACACGCTAATTCCGAGGTGTCCTCCTCTACTTTATTACCTAAAGCGGCAAATCTGTTGGGATTTCCGGCCCCCACTTCCCCTAGTAACCCTAACAAAACTACCTCCTCCCTCAACCTTTCCTGTCCCTCTTCCACCCACCTCTATACTGGCCCCAGCCAGTGCCTGCTGACCCCCCAGTTCTGCCAATCCCTGCAATGCTGCAAGCTGCCCCCTTAGACTCTCCACCTCAGCTTCCAAATGGGCAACCCACTCACACCTGACACAGACATAGGTTCCGCGGAACGTCTGCTCCAGGTTCCTATACATGTGGCACGATGCACATTGCATGGTACCGACAAAACTGTCCCTTCTAATACACCACACCAGCACAGTGACGCACAAACCTTTTTAATTGCCCTTCTTGTTTTAATGTCCTTCTTTTTCTATGTCCTTGAGAGCAAGGTCCTTAAGAGAAAGGGACACTCACTCTAGTTCGTTTCACTCACAGGAAACTTCCTTTTGTTAGGTCCAAACCACAGGCCCAACAACTGTGAATCCTATTTAACTAATAGGTCCCAACCCCACACCAATTAGTGCAAGAGCCAGATAGAGAGGGGGGAAAAAACACTTATTAACCCTTTCACAGCCTGTTTGTACAACAGGTACAATACTAGAATATAGAAGTCCAGCGCACCCCTTTAACTGGAAGAAGAAAGATTAGTCTGCTTACTGCACACACAGTCCTGCACACACAGTCCTTAACACAGTACAAACAATCCTTATTTTCAAACTTATTTTCAAACTTTCACACACACCATACAACCATCAAATGATTAAATGTCCTTCTTTTTCTATGTCCTTGAGAGCAAGGTCCTTAAGAGAAAGGGACACTCACTCTATTTCGTTTCACTCACAGGAAACTTCCTTTTGTTAGGTCCAAACCCAATTCAAGAATGTTAGCACTAAATAGTTTCAATGTTACTGCAATAGATCAGGCCATTCTAAAGGTTAATAGCCTGAAGTGTGTACTTTCAGCAAGTCCCCAAAGTTTTGCATCGGATACTTTCAAGTTTGTTTGCTGGCAGTGTCTCTGTGTGCATCCATAAAGGTGGGGTGTCGTTTTATTTAAGGCATGTAACAGATTGATATTAAGTAGCATTTTCTTACCTCCAATAAGGATTACAGTAAAACTTTTATTACAGTTCTTCTTACTTTTCAATATTTTGTAACCCTATTTTTAAAAGGTGAAAATTATTATAAATAAGATTATTTACTCTGCACTAGAGCAAAACAGTTGTTTCTGCACAAAGTAAAGTCATTAAGGTTTTTGTTTTTTCTGTATTTTAGTGACTTTTCATACCTAATAATTGCTCGTTTTTGTGCATGAAAGGTGCTATTAGCGTGATTATTGCTTAAAGGAAAAATATAATGTACCCATGTACCCCCTTCCTAGACATAGGATCCGGGTCCGACATGGAACCCCTCGGTTCCGAATTCCGAATGATCCATCCAAATCAGGACGGATTGTCCGGATTTTGGGACTTTGGAGCCTATTTTCTATAATTATTGAATGTTCAAGGCTGTTTTCCATGAATATCGAAAATAGCCTTGAACGTTCGATAATCTTCGACAATACGATCGGAAACTCGAAAGTAGTCGCCGATCGTATTTTCGAGGATTATCTAACATTTAAGGCTATTTTTGATAATAATCTAAAATTTGTAATGTTTTAGGATTTTCAGATCTTTGGGATTTTACCAAGATCTGGAAAATCCGAAAAGGGAACGAAACTGGTGAGTTTCAGCCATCTCTACCCCTTCCCAATAAAAATAGTGAGGCCCTAAACTGCCAAGTCATCCATCCTTTATTTATCTTCTCCATACAGCTTGTGTCTGGGCCTGACCAATCTAAAGACACTTTCTGCAAGAAGCACATCCCCACATTCCCATTGGCCAGGTCTAAGACGCAGCGTAAAGGCAGAGCTATACCAGACATTCAACTGAAACTTCAGAGTTAGATTGCAGGCATAATTGTCCTATGGTATGTTACCCTATTAATATAAGGCGTAGAGCTCCTCCCTCTGAGATTTGGCTCATTGCACTCTCTCTTTAGCCCCAAAATCAGTGCGTGTGTGCGTCACTGCGTGCACACATCCATGTGCGCGTTTGATGTCGTGGCGTTCGAAAACGGACCTAACTTTCGAAAGTCCGCCATCTCTATTGCTGAATATGAAATGGTCTGGGGAACATGTTAGAATATCCAGGACTTTTAAAAAATTGATTTTACTCTCACGCATGCTACTTTAGAGCTCTCGTGTTCGAACATTCGATAATTATCCCATAAAGGGCTCAAAGATTTGTTAATTCATTATTTTCTCTCGTATTGGTATGATAGACATTTTACTGGCATATTCGTTAATTCGATAATGTACTCGTGTATTGGTATATGGACATTTTACTTGCGGATTTGTTTATTCAATATTTACTCGCAGATTGGTATAATAGGTATTTTACTCGCATATGCGTGTGCCTCGAACGTTTGAACATCTGATAATTATTGAAAGTCCAGAAAATACTGAAAGTCCGAGAAATACGGGTCCGGCATAGTTCGAGAAGTCCGAGTCCATTCGAACTCGAATAGTTCGGCTCGAACTCGGATTCGAGTTCTAGTCCATCTCTATTCAGCAACAACTATAAGTATTGATATGATTTGTTACCTTTTTTAGCAATATGCAGTCTGTTAATTTATTAAGTGTGTTAAGTATATACTAATGCCCCATATTACTGTTTTTGAAGGCATAACTTACCTTCTTGGAGTTTCCCAGGCCCTAGGTTGTAGCCTAGATTGCCTTGTGGATAATCCAGTTCATCTCATAAAGAAAATATTTTCACCATTGGTATTATCAAAGTCCTTAATGGGTTAGTAAAAATTTGATTTACCAGTGATTATTTCAATTCTTAAGATGCAAAAGAAGCTGTTGAGAAGGTAATTAAATTTGTTCTTATTTTAAATTAGCTTTCTGCATTTAAATGTCTTTTTATTTCTCAGTATTGCTAACTCGGTATAAAGTTTAGGTATGCCATTAGGAGCAAAGCTACACTTAGTTTTCCTGGAACTGACTGCTGCAAAAGTTCATGCATCTCATTTAAAACTTCAAAGCTACATTATCCTTTTCAAGTTAAAAGCAAAGCTTTCAAGGAGGCAGAGTAGGCTTCATCCATAATTTCAAATTCTAACAGTACTACTTTGAAAAGTAATAGACAAGCATTTTTCTTAACTAAACATTTTGTTTCAAACTGCTGTTCTGTTGTGTTTTAATACACTGCAACACATTTAAAATTTTCCAAAATATCGAAAATCTAATGCAAAAAAATACAAAAAAATTGTAATGTAAAATAATGTATATATTATTAATTAGAATGCATTAAGATGGTGTTATGTTTTATGACATATTTGTCAGTGTTACTTTATAGACCCAAACAGAAATTAACTTAATTTTCTTAATTTTGACATATTTAAAATATTTACAAGGAGATTCAATAAAAGTTCTTATTGTTAAAAATGGTGGTAATTTTGGCCCAACCAATCAGATGTTAGCTTTCAAATGTTAAATAAGATCTGAATGGTTGGGGCAAAATTAGCACCATTTTTAGCGATAAGAACTTTTATTAAATCTTCCTATTAGGACCCAAAGGTATCACTTGCCTACCATAATGCTGTAGATGCCCAGCAATCAAAATGTTGGTCATAACGTGGCTAACATATTATCTGCGCACTTTATAAACAAAGGGGTTTTAGTATACATTACATATGAATGAAAAGCCTTCCAACCACGTCAAGGCAACCCCAGTCTGGAAGGTCCTAACTTCTAACCTTTTTAAATGTCTTTTACTTCAATTACGATTAGCAAACTTTTGCATTTCTCATTCTTACACACTGGATTCATATAACAGGCTCTCTCACTTCCCCCCAACCCTTTGGCTTTTTAAAATGAGGGAAGAGGTCACCCAGTGCTTTATATTAAAGGCATAGGACCTCCCATAAAAGGGGATATATATATATATATATATATATATATATATATATAAAAATAAGATTACCTATACATTGTATTGGAAGGAGATGGACAGGAACACCATACTCCAGTATGATAGTTTCCACCCACCAGCAATCCTTACCAATCTCCCAAAATGTAGGAAGACAGTGCAGGGTAATGGTGAGGAGGAAACAAAACTGATATGTAGACTAAAGTACGATACACAAGGTCTCTATTTACAAAGGGAATTACAGAAAAACTGGAGAATACTTTTGTCAGACCCTATACTTTCTAAAACCTTGCCTCCAAGAACAACCGTGGGGTTCCATAGAGGGAAGAGCCTACGAGATCTCCTATTGTTAACGGATCTCAGTACCACTAACACTGCTACATTGTTAGCTAAAGTCAAACCGGGCAGTCACAAGTGTCAAAAATGACAATCATGTAAATGCACGATTGACAGAGAGACATATCCGCACCCAAATACAGCCCAGGAGATGGGAATAAAACAGGCCATTAGATGTACCACCACTCACGTTGTCTATGTGGTTCCTTGCCTATGTGCGATCTTCTATGTGGGTAAGACAGATCTAATACTCAGGACTAGGGATGGCCGCGGATTTATCCCGTTCGCGAACGGCGGATTTTTCCGGAATTTCCGCCTTCCGAACTTCCGAACCGCGGATTTCTCGAAATTCCGAGATTTTTCGAAAATACGGTAAATCTCATAATTTCAAAAATGTTCGAAAATACGAGGATTTCTCTTATTTTCGTAAATACGTATTTTTGAAAATTTTCTAAATTATGAGGATTACTTGTATTTTCGAAAATTACGTATTTTCGTAAATTTTCGAAATTACAAGGATTTCTCGAGCGGACCGGATTTTGCGAAGTTCGGACATCTCTACTCAGGACTAGAATTAATGGACACAGGTCCACCATTAACACAGTCTATCATGATAAAAAGACTTTGAAACCATTGGTCAAGCATTTTTTAGAATATGGAAACAAATTATCTGATTTCACATTTTGGCCCATGACCATGTACCCAGACCAAGACGAGGTGGGAACAGTTGCACAATTGCTCCTGGAGAGGGAAACTTTCTGGATTCCGACTTTGGACACAGTAGCCCCAAGAGGACTTAATTAGAATTGTTTGTTTAGATGCTTTTTAAAGGACAGATAAAGACACTTTAATTTGACATTGGGTGAACCTTCATAAATTGAAAGATTGATGTATATTTTTCAGTGTTGTGCCACTATTCCATTTTAATTTATTGCTAATCATTCTTCTGTATGTCAATGTTTTATACTTTATATAGTACTTTTTTAAAGAATTTTTTTAGCCACTGGATAGTTATTAGTCACTTGACACTGGATAGTTTTAGTCCCTTGACACTTTAAAACAGGAGTAACAGTTTGAGTAATAGGCACTTTATTGCAGGTTTTGCACTTTATTTCTATTTAGCTTTTTAAAAACTTTTAAGCACCCTAGAGTGGTTTTATGGGGGTTACATATTTATTTAGTGTATTTTCTGTGTATTTTCTGTCCAAGACCAGGGAGTGCCAGTCTTTTCCATTGAGATATATATATATATATATATATATATATTTTGCACATTAATGGTCTTTTAAATATATTTCCAATATTTTTATTGGAACATTTTGTGCACTTATAGTAGGACAGTAATTTCTTATCACAAGCAAACACACTGATTTTTCTAAGTACAAATGTAATGAATGTGACTAATGCACGTAAGTAACATACTTCATAATAAACTAAATGACATATAGGACATTTCTGTACACTGGTTAATGTTGGGTTGAGGAAGCATGGGGATAGTTTTAGAAGATAGGTCAGTTTAGAAGATACATACAGTCAAAGCATAAATTGGGATTTAGGTGTTCAAGGTAACATGGGAATGGTAAATACCTGGGGTAAACTTTAAAATATTTACATATATATAATTCTTTTTTCAGCCAGCCAATAAAAAACTTGATTGAACCTCTTCTAGGTCATATGTAGCAGCAGATGAAGTTAATCAAGGACCAGGCATACTGTACTGTCCATTGTAAAATCCACTGTCACATTCAGACCTTGCATAAAATCATTTTAGGATACTGGTAACACCCAGTTTTAGCACTCTTAAAAGCTGTGCTTTTGTTTGAATGTAACATACTGTACATACAGTACATATTAATCTAGATGTAAATGATTTTTTTGTACGGGTTTGAATTATTATTTCTAATATCTCTTGGTTGCTACAATATATTCTTAATTTTATGAAAAGAAAAAATATTTTCTCTATATATGTTGTATTTTATAACCACAGGCTCTTGAAAACTTAATACACATTACTAAGTGTTTCACAGAATTGCCACTTGTGATGAATTATAAGAATCGTTAGTAACAGTAAAGGTCTTTCATATAATTTACTGAACACAATTTGAAAAACCCATTACCCTTATAATGTGTTTGCATATACGTGAGACCTGATTAAATTTAATATGAGACGGTAGTGACAGATGCTGGCAAAGTAACAGCCTTTTTTCATATTGTAAAGTAAGGAGAAGTTTCCATTTTGTCAGAACAATTATATTCTCTTGCAGTTGATCGTACCATTATGAGCACAGCCTACCGTAAGGTTTAACAATCTGGTGGGGAATATTGGTTAGCTAAACTGGGCAGATTATGAATAATCACATGCTGTTACTCAGCAAGTGTTGTTGGTAATCATTTGTACACACTGTCTAAACTGATTTACTTAATCTTTGTCAAACGTAACAAGCTGCGTTGTGGGGATTGGTTGAAAATAAGCTTGATTTGCAATGAAATTACACATAAGACTTTTTTGGTAAATTAATTACTTTCACAAATGTGAATTTATTTTGAAATTCACATTTAATTTAAATTTTTTCAAAAAAATAAAGTGAGTTGTGAACAAAGGCACAAGACCTTACCTTAGAGTTTGCCTTTTTTAAAAATTAAAAAGGTACTTAAGTAAATTATTACACTGAGCAGTTAAAATGTATTTTCCTTGTTAAACAACCTTCAATAAATATATAGGCATTAAATAAATGAAAGTGCCTTTCTGCAAATTTCTTAAAAGATAGTAATTACTAATCCTATTTACTGCATTTGTTCTGAATAACAATGCGTGTTTTATCCTAATCATGCTTTATAATCAAATATATTATGGTTTATTGATTAACTATTAGTTCCCTGAACTGCATGTAGGTATAGCATTTGGGATCAAATTAAAATTTCTTTTAAATTTAAAAAAGGTAACAGAACAAAGGCTATTGCAACTTTCATTATTTACCATATAATGTACAACAAAAGGAGTTAAATTATCTGCATCCTACCCACAAGAACTGACATACAAAACCGCAATGTACAGGGGTTAAATCTGTCTTTAGTGAGCTGTTTTCATCTTTACAGAATTTGCTTTGTGTTTAGCTCTGCTACAGCCTGGCTACTAGCTTTTTAGTTTATAATTTCTGTTCCTTTGAACTTATTTATCGTGCATTTAGATCAGGCTAACACTAATTTATATGCGTATGTACAAATTCAGAAGACCATGTTTGTCAATTTATAAATACTAATTGCATTCATGGTTAGTGATAGTTATAAACAGCTGACAGTCAGAAATATTTGTTTTTTCTCCCCAGAAAAACCTATACATTGTAAGATACTTCATTAGTAAGTTGCATTTACATGTAGGAAGAATATTCTGTAACTAAGAAGGCTTTCATGTTGTTGCCAGTACAAATCACAGTACATGTATGTGATGGAAGCACTACAACCCTCAGGCCTCAGGCCAGGGGCACTCTGTGCACTTTTGATCTGTGTGACTGAGAGTTGCCTGTCACATATATTTATCATAAACCACTGGTAACTGCCACCAGCCACCAGGTACACAAACCTACCCAGCATGCACAGCTGTATAATAAACTATTAATAATATCTATTCGTTCACTATCACATACAGGTAGGAATGTAACAGAATACAGTGGAAAATAATATTCAGGTAAATGTAGCATCTTGGAGAGGGAATTCCTTGTTTCTCATTAGATCATTCAGAGATCCAGTTTAACAAACACAACACAAGCAACAGTAAGACAAAAATGGGAGAAAAACATGAAAATAATACTTAGGTACTTAATGTTACTGGATGAAGAGGAGGAAGTAGACACTTGAAAGATGTTATCGGCCCTCAAAAAAACTCTTAATAGTTCAACATTTAGATGGTAAAAAAGGGCTCTCAAGTTGTGTTTCAGAGCCATTCTAATTCCTCTGGACAGGGGTGTAACCAGGTATCCACTCTAGGTGGTCTCTAACACACCAAACAAACTGAGTATACACCAGATTAGGTATACTTTTTGTGGGTCCGCACCTTCCAGTCGCTCAACGTCTTGCGATCATAGGACACTAGTAATATAAATGTAGAAAGAAGGGGATTCCACTTTGCACTATAAATCAAGTGCTGTTTTATTGTGCAACATGTTTTGAACTCTACGAAGTTCTTTCTTAATCCAGTGTGTACTCACTTTGTTTGCTGATATTGAGAAAGAACTTCGAAGAGTTCGAAACATGTTGCACAATCAAACTAGCAACTTACAAACCTTATCCATGATGTTTAGACGGATTCATAGATACCAAATTTGATACGTTACTGTTTATTGAGCCATAAAACAATCAAAAGTGTCTTTCTCACCTTCTACACCAATTAGCCCATGAGCATTTAGATTCCCATAAGACCTCTCTTACACCTGTGTCCACTTTAAAGATTATTTCCACAGCTAAAATCCCTTTTTTCAATTTAGTTTTATTAAAGAACGGGAGGTAAAGGAGCTGTGTCTTACCTACCGTTCTTCAATAAAACGTTACCCGGTCTCTCGCTTCTCCGCCACCTCCCCTGACACCTGGCGTACTAAGTCCATACTAATATTTTATTTCTATCATGAATATGAACTGGGATGAAGTCAGATAAACTCCAGTATTGCTAATAACCCCCTGTAGAGTAGGAGTCTGGAGTCTGTTTAGCACCTAGGCAATACAGATGACTGGGAACACAGAATATCTATTCATCTTGTCTGCTACATATACGTAAGATAACTTTATCAAATAAACAAATATCCAATTTAGCCAAATACACAAAATAGCTAGAACAGACAGAAGACAACATTTTAAACAGACAGGTGAATTGAAGCCTCATACACAATAACACAAATTATATTACATAAATGTATCCATATGGATATACATTAATCATATGATTATGACACACCTATACACTGTAAGATACTTTCTAGTAAGTTGCATTTACATACATGTAGGAAGTATATTGTGTAACTAAGAAGGACAGTAATGGCATTCTGTTATTCAGTATAATTTATTAGTAGTATATATTTGTTAAAGTATGTGACTTTATGGAAATACAACAAATCTAAAAAAAAACAGAATTCATATTAATGTGTTTACTGTAGCCATTTTTTTCCTAACATAAATATAGGCCAGGCATAATATATTCTATAACATACTTTCCTTTGCCAGACAGCACATTTTGCTTTGAAGATATTATGTAGGTTGTGGAAAGCTGAAATGCTATGACATGTCTCTGAATTTTACAAAAAAAAAAATCAACAGTGAAGCAATATTTGTGGGGCAATCAAAGGACATAAAAAACGCATAGATGATGTTCACCTACAAAAAAAAGGTTTGAGAAAATAGAAAAAGGTCATTATTATTTAAACTGTACATTGTTAAACAAACTAAATTCATAACCTTACTAAAATATTAATGCTATTTAAGATAGTTTTGAAATTTTATATACTTCTGCAATAACATTACAGGTACTGAATGCTGTCATCCTTCTGTAATAAGACATACTCATCTTCATCTAGAACTCACTATAGTTTGCTCAGAACCTACATTCTTTTCCTTAAATATTTACCATTTTATTTAGATCCCAAATGTTCTAGTTTGTAGATTTTCTGTTAACAAGCATAGTAACAATAAGTATTAAACCTATTCATTTGATTTGTGAGGCTCTGGTCTTTAAGCTGAGTTTTTATAGCATTTGTGTGTGGTAAGGATAGCAAGATTATGCTACAGAACATCACTAAACTATAGTTTGCTTCATTTCATACCATTTAGAATGAATAGACCAAATTCTTAAACAAAATTTATGCCTACATTTGCTTAAAAGTAACAATTTGGTAGGAAACTACTTTTCAGCTTAAAATGTACAATATAATTAATTTTGTAAGGTATTGTAAATTTGTAAAGGGCTTTGTGAGTGTGCATGAGAAATGCACTTGTGCATTCCTACAATTGTGTCCTGCAACACACCATTTCCGTTGTGTGCCATGTATCCCCAGAAGCACTAGATACAATTTCCAATCCCTTAGTGGCCCTTAGATTAAGGGCCACTGCACCTATAGAATTAAGCCAGGAGCTCAAAGGAGTTAACTGTAAATTGTAAAAACAACATTTGTTTAGTAGAAAGCTGTAGGTAAGGTAAGCGGCGGGTGTAGTGAGTGCAGGAACGGGCACGCCTGTATCGTCACTGCGGCGTGACAAAGCACACGTTGCATTGCGATGAAGTCACACGTGTGCCATTTTACAATGACATGTGCACGCATTGACGTCATGTCGTGTGCGCGGTGTTGTCACCAGCACACGCTACACCCACCACTTACCTTATGAGACCCAGTAAGTAGGAAATCTCGTGGGGGTGGAACTCCAGAGGCCATAACACAGGAGACTTTAAAGCAATAAGGGGGGGGGGGGGGGGGGGGGGGGGGTAGAACAAAAAAATTTGCCAACATTACTTTTAAAGACACAGCTTTCTACTACACAGTTGTTTTTACAGTTTACTTATCTTTTATAGCAGAGATGGATGAAATATTTAAGTAGATATATTTAATACCAGTTACAAAAACAATTTTAATTCTCTGGATTTAATTTGCTAACAGTGTATCTGCACTAGAGATGGCCGGCCGAACTTTTGAAAGTTCGGTCCATTTTCGAATTTTCGAACTATATGGAAAGTTTGAAAGTTCGAAACGGACCCATTGAAGTCAATGGGAGTCAAATAGTTCGAAAAGTTCTAATGAAATACAATTAAAATATCAATGGTAACAATGTAAATGGCTGTGGGACCTGGGAAATGGTCTGGGGAACATGTTTAAATATCCGGGACATTCGAAAAATCAATTTTACTCTCACTCGCGATACTTTCGAACTCGTTTGCGTCAAGGTGCCATGTACATTATGCTCGCGTATAGGCTTTAATGGACACTTTACTCGTAGATTCGATGTTCGGGCCTAGATGCCATGGACATTTTACTTGTGGATTCGATGCTCGCGTATAGGTTTTAATGGACACTTTACTTGCGGATTCGATGCTCGCGTTCACGCCTAGATACCATGGACTTTTTACTCGCGGATTCGATGCTCGCGTATAGGTTTTAATGGACACTTTACTCGTGGATTTAATGCTCGCGTTCGCGCCTAGATACCATGGACATTTTACTCGCGGATTCAATGCTTGCGTATAGGTTTTAATGGACACTTTACTCGCGGATTCGATGCTTGCATTCGCGCCTAGATACCATGGACATTTTACTCGCGGATTCGATGCTTGCATATAGGCTTTAATGGACCCTTTACTTGCGTTTTCTATGCTCGCGTATAGGTATAATAGGCATTTCACTCGCACATTCGAATGGTCAAGCATTCGATATGTATCGAAAGTCCCAAAATATCGAAAATCCAGGTCCGGGATAGTTCAAGAAGTCCGAATTCGTTCGAATTCGAATAGTTTGGCTCAAACTCGGGTTCGAGTTCTAGTCCATCTCTAATCTGTACCATATATCTGTTGTGAGTAGAGATGAGATCCTTGTCCAACTCGGACCTGGATCATACACGGAACCCCTCAGTTACGAAATCCGAATGATCCAACAGCATAGAACATTCGATAATAAAACAAAAATTCTTTCCATTTTCGGATTTTCGAATCTTTGAGATTTTCCCGAGGTCTGGGAATCCGAAAACAGAACAAAAATGGTGAGCTTCGGCCAGCTCTAGTTGTGAGTATTTATTTGTATTAAAAAAAAACTGCTTTTGAACACAGGGCAAAATGCTGTTTTGTGGATAATATACCTTTGCACAGGGATCATACAGTACTGACGATTTAAAGTTCTCTACGATTTAAAGTTCTCTATAAAGAAGCCCTACTGTTAGCAAGTATTGTATTTGGAAGTTCTCTTTTTGAAGCAGATACTTCTGGTTTTGGAAACAAGCAGACCATTGGGACACAGGTTCAATTCCCCAGACTTTCTTTTTTTTTGTTTTGATTATGTTTCTAGCAAAATATAGAAATTCTACATATACTGATATCCCTGCAAAACTTATTTTAGGAGCCAATGACACAGACTGCATCCCTCTTAAAATTGAGCAGCTCGATCAGCACTGCATCTACTAGTGACACTAGTAAAACATGCTATACACGCATTTAAATAATTAAAAACTAGGAATACCAAATCTCAAGTTGTATTCAAATATCAAAACACACATTACAAAATATACATTATCCCCATATAAAAACCTACAAACACTCATATGGCTGGTGGTGGGAGTGGGTTAAAAGTTCTTCTGCTACTGTAGAGTCTCAATTTGCCAGGCAAAAGTAACAGTATATACAACCCCACAGTATTTCATGTATCCTTCCCAAATAAATGTAACAGGTTAATGCTGAAATAGTTAGTTTGAAAGCACATCAAGCTACAATTGATCTGGTCACAGTGCTACATAGTCACCGCCCATGATATCTCCTTTAGTTGTAGGTAAGTTTCTGTGCAATCCCGGTAACTTGTCCACAAATCCTCTCCCTCCGGAGTCCAATATACCTTAAGTTCAGAGCTCTGCGCTATTTCATGCATGAAAGCGTTTCACCGCCATTCCTCCCGACACACACTGCTGACAATACGGGTGTTGCTCCGCCTACGCACATTTCATCACTCCTGTAACTTCTTTAGGGTGTATATTCCTTCACATTAAGGGGCTGTTTTATCAGCACAATGGCAGCTCCGCCTATCTTGCACATTTCTTATGCTAATCCCATATCACTTTCAAATCATCTCTTCCCTACGAGAATTTCAGAAATACAATAACACTCCTTTCAGAGCATAACCGTGCGAGTCAATTAGAATATATATCTCACTTTCTTATATATTACAAAAATAGGGATAAACATGTTTCTCATTTTATATCGCAACACTTGGGATAAGCAAATACATTTACAATTCTTTTAAACATATTTATCCAGACCAATGCGTACATGTGTTTTTTTTTTACATGTGTATATCCTCATATCTAGTGGAATCCTACATGAAACAGCCATATTGCTTCTCCTCATTCATGCCGTGAGGATGCTATGTATTCAGATTGAAAATTTCCTAGGAAGGGAGTTATTGTAATCTCCACCTTTAATTCCCAGGTTTTCCAAGCCACAAAACAAAATTACATATGTATTACCACCATGATGTTCTAATACATCTTTGGCAATGCTGCTTTGTGCAGGCTCCCTATTTTTTATCGCTCTTACATGCTCTTGTATTCTTGTGGTGAGGGAACGTTTAGTTTTACCCACATATTTCATATTACAAGAGTATGTAATTAAGTATATTACATGGGAAGTCTGACATGTTATAAGACGCCCTATTTAGACATTGTAACAAATTCCCCATTCACAGTTATACTTAGTGATCAACCTGATTTTACCATGCACATTATTATCTTTCTTTGATCCCCCCTTTTGATATAGTAACTGGGATCTATTCTTCCCTCTGGCTCTCTTGTACACTTTTAATAAATTGGCATGGCAATACCCACGCATTGCAAAATCTTTCCACATGATGCCTGCATGTTTCTTAAAAGCTTCCAGACTAGAGCAATTCCATCTCATATGGAGGACTTGCCCCACTGGAATTGCTCTGATTATGGATGAGGGGTGATGACTATCTGCCTTAAGGATCGTATTTGCAGCAGTCGTTTTTTTATACGACTCAACCTCCAACATCCCATCCTATCTTAATGTCCAAGAACTCAATACTCTGTTTATTCATATTCAGAGTTAACTTAGTATTTAGCACATTATTATTAAGTTCTTTGATAAAACTACGTAGGACATTCCTCCTGTCCTTGCCAGATCAGGAGGATGTCATTCACGTAACGTACCCATAATAGGATATTGTCCTTGATCTGCCATCTGCAATCCAACCTCTTAAACAGTGGTCAGCTCCCATTTGCCAAGGTGGAGGCATGCATAGGTGGGAGCACAAGTCGCCCCCATTGCAGTGCCCCTCACCTGGCGGTTGTAACCCCTGTTAAATACAAAATAATTGTTTTCCAACACCATCACCAACACCAACCAACACCAACCTAAAGAAGGAGTAGAGGAGATGGAGGAGTAGAGACCCTCCACATCTAGTGTAGCTAACACTGTACCCTCCGGGACGCATGTGTCTTTTTTCACTTATGGGCTCCCTAAAATTCAAGCCACCCTCCTTTAACTCTTCCAGGTCAAATAACACTCTTTTGTGATGAATATCTAATTGGTCAGGTTGAGGTTTGTCTTTAAACATTTTGTGCAACACCAATTTTCTTGCAAACAGATTGAGGTCTTTAACAAATTGGAATTTATCTTTGAAGTTTGAAGTGGGTACAAATGAGAGGCCCCGCATTAGCAGTGAGTTGGTAGTCTCATCTAAGGTGTCACCTGATAAGTTTATGATGGACAACTCACTGTGACCACTACCCCTTAATGCGGATAGCATGGCCTCCTCTTGTAACCCCATCTCTGCCTGTCCCGTAAGCGGGGAAGGGGATTTTTTCCTTTTCTCTTTATCCCTCCCCTTCTTCTATTCCTTCGCCTAAAGGGACCACACCATCACTTACTTGCACTTGATTTTTATTCTCATTTGAGGCTGATTTCATCCCTTCATGTACTGATACCCCACCTAGTAGCTCTTTTGGCATAGAGGTAAAAAGCTTTCTTTTTAGAAAGACACAGTAAATACGGTTGCAGATTCAATTCCCCACACTTACTGCAGAGATTACTTTTCTTTTTTGTATACAGGAGCATTTGTAATCTGTTTACACAAAAACTGCACTGAAACCTGTGTTCTGTTTCAGAGGGAGGGATGATCTATGAGCTGTAACATGATTGGCTGTCAGTTGCCATATCATTGGCTGTCAGCTTCTAGAAAGCAATGCTGCAGCTTCCTGTAAAGTGTACTGCATATACTTACATGGGTGTTCCCAGATAAGGTGAATTATGGGAACTGACCCCAAGTACCAACAGGTTATTTTCAAAAATCACCCAGCACAGCAAAGGGAAAAATGAGACACCGCTTTTTGTACCGTTGTGCTCTTTCTATTGGGGCACCATGTGCTCTTTCTATTGGGGCAATGTTGTCTGGAGACTTTGGTTCCCCTTTAAGCTTCATAGTTTAAAAATAACTTTTGACATGTGCATACTGTAAAATATTTATTTGCTGAGTGCAAGTGTGGAAGTATAAACTACAAGGCCTCTATAAAAGATGCATGCCATGTACTGATAAAATTAAGTATTAAAAAAAACTGATAACTAACATAGAGCATAGTACAAAAGTTTAAGGTGGGGGTCTGTCCAATTTT
The DNA here is from genome assembly GCA_019447015.1 of Hymenochirus boettgeri. NCBI lineage: Eukaryota > Metazoa > Chordata > Amphibia > Anura > Pipidae > Hymenochirus > Hymenochirus boettgeri. The sequence goes on along the minus strand of CM033473.1, from coordinate 154,237,336 downwards.
TTTTTTGGACAGTGTGGGGGTTGCCACAAAGTTTTCTATAAACCACTACATGAACAAATTAAAACAAATGCCCTAGCAATTAGAAACAGCTCTAAACGAATTGCTAATAATTGTGTTGGGAAACAGTTTACAGTGTTTGTTTACTGTACTTCTCTTTACACTAATGAGGAACAATACCTAAGGGGTTCCTTTATAATAGATCGACTCATGGTGCTGTGAGAGTTGATTAGAAAAAATATTAGACCTTCTTAATGTAAATCAAAGTCCTGGCCTGAATGGTATTCATCCTAGGGTTCTCAAGGAGCACCCTCCTTGAGAACATTCCAGTTCTGAACATTCCAATTGTGGTAATTTGCATTCTAAAATTCCACTAGCAAAATTTTGTGGTAATTTTTATTCTGACCATTCCATTAGCAGAATTTTTATTTGAGTATTCTTGATTCTCTACATATTACAGCATTTTGTGTGTCTGAGCACTCCATTCTCATTTCTGATCATTCTAGTTCACAAGAGTTTTAGAGGTCTCCTATGTAAAATTCCACATGTATGATTCTTATTCATAAACATTTTAATTTGCTAGTTTAAAAACATTTCATTAGATTAGAAGTACAACAGAACAGAAGAAAAGAGAAAAGGGGAGAAGAAAGATGACAAGAGAACAAAAGAGATGACAAAGAGAACAGAAAACAACAAAATAGAAGGGATCAGGCGAAGAGAACAGAGAAACGAACAGAATATAAAATTAAAACACAGGGGAAAAAAATCCACATTTAGAATTCTCATTTATGAGCATACTACATTCTAGAAAGCTAGTTCCCAAACATTCCATTAGCAATATTTTCATTTGCAAACATTTCATTTGTGGTATTTTTGCTACTGAACATTCCATTGGCAGTAACGTATGTTCTAAACATTCCATTAGTCACAAGAGGTTTAAAACTGAACCTGGTTTTGATGCAGAACAGCCAGTTTTAAAAATTTGTGGATCTAGCAGAAACTAGATTGAATTTTTGCAGAAAGGTATCAAAAAAATGATTTGAGAATATTCAACATTTTGAAAATTAAAAACATCTGCAATACTGTATATTTATTTAATCAGTGTATAGATACATTACAATAACTTACAAATGGATTAATCATAGATGTTATTCCAAACATACTGTAATCTGCTCTCCAATCCCTGGACCCTTGTTAGTGTCTTATATAAATATTGGTCATTGCTATTTTACCAATGGAGAACAGATTGCATTTGAAATAACATCTATGATTGGTAAATTTAAAGGTACTAATATTTTGCCTGGATTTTACCAATAAGGATCAATCTATTCTTAATTATTAATGCTACCAATCTCGAACAGATAATCTTTAGTAACGCAACCTCCATATTACACTATGCAATACTAATATCTTTTTATTTACAGATATAATTTATTTATATTGTTTATTTATTTATTTGCATATTGCAAATCTCTTATAACTGGCCAGCTACATAGGATTATATGTTATGTGGTGTTAGGTGTGTGTATGTTATTAAATTCAAATTAAATTTAGTTTCTATATTTTATATTTAATGGTATTGGTTGCTTAATGCACTTCTAGAAATAGTTTTTAGGTTTAGATATTTCTTTTTTGTGTATACAGAGGAACTTAACTTTACTAAAATATCAGATCTCTGGGACAGACCAATTTTGCCTAACAGTAAATTGTGGCAAAATATCATCTGTAAGGTCAGGAAAATGTTTAAGATACATTGTAAATCACAGAAGCTAACTAATAGTATTAGAACCTGCTAGAACTTGCTTGCTGGCTGCCACTGGTTTGCAGGCTGAAATGTGTTTGTTCTAGGAACTTGAGTACTTTTCCTGTTGCACTGGCTTTGCCTGCTGGGCCTGGATTGCTAGCTGACACTGGGCCGTTGGCTGGCCTTGCTTTTTCAATTAAACTTGTTTGCGGGACATTGCTTATTGGAACTGGATAACTGACTAGCATTGGTTTGCTGTCTGACTCTTGTGTTCTTTTCTGTTGTCTTCTCTTCTACTGTTTTCTGATCAGTTACTATCTGTTCTTTTCTTCTTGGTTTGGTTCTTTTCTCTTTTGTTCTTTTTCTTTTCTGTCCTGATCTCTTTTGTTCTCTTCTGTTTTTTTGTGTTGTTTTTTCTATTCTCTTATCTTCTTCTGTTATTTTTTTGTGTTTTGTTATTTTCTTTTCTGCTCTTTTCTTTTGTGTTCTCTATTCTGCACTGTTCAGTTTTCTTTGTTTTTTTTGTTTTCTATTTTTATATTCTCCTTTCTTTTCTTCTCTTATGTTCTCTTTTGAAAAAGGGAAACCAAATGAGAAAAAAAGAACAGAACAGAAAAAATAATAATAGTGAATAATAATAATAATAAGTGAATTGAGGAGAAAAAGACGACAATGGATCAAAAGTCAACAGAAATGAACAGAACAAAAGAGAATTAAACAGAAATGGAAGAGAAGGAAAGAGATGAGAGAAAACTGTAAAAAAAAAAAAAGAAGAAAATGAAAGAGCAGATAACAGAAGAAACCAAAACAATAGGAACAGGAAAAGAGAATGTACAGTAGAGGAGGTAAAAAGACCAGAGAGAGAGAAAAATAGAACAGAAGAGAGAAAAACAGAAGAGAAGTGAAAAAAACAGAACAGATAAGTACAGCAGAAAGCTAAAGAGAAAATAGTATAGAAAGGAGAACATAGAAGCAACACTAACAAATTAGTGTAACAAGTATGATGATCAAGTCACTAGTATGATGTGGTATTTACAGATCACTGAATTTAACAACAATGGCAAATACTACAATTTTATAAATATGACCCAATATGTCCTAACATATAATAAAGATTGTCTTAAAATAGGAGAGAAACAATGCATAAAAAGTGAAAACCTTTATCACTCCTTGCAATAATCACTTTGTGACAGTTTCTGCATCACAGGACCAGGAAAAGTAAGGAGCTATGTGCAAAACAGTGCCACAATTTAATTAGGAAAGTTTGGAAAAGGCACAGGCCATGTAAAACATTAATACATTCATTTGATAAATATATAATTCAGCAGCCACTAATTCAAAATTATTTATTCTGTTCTCTTCTATTATCTTCTGTTACATTCTCTTCTGTTCTATTCTTTTCTGCTCTTCATTCTTCCTTTTGTTTCTATTCTTTTCTCTTCAGCTCTCTTTTATTTTTTCCCTTTCTCTTTTCTTCTGTTCTCTTTGCTTCAATTCTCTTTTCTTCTCTTCTGTTTATTTATTTTCTGTTCTCTTCTGTTTTGTTTTCTTTTTTTCTGTTCTGTTTTTGTTTTTGCTCTCTTCCTTCTGTTTTTTATTCAGTTCTGTTTTATTATGTTCCGACTTCTTATTGTTATGTTTCCTTGTGTTCTATTTTTTGCTCTCTTCTCTTTTGTCCTTCTCTGTTATTTCTCATCTCTGAAAAGAAGAGAGCAGAAAAGTACAGAAGTGAAGAGAGGAGAAGAGAAATAACAGAATATTAAAAAACCAGAACAGACTAGTATAGAACAAAAGTGAACAGAGCAGACGACAAAATAAAAGAGAAATAAAAGCAAAGACACATGAAACAATAGAATAGAAAAAAAGGGATTAGAAGAAAACACAATAGAACAGTTAAAGATAAAAAAAAATTATCAAAGAAGAACAAAAGACTAGAGGATAATGTAAAATAGAGAATCAAACATGGTGTACTTTGCAACAGTTTCTGCATCACAGAAACTGATCCTTTGCAGGGGGTTTTACATACCAGTTGAATGCGCTTATTATATCATGCAAAATAGTACCATAATAGTAGTAGTAATAGTACCACAATTTAATATGAAATGCAAAATGAATTCCAAACATTTTTAAAACTGTGACATTTTTTAAAGGGCATGTCCACAGCCAGGAAGAAAACCTACCTCACCTCTTAAACTTCAAGATTGTTATAGTTACCAACTCAGTATGAAAGAGAAAAAGTAGAAAACACAAAAGATCTAAAAAGAAAAAAGAAATGTACAGATGGAAAATTAACTTAAATGTTTGAGTTCAAATTGCATCTAAAAAGGATTCAAGTTCTACACAAGTATTACAAGCAAATATGCAGTTTAAAAGACTGCCCAATATTGCTGGGCAGACAATCGAACAGACAGACATACATAGGTCAGTATTTTCTGTAAGGAAAATATATTTTATTTTATAATACATTTTTAAAACTGAAATTGGATTCATTTCTAGTACAATGGCAATAAGAAAAAATGCAATAAAGTTTATTACAAACTGGGTACAAATCGTATATATTTTACATTCCTCAGTAAAAATTCGAACAAGAACAGAATAACCAGAGTAAACCAAGGGATTGGGACAAATAAAATACAAAGACCATGGAATAAATTGGCATTGCAGGATACACCCATCAGTGCTATATAAGACGTTATGTAATTGTAAACCATTTGCAGACATTACATCTATTTAGTGTTAAATGTACCCATAGTTTGTTCACAGACAACATGTAAACAATATGTAAATTTAAGCAGTGCTCAATACTGAAAATGGGATACAAAAGTCTCAAGGAAAGAAATGCAGCACTTCAAGGGAATTTAAAAATGTATTTCCTGTGAACTACACAACTGTGTGGTTCAGAGTAAAAATATTTTTAAATTCCGTCGGAGTGCTACATTTCTTTCCTCAACAATGTTTTTTGCACTGTAAGTATATCATGCCCAAATATATTTATAAATGTATCCAGGCAGTCCCCATTGATATATATAGTAATCTAATGAAAAGAGTTGCAGACTTCCCTTTCTTTATTCAGATTAATTTATTGTATTGGTACTTCCTTTTTCTCGTGTTTTTCATTGCTTATGATGTCGATCCCTTTATTTCTTTTAGAAAGAAATACTCCCAGGATTTTTTTTTTTGCATTTTAAAGTTCTTAATTGATATAATTGTGCTTTTTTAATTTACATATATTTGCTTTGTGTGGGTTTTAAGACTTTACCCCTTTAGCAACTCAAATTCTGATTAAAGTCAAAAAGTAAACCTATCCTTTTTCTTATTAATTGAAGAACCGGAGGTAAAGTTGTTTACTTACCTCCCAATCTTCAATGAATGAACAGGAGCTGGGAGCAAAACCTTTAACCCTTTCACTGCCAGGAGATTTTCATTTTTTTTTTGCGTTAACTGCCAGAAGAATTTTCAGGATTTTGCCCTCAATCGCTTTAGACTAATTTTACAGTAGGTTACCTTGCAGTAAATCAGGAATATTATACATTGTTTTTTTCAGCACAAAGTGTACTTTAACATGGTAACAGAATTTTGTAACTTTTCTGGAAATTTTACTGGAATTATGGGTAAAATATGTAAAAAAAATGAAAAATTTGCAAATTTTCATGGATTTTTCCCATTTTTACTTATAGTTATCTTAAGGTTACGCACAAAAATCTTACTGTTTCTAAAAGCTCAGATACTCCCGAGTACAACGATACCAGATATATGTAGGTACCCCACTTTTCCTGTACAGGAGACCCCCCCAAACTAAAACTGCACCTTAAAGAATATTACACCAAATTAAAATGTATAACCACTACTGACAGTTAACATAGAATATCTTCCAAATTAACTAAAATATCCCCACAAGTGAGATATTTTTAGAAACTACACACCCGCAGGATTTTATGAGTGAGGTTAGTTTCGATCAAAATGCAGATACCCGGACGCAGCTCTTTGTCCAATTGTAAGTTGTTTTCTCACATTTTCCTTTTTTTCCTCAACTGTAAAATCAGAGACAAAATCAAATGCGAATTTCAGCTAAAAACTGTGCAGGAAAGTTCAAACACATCTCAAATATGAAAGCCTAACCCCTCCCGAATAAAATGGTATGCCACATTCATGGGTGTACCCAGAGACATGGCTACCAACTAACCCAGAGCGTGACCAGTGCCAAATGTCAGTAGCAGCAAAAAAAAATTTGCCAGTTTTGTATTTGAACAGTCTGCAGTTTTTCCACAAAACACCCCCCCCAACTCAGAAATACCCCCCACAAACTATATATTCCTGAAATCTACACACCTTCAGCTATGTAACGCTGTAGTTCGTTCATTCATACCATCAATGGTGTGGGCGCAGTTCTTCATAGAAATTTGCACTTTTACCAGATTTTCAAAAAAAATTAACATCAAACAACATTCAAAAAGGTAGAAATCATGCCAAACCCCATGAAATGTAAAAAAAAGTTACCAAATATCAATCTCCCAAATGTCCTGAATCAAACGGTATATGCCATATGTGTGGTTACACACGCGGAGTGGAAGGAAAAGCCACAAAGTGAGACAATGCACGATGGCTCAGAAACGGCAAAAATATTTAGCCAACTCCGAATTTGGACAGTCTGCAGTTTTTTCACAAAAACACCCCGCGTAACTTAGAAATAAACCCCACAAACTATATATCCTGAAATCTACACACCTTCAGCTATGTAACACTGTAGTTTGTCATTCATACCATCAATGGTGCGGGCGCAATTCTTCGTAGAAGTTCGCATTTGTCTGAAAAATGAACAAAAAACAACTTCAAAAGTGTAGAATTCATGCCAAAACCTCATGGAATGTAAAAAAAAGTTACTAAATTCAATTCTCCCAAATGTCTGAATCAAACGGTATGCCATATGTGTGGTTACACACGCGGACGTGGAAGCGAAAAGCCACAAAGTGAGACAATGCACGATGGCTCAGAAACGGCGAAAATATTTAGCCAATTCCGAATTCAGACAGTCTGCAGTTTTTTCCACAAAACAACCCCGTAACTTAGAAATAACCCCACAAAACTATATTCCTGAAATCTACACACCTTCAGCTATGTAACACTGTAGTTGTTTCATTCATACCATCAATGGTGTGGACGCAGTTCTTCCTAGAAGTTCGCATTTGTCTGAAAAAATGAAAAAAAACAACTTCAAAAGGTAGAAATCATGCCAAAACCTCATGGAATGTAAAAAAAAGTTACTAAATATCAATCTCCCCAAATGTCCTGAATCAAACGGTATGCCATAGTGTGGTTACACACGCGGATGTGGAAGCGAAAAGCCACAAAGTGAGACAAGCACGATGGCTCAGAAACAGCGAAAAATATTTAGCCAATTCCGAATTCGGACAGTCTGCAGTTTTTTCCACAAAACACCCCCGTAACTTAGAAATAACCCCACAAAACTATATATTCCTGAAATCTACACAACTTCAGCTATGTAACACTGTGGTTTGTTCATTCATACCATCAATGGTGTGGACGCAGTTCTTCATAGAAGTTCGCATTTGTCTGAAAAAATGAACAAAAAACAACTTCAAAAGGTAGAAATCATGCCAAAACCTCAGGAATGTAAAAAAAAGTTACTAAATATCAATCTCCCAAATGTCCTGAATCAAACGGTATATATGCCATATGTGTGGTTACACACGCGGATGTGGAAGCGAAAAGCCACAAAGTGAGACAATGCACGATGGCTCAGAAACAGCGAAAATATTTAGCCAATTCCGAATTCGGACAGTCTGCAGTTTTTTCCACAAAACACCCCCGTAACTTAGAAATAACCCCCACAAACTATATATTCCTGAAATCTACACAACTTCAGCTATGTAACACTGTGGTTTGTTCATTCATACCATCAATGGTGTGGACGCAGTTCTTCATAGAAGTTCGCATTTGTCTGAAAAAATGAACAAAAAACAACTTCAAAAGGTAGAAATCATGCCAAAACCTCATGGAATGTAAAAAAAAGTTACTAAATATCAATCTCCCAAATGTCCTGAATCAAACGGTATGCCATATTTTGTGGTTACACACGCGGGACGTGAAGCGAAAAGCCACAAAGTGAGACAATGCACGATGGCTCAGAAACGGCGAAAATATTTAGCCAATTCCGAATTCGACAGTCTGCAGTTTTTTCCACAAACAACCCCCGTAACTTAGAAATACCCCCCCAAACTATTATTCCTGAAATCTACACACCTTCTATGTAACACTGTAGTTTGTTCATCTAACCATCAATGGTGTGGGCGCAGTTCTTCATAGAAGTTCGCATTTGTCTGAAAAAATGAACAAAACAACTTCAAAAGGTAGAATCATGCCAAACCTCATGGAATGTAAAAAAAAGTTACTAAATAATCAATCTCACAAATGTCCTAATCAAACGGTAGGCCATATGTGTGGTTACACACGCGGACGTGGAAGCGAAAAGCCACAAAGTAGACAGCACATGGCTCAGAAACACGAAAATATTTAGCCAATTCCGAATTCGGACATTCTGCAGTTTTTCTCACAAAACACACCCCCGTAACTTAGAAATAACCCCCACAAACTATATATTCCTGAAATCTACACAACTTCAGCTATGTAACACTGGGTTTGTTCATTCATACCATCAATGGTGTGGACCGCGTTCTTCATAGAATTTCGCATTTGTCTGAAAAAATGAACAAAAAACAACTTCAAAAGGTAGAATCATGCCAAAACCTCATGGAATGTAAAAAAAAGTTACTAAATATCAATCTCCCAAATGTCCTGAATCAACGGTATGCATATGTGTGGTTACACACGCGGACGTGGAAGCGAAAAGCCACAAAGTGAGACAATGCACATGGCTCAGAAACAGCGAAAATATTTAGCCAATTCCGAATTCGGCCAGTCTGCAGTTTTTTCCACAAAACACCCCCGTAACTTAGAAATAACCCCCACAACTATATATTCCTGAAACTACACAACTTCAGCTATGTAACACTGTGGTTTGTTCATTCAACCATCAATGGTGTGGACGCAGTTCTTCATAGAAGTTCGCATTTGTCTGAAAAAATGAAAAAAAACAACTTCAAAAGGTAGAAATCATGCCAAAACCTCATGGAATGTAAAAAAAAGTTACTAAATATCAATCTCCCAAATGTCCTGAATCAAACGGTATGCCATATGTGTGGTTACACCCGGATGTGGAAGCGAAAAGCCACAAAGTGAACAATGCACACGATGGCTCGAAACAGCGAAAATATTTGCCAATTCCGAATTCGGACAGTGCTTTTTCTCCACAAAACACCCCGTAACTTAGAATAAACCCCCACAAACTATATATTCCTGAAATCTACACAACTTCAGCTATGTAACACTGTGGTTTGTTCATTCATGACCATAATGTGTTGACGCAGTTCTTCGTAGAAGTTCGCATTTGTCTGAAAAAATGAACAAAAAACAACTTCAAAAGGTAGAAATCATGCCAAAACCTCATGGAATGTAAAAAAAAGTTACTAAATATCAATCTCCCAAATGTCCTGAATCAAACGGTATGCCATATGTGTGGTTACACACGCGGACGTGGAAGCGAAAAGCCACAAAGTGAGACAATTCACGATGGCTCAGAAACAGCGAAAATATTTAGCCAATTCCGAATTCGGACAGTCTGCAGTTTTTTCCACAAAACACCCCCGTAACTTAGAAATAACCCCCACAAACTATATATTCCTGAAAACTACACACCTTCAGCTATGTAACACTGTAGTTTGTTCATTCATACCATCAATGGTGTGGACGCAGTTCTTCGTAGAAGTTCGCATTTGTCTGAAAAAATTAACAAAAAACAACTTCAAAAGGTAGAAATCATGCCAAAACCTCATGGAATGTAAAAAAAAGTTACTAAATATCAATCTCCCAAATGTCCTGAATCAAACGGTATGCCATATGTGTGGTTACACATGTGGACGTGGAAGCCAAAAGACACAAAGTGAAACAATGCACAATGGCTCAGAAACAGCAAAAATATTCAGTCAAATCTGAATTTGAACAGTCTGCAATTTTTCCCCACAAAACAACCCCCACAAACCATATATTTCTCTAATCCACACACCTTTATCTACGAAATTCTGTAGTTTGTTCATTCGTACCATCAATGGTGTGGGCGCAGTTCTTCGTAGAAGTTCACAGCTTTAGCAGATTTTCTAAAAAATGTAAAAAAAAACACTCTCAAAGGTAGAAATCATGCCAAAATCCCAAGTAATGTAAAAAAAAGTTACCAAATATCAATCTCCCAAATGTTCTGAATCAAACGGTATGCCCTATGTATGGTTACACACGCAGACGTGGAATCAACTAGCCACAAAGTGAGCCAATGAACAGTGGCCCAATTACAACAACTTTTCAGATTTGTCAGACTAAACACCCCTCTATATTAGAAATACCCCCCAAAACTATATATTCTTGGACTCTACACACCTTCAGCTACACAATGGTGTGATTCTTTTATGCATACCACCAATGGTGTGGGTGCAGTTTTGTGTACAATTTCGCTTTCTTACCAGATTTTCAGGAAAAATTTATAAAAATACAATTCAAAGTTAAAAATCATGGCAAATTTCCATGTCATGTAAAAAAAACTTGTCAATTATCAATCTTCCAAATGCCCTGAATCAAACGGTATGCCATATGCGTGGATGCACACAGGGACGTGGCCACCAACTAGCTCAAATGGGACGCATGCACCAGTGTAATTACAAGAAAAATATCAAGTGCTCTGTAATTTCAAACAGCCCCAAAACTTGGAAATGCCCCCCGCAAATAAAACCCCCCACTAAATATCAATCTCCCACATGTTCTGAATCAAACGGTATGCCATATGCGTGGATGCACACAGAGACGTGGCCACCAACTAGCTCAAACGGGACGCATGCACAAATGCAATTACAAGAAAGAATCAAAGTGCTCTGTAATTTGAACAGCCTACACTTTTTCTAAGAAAACAGTCCCGAAACATGGAAATTCTCCCCACAAACTATATATTTTTGGAAGCTACACACCTTCAGCTACGTGATGGTATCATGCTTTCGTATATACATGAAGAATTCCAGGCGCTGTTATCCATAGAACTCCGTGCTTTTAGGAGATTTTGTGAAAAAATAAAATAAGAGGACTCAATGGTTGAAATCCTACCTAAACCCACTTGGCAAGTAAAAAACCCACTAAACGGCAATCTCTCACATGTCCTGAATCAAATGGTATGCCATAAGGGTGGGTGCAAACAGAAACGGGGCCACCAACTAGCTCAAATTGGACGCATGCACAAGTCCAATTACAAGAAAAAAATCAAAGTGTTCTGTAATTTGAACAGCCTAATCAACTTGGAAATACCCCCCACAAACTATATATTTTTGGAAGCTACACACCTTCAGCTACGTGGTAGTATCATGCTTTCGTATATACATGAAGAATTCCAGGCGCTGTTATCCATAGAACTCCGTGCTTTTAGGAGATTTTGTGGAAAAATAAAATAAGAGGACTCAATGGTTGAAATCCTACCTAAACCCACTTGGCAAGTAAAAAACCCACTAAACGGCAATCTCCCACATGTCCTGAATCAAACGGTATGCCATAAGGGTGGGTGCAAACAGAGATGGGGCCACCAACTAGCTCAAATGGGATCCATGCGCAATTGCAATTACAAGAAAAAATTAAAAAACGCCACAACCCACTCCCCCACCCCTATCCCCACTCCCCCTTTTAGTGGAAAACCAGTAAGTACGGAGAGTCACACACGTTTTTGCACACTTTATTGATCCTAAAAAATCAATACGGTCTTTTTTTGGTACCTCTGCAAAATTTCCTACTAAAATAGGCTTAGTTTCCCTTGAAATCCAACAAATAAATGATACGCGTTTACTTTACCGATATCACCGGGGACATTGGGAAGCTTGGAGAAGACAAAGTTTTTTGCTAATTTATAGTTTTAGGGTAAAAAAAAAAAGGTGTGTGTATCACTTTAAGATTTTTTTTGTGTGCATTTCCCCTTTTTTTGGGGGATCATTCCCAAAGATGATCATCAAATCATCTTAGGGAATGATACCGAACTTGGAATACGGGCATAAATGCCCGTTTTCCAATTCGAAATCCGATCGGAAAAATCACTTCCCGGAAATCATTTTCCAGGAAGTGATTTTTCATTCATTGGCAAAGATCAATAATTTGGTGATCAGAAGTGATCACCAAATTTTGATCTCTGTCCCCATTTTTTTTCTAAGTCTTCGCTAAGTAGCAAAGACTTAGAAAAAATCCTATTTGTGAATGGAACTTTGAGTTCCATTCACAAATGTATAGTAAAAGCTCTCAGCTTGACAGCTTGTACTATACTTAGGGACTGCAGCATGATCTCCATAGATCATGCTGCAGTACCTCCACTGGACCACCAGGGGCAGCATCTTACCTCTCTTAGGGAGACCCCGGTGACATCACTCAGCTTCCTGCTTCACCGGGGTCTCCCTTTCCGGAATGAAGACGGCTCTCCTCTGCTTCTCCACGTGGGACCAGCTGATGCCTCTAAAGGTAGGGATATCTCCCGATCCCCCCCTCGGATTTAGACCAAACCGAGGGGGGATCGAGGGGGCTAGGGGGGCAGTTGAATGCTGCCCCCCGATGGCCCCTAGCAGGGGGAAAAAAAATTTTGGGAGGGGGGAAGCCACAGATCGTATATTCACGATCTGTGGCAGTTTGAGTATACACTGCACAGATCGTGAATATACGATCTGTGGCAGGGAAAGGGTTAAAGGATAAGTGCACCGTAAAATCAAATTATGTTAATTTGAAAGCTGCAGCTTTAAAAATACTGCTGACATATTTTTTTTACCTATGCCCCACCAGAGCCTAGCTGTGTGCCTTGAAAGTTGCTGACATCTTGCTACTGGTTTGCTGAATGTTAAGCTCCGCCCCTCTGAGATTTCCTCTGCTTTCTCCTGCTTGAGCCTCAAACAGTAATGCCTGTGAGTTCCATGCACGTGCGTTTGCACGGAACTCACAGGCATTATCGTTTGAGGCTCAAGAAGAAGCATGTGTGTAAAGGAAGTTATTTTTTAAGTTTTGGTGATTTGTACATGTTCCCCATACCATTTCCCAAGTGTCTGAGCCAAGTAAGCATTGCTATTTATACCTTAACTTTACTCTGAACTTTCAGAACTTTTCACTGACTTCTATGGGTCTGTTTTTGGATTTTGGGATTTTTTTTTGGAATTCCGAAAATCCAAACATGGAACAGAATTTGGAAGTTCTGACCATCTCTACTCCTGATCCATGTAGCATAGCAGTGATCAATAGTAAAGCCACACACAGAAGGATATCTATATATTAAGTATGTGTAATTTTGAAAATGATAATTCCAAGATGTTTATTATTAATGTTTCATACACGTTTTCAGTATACTTTTGTATGAGATGAGAGGAGATAGAGGTTTAATGACATAGCCCTTTAAAGGCTGTAAGCTTATTTTCACTACGCATGGCCCGTGTTTATCTAAATCAAATCTAAATAACTTTTTTTGTATTTTTTATGATTTTAGAAATTTAGCCAGTGAAAGTTAGAAAAATGTTGTGACGTCATTGCAAATCCTCAATTGGGTAAATTTGTCAATCAAGAGAGCTGTCAGAAAGTAAACAGAATATTCTTAAAGGAGAACTAAACTTACATTTTTTAATCCTAACGTGAAAGCTTTTCCCCCCAGAACACCTATAGATTGTGAGATTCTTCTCTAGTAAGTTGCATTTAGTACATGTAAGTTATAAATTCTGTAAAGTTATAGATGCTGTTACTTAAAAGGCTTTCATGTTGTTGCCAGTACAATCCACAGCCCATGTAGGCTTCAAAGAGCCACACCCTGACCCCAAGATTCACTGTCTCTATGCACAAAATTCTGTACTCATTGTTGAGTTGCTGGTGGTGCACTATGAAAATGGCATGTTTTTAGGAACACAAAGAAGTCACAAGTTTACTTAGGAAACAATTCAGCATAATCAACTGCCTAAGTTTATTGCTTTTTTTGTTTGTTTGTTTCCATCATGTTTGATGCAGTGCTAAAGTGCTGGCTTTAGAAAAAAACAGACCATTGGGACACAGGTTCAATTCTCCAGGCTTACTTTTTTTGTTTCTATTAAGGTTCTAGCAAAATATAAAGATTCTACATTTACTGATATTCCACCTAGTAGCCTTTGTGGGATAGAAGTAAAAGCTTTATTTTTAGCAAGACACAGTATAGAAGGTTGCAGGTTCGATTCCCCATACTTACTTTAATTTTTTACAGAAATGTTAATATTCTTACATTAATGCTAGCAAAGAAATAAACTGCAAAGATTACTTTTCTTTTAGTATGAAAAGCAAAGGAAAAAAATCAAAAATCATTGTTAGGGACAGGAGCATTTGTAATGTGTACACAAAAACTGCAGTGAAATCATGTTTGTCTGTAACATGATTGGCAAGGCTGCAGCTTCCTGTGAAGTATACTGCGTACACTTAGCTGGCTGTTCCCAGTTAAAGTGAATTACGGGAGCTGACCCCCACTACCAAAGGGAAAGGTGAAGGAGCTTTTTGTATCTTTATGATTGTGCTCTTTCTAGAGAGCACAATCATAAATGTTGTCTAGAGACTTTACTTCCCCTTTATTTAGCTTTTTTTTGTAACTGTCCTTTATGAAGCTATTATACATACACACACAAATGTTGTGTATATACTTAGAAAAAATAAAATAAAAAGGTAATAATAAGTGACAAACCCAAAATAATCAGGTATAAGTGAAAGCTGCTTTAAGAAGGAATGTAAAAAAACAGATGGTCAGTGCAAGCGAATCAGTACTACAAAAGAAGGAATATCAAAAATCATGATCCTCCGTCTGGGGACAATTAACTAATGGTCTTTTATACCATAACATTTCTTGAAAGTGCCCCACAAACAAATGAGAATTACTTTTTTAGTCCTTTACATGAAAATTAAATGCAATTCAACATCCCGTATCGCAGTGCATAGCTAAGAAAGAGGACAAAATAAATTTGTCACTGAGGTAAAATCAAAAGATTTATTATAGATACATATTTTCCTACCTTGCACTAATTTTAAAGAGTGGAACAGAAAATAGATTTTCTATATGGAAATATAAACCCTGTGTCTGCCATACTAATATTTTAGCAAGCAAATGCATTTCTTGGGGATATAAATTCATAGGACCTGGTTTAAGCCACTATTGACACCTACGGGAACTGCCTCTTATATATCAAGGTACCTCAAAGCTGCAGATATTAACAGTCAGTGTGCAGGCTCAAACAATTGTGTTAAAGGATCTACCAATTCCTTTAAATACCAATGTCTTCTTGCAACTTCCTCTCCCAGTACAGACAGTATATTTTCATTGTGCACTACAACTGTGTAGATCTTAATTTTAAGATTGTGTAAACAATTTCTCTGCAGATATGTTTTTACTTTATTTTATAAGCATGAATGGTCTGTCCTTACTATTTGCTATGTATTTTATTCTAGATCTGGATTTGAGATTTATGTAGTGACCCCTATATTCTTTGACTTGTTTCTGATGATTCTAAAGGCTGCTGTAGGCATATTAATACACAAGGAATCCACTAAACAAATAGTCAATTGCACTGAAAAAGTCGATTGCACTGGCTATACAGGCCTTTAACAATGCATAGCTCTGTCTTAAAGATATTTTCCTTTTATTGAACATATAGCAGCAGCTAAAAAGACAAAAAACTAAAATTTATAATTGTGGTTTCTTTATCCTTGTACTGTATATCATTCCTAATTTTTCTGTTTAGTTTTAAGTCTGACCTTTTGCATTTCCTCATAATAAGTAAAACAAAAACAACTTTCCGTCGTTTTAACTTATTTAAAAAATGTAGGCATCTGTAAGTAAAAAAAAAAATCAACTCAACATGATCCAAAGTATAACCATCATTTAATCACCCTCTTACTATCAAATGATTATTGATTTTTAGAAGTGATGTCCAGTAGTGCTAGAAAATCTATCTCAGCAATGATTACTACCTTGTGCTTTATCTGTCAAATTGAAGGTTGTTAAAAGGAGGAATCCCCTGAGAAGACAGAAGCAGCAAATCTCAAATATCATATTTAATATGTTTTATCAGAAAAGAGATTTAGTCTCTACCCTTTCACCTAGAGCACAAGCAGGGTAGAAAAATGAAACACATGTTTCATTCCCAGTCTAATTATAACATAAGCTCCTCTGGGATGCACTATAGTTGCCTACTGCAATAAATGTTAGATAGCAAGATTGACTACAAAATGATCTCTCATTCTTGTATTCTAGGTTAATACAGAAGAAGAGACACATTTACTATTTACTCTTAACTTTAATGGGCAGCATTTTACACAAAGCTTTATAAAGAGCAAGACATACTGTAAGTTGTATGTGAGATGATTCTCATCTGACCTTCCATGTTTTTATCCATAAAGTCTTCAGTACTAAAAATTGTCAGCGTTGATCCTTTCCGAAAAGAAAATCACCTTGAAGAAAATATTTCCTTAATCCCAGATAACTGTCAGGGAACGAAAGACCACATATATACAGTATTTCTAAAACCATGTGTTTCTTTACATGTACACTGAAGTTCCTGTCACTAAGAATTTTTATATACTATTCTGTACAGCAGTGATATTATTTTAGGTCAACAACATTTTAGAAATGTTTTTTTACCAGGTGTACTCTTTAAATAAAATGTGTAATCCTATCAAGCCAATAATGCAAAGAAGATATTGATGTAAGAGAAGTTGAGGATGTAAGGCATACTTAGTAAAAGCTTGTATCACTGATGGCAATTAACTTTAAAGTTAAAATCAAGCATGACCCTAGTTTTATCTCATTTGTAAAATTGAGATTTAAATTTCTTCTATAATAGTACATTTTTACAATTTCTCTTAGTATGAGGTTGCTTAAGGACATGTCATTGGCCTCTTGCTTTTTCTTTGTTCATTCAGTCTTTGAAAGCCATAATATACTAATTGGTTTTTAATATTACCAGGTTATAATACAAATCTAAATACACATTGTTCCTCTTCTTAGCTAATTTATTTAAAGGGCATCTCCACCCTCAGAAAAAACTTTTTATATGTTGTAGTGGATACCCTCCCACCCCAACTGCTATATTTGCACTTTAAAATTCAATCCCAAACTCTATTTACAGCTCCTGGTTCCAGCATTGCTCTGGTCCGGCTCCCCTGCCTGTCGGAAATACAAGCAGGGGGTCAGACCGGCAACAGCGGCTGTGATTGGCTGTGAGGAAGCTAATCACAGATGCGGCTGCCAGCAATAGAGAAGACACTGGAACCAGGAACACTAAGTACAGTTTGGAATCGATTTTTAAAGTACAATAATAGTGGTTGGGGTGGGAGGGTATGCCTTACAATATAGAAAAAGCTTTTTACGCCAGTTGAAGAGAGGCAAAAGAGGGATCGGGCGGGAGGGAGGGGGGGCTCACCTCCTAAGCAACTGAGAGGGCACAACAGAGGCAGCAACATTTTGGAAAGGAAGACTGCTCCTACACTTCAGTTTTTTGGAGTTTGAAGAGGCATAACAGAAGAACCACAAGGAGCAGGAATGTAAGGTAATGATTGTTTTAAACTGTACAGTGGGGCCAGTAGTGGGTTAAATTTTAGTTTGGGGGGTGGACATGCCCTTTAAGCATGTATATAATTTTCTAATAAATCAAATATATTTTGGAATTGAGATGTCAAATATAGAAGACATTTGCATGGGGACAGGAAAACACTTTAGTTAGAGGAATCACTTAAGTTAAGCAATCTGGTGTAGAGTTCAAAGAAAGCAGCTAAGGAAATGTTTGATGTTGCACCCCATTGTTAAAGAGGAAGTTGATGTGATACGCCTTAAAAGGGAAGTTGATAGGATACACATTAAAGGGGAAGTTGATGTGATACTCTTTAAAAGAGATGTTGATGTGATATGCATTAAAATGGAAGTTGATATAATATGCGTTAGTGTATTAAAGCAACTTCTGCTTTAACTTTAAAGTGCATCATGTAAATGTTTCCTTTAACAATGGGGTACACATCATCTCACATTTTTTAGGGTAAATATCGAAACATAATTTGCCCCAAAATTTTGACATTTTGCAATATCCCCTTAATAGTGAATGTTGTGCAACAATAACCCCTACATTTAAAAGTACTGCAATATAACAAAATTAATTATTGATTCACATATTCATGTCCTCCAGAAAACATAGATACAAGGTGGACTGCACTCCAAAATAGAACGTTTTATTCAAAGCCAAACATCAAACAGCAAAATACGACGTTTCGAGGGATACACCCCCTTCATCAGGTCTCCCCCTTCATCAGGTCTCCAGAAAACACAATTCAGATGCCACACTTTATAAAATGAATGCTTGCAAAACAAAACGACACATGCAAAAGAAAAACACGTGTGCAAGAAGCTCACAAAATGTTTTCAAAAGATTAACAACATATATAATCACACATTGATAAATGACTGGAGCTCAATGCCCAAATATTAATTTGCAACAGTGTTAGCCTTTTAAACATCATTGCATTATATACAATGAAGCAGAAATCTGATAATCCAGTCCTATTTCCAGTCCACGTTTTACTTTAAGTGAAATATACAGCTAGCAGTCTTGAATAACTGACCGAATGATTGCATGAGATTTCAGTGGAACAGGATAAGGCAGCAAAAAAGAGGGAAAGGTAAGCTTTGCCAATGGCTTAGAAAAATGAACGTAACATATTGTGTGGTTTAAAGGTATAGCTTTGCAATGGACCAAACTTTGATTCACTTTCATTAGCCAGTGTTGTCAGTCCTCCAGTTCATTGGCCAGTGTTGTGAGCCCTCCAGTTCATTGCCCAGTGTAGTCAGCCATCCAGTTGATTAACCAGCAGTAGTCAGCCCTTCAGTTCATTAGCCAGTGGGGTCAGCCCTCCAGTACATTAGCCAGTGTTTTCAGCCCTCAAGTTCATTAGCCAGTGTTAGTCAGTCCTCCATTTCACTAGCAAGTGTTGTCAGCTCTCCAGTTAATTATCCAGTGTTCCAGTGTAGTCAGCCCTCCAGTTGATTAGCCAGTGTTAGTCAGCCTTCCAGTTTATTAGCCAGAATTGTCAGCCCTCCAGTTCATTAGCCAGTGTTGTTAGCCTTCAAGTTCATTACCCAGTGTAGCCATCCCTCCAGTTCATTACCCAGTGTAGTCAGCCCTCAAGTTGATTAGCGAGTGATAGTCAGCCCTCCAGTTTATTAGCCAATGTTGTCAGCCCTCCAGTTCATTAGCCTGTGTTAGTCAGCCCTTCAGCTCATTAGCCAGTGTTGTCAGCCCTCCAGTTCATTAGCCCGTGCTGTCAGTGATCCAGTTCATTAGCCAGTGTTGTCAGCCCTTCAGTTCATTAGCCTGTGTTGTCAGCCTTCCAGTTCATTAATCAGTGTTGGCCAGCCCTCCAGTTCATTAGCCAGTGTTGTCAGTCCTCCAGTTCATTAGCCAGTGTTGTCAGTCCTTCAGTTCATTAGCCGGTGTTAGTCAGCCCTCTAGTTTTTTAGCCAGCATTATCAGCCCTCCAGTTCATTAGCCAGCATTATCAGCCCTCACGTTCATTAGCCAGTTTTGTCAGCCCTCCAGTTCATTAGCCAGCATTATCAGCCCTCCAGTTCATTAGCCAGCATTATCAGCCCTCACGTTCATTAGCCAGTGTTGTCAGTTCTTCAGTTCATTAGCCAGTGTTAGTCAGCTCTCTAGTTTATTAGCCAGTATGGTCAGCCCTCCAGTTGATTAACTAGTGTAAGTCAGCTCTCCAGTTCATTAGCCAATGTTGTCAGACCTCACATGCATTATCCAGTATAAGTCAGCCCTCCAGTTCATCAGTTCATTAGCCAGTGTTGTCAGACCTCAAGTTCATTAGCCAGTGTTAGTTGGCCCTCCAGTTCACAAGTTCATTAGCCACTGTTGTCAGCCATCCTGTTTATGAGACAGTGTTAGTCAGCCCTCCAGTTCATTAGCCAATGTTGTCAGCCTTCCAGTTCATTACCCAGTGTAGTCAGCCCTCCAGTTGATTAGCCAGTGTTAGTCAGCCATCCAATTCATTAGACAGTTTTGTCAGCCCTCCAGTACAGACAGTGTTGTTATCCCTCAAGTTCATTAGCCTGTGTTAGCCAGCCCTCCAGTTCATTAACCAGTGTTGTAAGTCCTCCAGTTCATCATTTAATTAGCCATTGTTGTCAGCTCTCCAGTTTATTAAACAGTGTAGTCAGCCCTCCAGTTCAGTATCCAGTGTTTCAGTGTTGTCAGCCCTCCAGTTAATTACCCAGTGTATTCAGCCCTCCAGTTTATTATCCAGTGTTCCAGTGTTGTCAGCCCTCCAGTTCATTAGCCAGTGTTGTCAGCCCTCAAGTTCATTAGCCAGTGTTAGTCATCCCTCCAGTTCATAAGTTCATTATACAGTGTTAGTCAGCCCTCCAGTTCATTATCCAGTGTTAGTCAGCCCTCCAGTTGATTGGCCAGTGTTAGTCAGCCCTCTAGTTCATTAGCCAATGTTGTCAGCCTTCCAGTTCATTACCCAATGTAGTCAGCCCTCCAGTTAATTGGCCAATGTTAGTCAGCCCTCAAATTCATTAGCCAGTTTTTTCAGCCCTCCAGTACATTAGACAGTGTTGTCATCCCTCAAGTTCATTAGCCAGTGTTGTCAGCCCTACAGTTTATTACACAATGTAGTCAGCCCTCCAGTTCATTATCCAGTGTTCCAGTGTTGTTGCCCCTCCAGTTAATTACCCATTGTAGTCAGCCCTCCAGTTCATTATGCAGTGTTCCAGTGTTGTCAGTCCTCCAGTTCATTATCCAGTGTTAGTCAGCCCCCCAGTTCATTAGCCAGTGTTGTAAGTCCTCCAGTTCATTTGCTAGTGTTAGTCTGCCTTCCAGTTCATTAGCCAGTGTTAGCCTGCCTTCCAGTTCATTAGCCAGTGTTGTCAGTCCTCCAGTTAATTACCCAGTGTAGTCAGCCCTCAAGTTGATTAGCCAGTGTTAGTTAGCCTTCCAGTTCATTAGCCAGTGTTTTTAGCCCTCAAGTCCATTAGCCAGTGTTAGTCAGCCCTCTAGTTCCATTACCCAGTGTAGCCACCCTTCCAGTTCATTACTCAGTGTTAGTCAGCCCTCCAGTTGATTAGCCAGTGTTAGTCAGCCCTCCAGTTTATTAGCCAGTGTTGTCAGCCCTCCAGTTAATTAGCCAGTGTTAGTCAGCCCTTCAGTTCATTAACCAGTGTTGTTAGCCCTCCAGTTCATTAACCAGTGTTGTCAGCCCTCTGGTTCATTAGCCTGTGTTAGTCAGACCCCCAGTTCATTGGCCAGTGTTGTCAAGCCTCCAGTTCATTGGCCAGTGTTAGTCTGCCCTCCATATCATTAGCCAGTGTTAGTCTGCCCTCCAGTTCATTGGTTCATTAGCCATTTTTTGTCATCCCTCCAGTTCATCAGCCAGTGTTGTCAGCCCTCCAGTTCATTAGTTAGTGTTAGTTAGCCCTCCAGTTCATTGACTAGTATTATCAGCCATCTAGTTCATTAGCCAGTGTTGTCAGGCCTCCAGTTCATTAGCCAGTGTTGTCTGCCCCCCAGTTCATTAGCCAGTATTGTTAGCCCTCCAGTTTATTAGTCTGTTACTGTAATCTTAAAGGATAAGTAAAGGAATGGTAGGTAAGGGAGCTATGTCTTACCAACCGTTCTTTAATTAATGTAACAGGAGCCGGTGGATTGCACTCACAGGTGGGTTTTCTATCTTTGTTTCTGGTGCCTTTTACATTGATTGAGGAATGGGAGGTAAGGCATAGCTCCTTTACCTCCCTATATTTAATTAATGCCATATCAGAAAAGTTAACTTTGTGAGTGAACTAATCCTTTAACCACATTATACACTTGATAATATTGCAGGTTACAATGTAAAATGGGAATAATTGTCTTTAAAATGGATGTAACCTGAACAAAGTGGTCTGCCACATCTCTTCTCCCGATGTGTCCCTCTTTTGCATTTTAAAATGTTTGGAGGTATACTTCCAAATGTTGTGAGGTATGTTAATTGGGGATGAGATCTGGCATAGAATCCTGCATCTTGACGGGCACCCGAGGTTTACCAGATTTGTGGTTCAGCTAACACACAGTGAGTTTGAATGGGTAAGGTTTGGTTAGAAAGCTGTGGGTACAGGTTTGTTTAATTTCAGATGCAGGTTTGGTTTGGGTTTTATCTTTAGAAAAAAACAGGCAACTATGGGTACTCTGCTAGTCTGTATATATCAATAGCAGCATTGTCTTGTTGGTTCCTCACTTTGAGGACAGTAAGGTTGTGATATGCTTTGTCTGATGACATTGGCAGAATCATTAAATGCATTTAAATAAGAATTAGTTGTCATCTGGTATAAGGGTGCAGTGAGTTAAATAGTTCCATGGGGTTATATAGGTGTACATATATAAATTTCCCATGTACACAAACAGGGTGATGTGATAGCACTAAACCCCGGTACTTGTGTGAAAACACTCCTGTGATGTAGTATTCATTACGTGACTGTGCAGCATTGTGGGGGGGGGGGGGTCAGGTAAGTAGTGTGAGTTTTCACTAAAATATGAAGTTTATGAATAAACTTTGAATTTGGCTTAATGGCTGCATATCTGAACAGAATGTGTCATGGTTGCACAGAGCCTTAATAATGTTTGTCTTTGTGTGATAAAACTAATTTAGGGAGGGGTGTACATTTCAAACTTCATTCTGTGTAAAGATATGGGTGCTCCTTTACGGGGCTCATTTACGGTGGTGAGGTAGACTTTGGGTGTTAAAGTCACGATTCAATATTAGTTAGCGTGACTTTAACTCCTTTGCGTGGGTGGCGCATGCATCGATAAAGACACTGGTTCTACCTTTTAAACATAGCGGTTGCATTTTTTTGGTGCAAATTCGAATAGCTAGCATTAAAGTTGTGCAAAGGGTAATGCCAGCTTGCAAATTACTCAGTCACAATCGCTATATTAAATTACTGAGATGGCCAGGGATTGCAGCTCTCAGTAAATCCAGCTGATACTGTGTATTTTGATTACTGTTTTTATTTTGTTATATTAGTACTTTTATTTTGAAATTACGTATGTATGCTTGTGTGAAAGTATGTATTAGTTTGCCTTGGATCTAGGTGCATTATATAAAGAAAGTGGCATTGTGTTTTAATTATGCAATTAATAAAGAAGTGTCAAGTATTTTTTATTTATTATAATTATTATTATTAGTGTAGATTTATATAGTGCCAACATCTTCTGTGGCTCTTTACAGTTGCATTAATATACATAAGGAAAACATACATGTCACATACAAGGGTAGAGCAAGTAATACAAAATGCAAATTTTCAGTGTGGTAAGTTACAGCATTACTGTGGTACAATAGGAAGGAGGGCCCTGCCCAAAAGAGCTCACAGTCTAGAGGAGATGGGGATGAAACATAAGGTGAAGCAGATCAGTAGCTATCAGTGGATTAAAACTTTTTACATGTTCTTTAAAAATGAATAAGTGAAAAAATATCCAGAAATCCGTGGTTACATTGGGAATGTTTCCAAAATCTGTTGGATGCTTTGTATGTCTCTAGCTTAAAACTGTGGGAGGAGATTCAATCCAAAAATGGGAAGAAGAAAAGGAAAGAACAGTAATTTGTCTTTTTTAGGCCAACTTAATAATTACATTTCCTGTATGTTAGCAGTGTTAGGACTAAACATGAGGCATAATAGGAGAAAAGACCACCGGGCTAAATGAATCCTAAAAAAAATTCTTTCAGACACTAAAACATCAGAGCATCTTGTTACCCAATAATTACAGCTCATAAAGCAATGCATATTTGAATACAATGGACTGTTCTGCCTATGTACATTCTCTTCCTATTTTCCCAACTTCTGTTTGTAAAGTGTTTGTAAAGCAGCAGAACCATGTTGGTAAAGTATAAACAGTTAGAATGTGATCCTTATAATGTTGGAGTGTTTACTCCTACTCCTAGCTGTAACAGAATTTACCTTGCTAATGGCAGAAACTTGTTTCAAATCAAGCCATAGAATAAAAATTATTTTATTATGCCTTTGAAAAAAAATGTGTGTGCAGGGGTATGTTTACATTTGATGAAAGAACAATATAATTTTTAAGTAATTTAAAAAATAAATAATAATAAAAAAGAAAAATAACCAATAAAATGAAGAATGTCACAAGAGACTATTTGCTATAAAGTGTTTTTAGTAGTGAGTAATGGTTTAACCTGAACAGCTCAAGGGGTACACACAGGGAGAATTAAAAGTTCATTATTTCTATTCAGAAAGAGAAGAGAGAGAGGAGAATAAAGCAGCACATTTCTCTTGTGGGAATTTGCTTAAACTACATAATTTGCATGAAGGGCGCTACATCAAATGCGTAGGGTGCCCTCTCTCAAATATTAATTTTAAGCTTGTTTCAAGTATTCCACTGACTTTGTGCTGCCTCAAAGAAAGTTAAAAGTAGAAGTTTCTAGGGAAAAATAATTTTGTGACTATTTAATTTCATGGTAACACACACTAAATATATTCCAACTCATTCTATATAAACATTTAACCATCATTTTAATGTCATTTATTTACCTCTTTTTTACCTCTTTGGTTAAATCAGATAAAAGCAGAAAAAGCAGCATAAATATGGAGCATTGTATATATAAAAAAACTTTGTCACATGTACTTGTAAAGTTTAAAAAACAGTTGCGAAGTTCACATGTTGTATATTACTATTTTTTCAGGTAACCTAAATTGATGGTGATTCAGTGATAAAATTATAGTTTGTCAAACCACTAAAATCCCACACAGTTATTTTGATAGAGAAAAATTATAGCATTCCGACTTACTCAATTGCTTGTTTTTCAACTTAGACTTGTAATAAATGTGTTTTGCTGCTTAAATGCTTTGTGGCAAATTTTATTTGAAAAAAATATACTCAATCTTTTGATAAATCAACACCAATTTTATGTGTGTGCTTGGTTATATGCCCTTTGTCCACATTCATAAGCTTTAAACTTATGTTTATGACAGGCACTGATCAGTTCTCCAAAAAAGGTACTGTGTGTATCATTGTGTGGTGTAAAAACTTTATGTAAAAAATGTAACTGCCATTTGAACATTACGCCTTGCCAAGGGGCATCTTAGAGAGAACATGGCAGCAATTTGGAAATATGGATTTTTTTGTCATTTTTTACCAACCAAGAAAATGGTATGATTAAGTTTTAGTATTTTACAGTTGAATTTCAGTATTATTAAATGTATAATAATTATGGTAAAACTAAAACAGGAAAATACATATCAGATGATTGAGTATATATCTAATTTATGGTTTAAAAATGCTGTTTACACCAAAAGAGACTTCCCCTATATATTTGTAATTGTAATGTTGCACCTTGACTATCTCTGAACCTGCCATTCTAGAAGTGCCTGAGCACCTGTGTGAAAATGGACTATATTATTGGTTGGCTTAATCTATAAAACTGATTGGATGTTAGAATTTTGATTAAAATCTAGAAAACACAAAGCTGGAAGATTAATGATCTCTGTGGTGCTACAATAGTAATCTTATTCTGTTTATCTTTGCTTTAAGATGGCACTAAATCAAGATTACAGAATGACCAATGTACAGCAAAACAAAAATAGAGATATTTAATCACAGTATTAACTTTGGACAAGTATTGATTCTGGGTTTTGCTGTCATGCAGTAACATCTGGAAAGAGCAGATCTTGAAAATTTAAGCTAATATTACAAATGTAATTTGAACATTTTAAGGGAAATTTATCCACAGGCACTGCGTTACTTTTTGAAGTTAAAGCTATTGAATTGGTTAGTATAGCATAAGTGTGGGCCAAGGCACTCCTTCAGGCAATGTACCACTATTCCGGGTGCTGCTTCCCTCAGTCCTCTACCTTAAGGACTCCAAGCTATAGCACAAGCAAAAAAGGGGTTGATGGAAGTGCACACTGTTTCTCAGAAAAAATTCTGTTTATTGCATCACACAAACACACTACGTTTCGGAGAACACTATGTCTCCTTCATCAGGTGACACTTATAAGTGCCTTTGCAGCCCTTGGAATGGCCCTTGCAGCCATTAGAAGGGCCCTTTGGGGCTTAAGGGGTCCCGCAGCTTGAACCAGGACCTCCCCTCCCCAGCCCTATCAGGGCCCTTGCGGCACTTAGAAGTGCCCTTGTGGCCCTGACAAGGGCCCTTTGGGGCTTAAGGGTTCCCACAGCTCGAGCCAGGACCCCCTCCCCAGGCCATGTAAGGGTCCCTGCAGCTCTTAAAAGAGCCCTTGGGCGGCATCTTCTGTCTTCCATCTGGTGGCACCAGCTCCGCTGAGGTCACGGACCCCAAGAAATACACCTGCGGCTGCCAGGGGTACCTCCAGCACCAGTGGCCTGAACGAGGCCGATGTTACTGGCATCTTGATCCGGTGTCTTAATCCAACGTCTACCTCCTTCTGCCATCTACTGCGATGACTTCTGAGCTCCATGGAGGTTTGCACCTCTTTATATAGGTTTGCAGAGAAACCCTAATCCGTTTTTGATTGGTCAATTTTTCAGTGCTTGGTTTACATGGGGAACATTAACCAATCAGGGCCGGGGGAGGGGGTCCCGGTTCGAGCTGTGGGACCCCTTAAGCCCCAAAGGGCCCTTGTTAGGGCCACAAGGGCACTTATAAGTGCCGGAGAGGGGGGTCCAGGTTTGAGCTACAGGACCCCTTAAGCCCCAAAGGGTTCTTGTCAGGGCCACAAAGGTCCTTGTAAGGACCCAGAAGGGGGTCCTGGTTTCGAGCAGCAGGCCCCCCAAATGTCTGGCCTTATTTCGGATTTTGACCATTAGAGGATTACCGAAACGGCACACGGAAACCGGAAGTAGTAGAATATACCAAATTTCAGTGGCTGGCAGCGACTAGAAATGGCTGGATCATGGATCTGAACCCAGATCTGCGGCAAATCCGGGTTCAGATTACAATCAGATTCTTCCAAAAAGCATACCAATCAGATTCTTTCTGAAAGAATCTGATGGTAACCACTCACAGATTTTCTGGAATTCCACTTTCTGGATTTTCCGAACCCGCATTCAGCCCCGCATTACAAAATTTTGTGACAATGAAACACTCTTATGCACAAGGAGGTGGTATATACGTAATTAGCCAAATTAACATCACCCTTATATACACACAGGGCCATTTTTAGGCATAGGTCACCTAGTGCTAGGGTGCCTATGTTAAACCAGGGCACCCAGTGTTCTCCCTAGCATCACCCTGTCAGCTTTTACTTGCTGTGTTACAACTGCTCTCCTTGTTGTCGTCTGTAATTTGTAGTGAGTGGTTGTAGTTAGTAGAGAGCCTGAACTCAGCTACCTCTACTTGGAAACAATGTTGCAAATGAACTGAAGGTGAAAGAAGGAGGGAGGAGAATAAGCTCAGCTTAAAGAACTGAGGAGAACAATTTTAAAAAATACCAGGTTATAGCTGCTGCAGACATTTTAACAGTGGCCCCTGTGGCTAGCAGCCATGAGATCCCTATTTCTGCCTCTTTCTTCCTTCCATGAAACTCTCCAATTAGAACTTAGAGTGGATGAGGAGTGAACAATTTAATGGAGGAGACATGGAAAGCAGGTACATACTGTATATCATGTCAATGCTGGCAGCTTAAAGTGTTAATGGAAATGCTGGCACTGAAATTATTTGTAAGAAAGTCTGATGTAGTAACTGCATATAAAAACATGCAGTTCCTGGCATTTTAAAGGGCATGTCCACCCCCAAAACTATAATCCCCCACTACTGGCCCCATTGTGTAGTGTAGTTTAATCCTTACCTCACATCCCAGCTCCATATGGTTCTCCTGTAGTCCCCCCCCAAAGTCCCAAAAACTGCCCACCAGGAGGATAGCAGAGTCCATATAGGACTCTGCCTCCTACCTGGCCTCCGGGAGAAGTTTGGCATGCGTACTGCAGCCCTTCTTCCCCTCCCTCCCCCCTCCCTCTCCTTCCCTCTCCCTCCCGATTAGAATTCCCTCCCCCTACCATAAAAACCCTTTTACCTAACATTCCCCCTGTCCCCCCAGCCTCAACCACTATGTTAGTAATCTCAGAAAATGCCCAGAACATTACTTACCTTCCCTCTTGCCTCCACCGCACTGAACTCCTGGCAGCCGCGTCCGTGATTGACTGCTGCTCAGCCAATCACAGACGCGACTGCCGGTCCCACTCCTCTGCTTGCATTTTCTCGCAAGCAGAGGGCCGGCAGTGCGGCGGAGGCAAGAGGGAAGGTAAGTAAAGTTTGGGGCATTTTCTGAGATTACTAACATAGCGGATGGGGCTGGGGGGACAGGGGCAATGTCTGGTAAAAAAAAAAATTTAAGGGTGGACATACCCTTTAAGGACCAAAAAATGAACTGTACCTATTAATCTGATTGTAACTAAAGATGGACAAACTTCCAAAAAATCCGTTCCGCTTGAGGATTTGCAGATTAGTGAAAACGATTCCTCAAGTGAAACAGATTTTCGGAAGTTTGGCCTTCTCTAGTTACAATCAGATTCTTCCAGAAAGCATACCAATCACATTCTTTCTGAAAAAATCTGATTGTAACCAATTCTGATTGGATACAATCAAATTATTTCAGAAAGAATCTGATTGGTATACTAACCAAAAAGATTATTTTCGAATCAGAATTGGTTACAGTCAGATTCTTTTAGAAAGAATCTGATTGTTCCCCAGACCATTTCCAGCATCCCAGAGCCATTTATAGTAAGCTGCTGTATCATTTTTTACAAAGTGTTAAAAAATTCCTTAAAAATGTGAGATTTCAAAGTAACAAAACCCGTGGAATCTCTAGGGAAGTTAGTCTGTGCTAGCCAGGTGCATCTCCCATTGCACCTGCTCCCCCAACCCTAACTAATCACACAGCTTTGCAGGACTTTCAAAAGTGAGTTGAAAGAAAAGAAAGGGGCTTTTCAGGTAGACTCCATATGGTGAAAACTCAATACTTTATTGAAGAAACATACGGTTTCTGTGGAAGAAACATACGGTTAAGTGGAAGAATAACCCAAAGACTCCAGCTTAACATGTTTTGTGGCCTGGGCCACTTCCTCAGAAGCTTACACTCTAAAAGCCAATATATTTATACACATCAAAAAAAAAAAAGGTAAGGGAGGGTGTCACCTCCTCATTTCTAAAATGTTAAAATTTGACCCATTCCCATGTACATATTTAAAAGGTAAGTATACCCACAGGGTGAAGCTATATAAACAAGGATATATTGTTTATATTAAACATCATATTCAAAGCGTAGAGGTAGTATATAAGTGTATAAAAAGGACAAGAACAGATTCTTGTACAAGTCATTCTGAATTGAGAAAGCCAGTCGGATGACTAGCGAAACGTCTTCAAGAACTAAACTTCAAGTTCAGTTGATCTAAATGAATACAACAGATATACCATGTCCTGGATGAATGAAAACCTTCACAAGCCAACCTTGTAATATAATAAAAACACACAAAAAACATTAAGTACTTAAGAGACAGCCACACAGGCATGGGTAAAGAACATATAAGAAAAAACATGAATCCGTGGGTGATGTCTCCAAATGAAATCAGACAGTGTAGAGCTATTATTGGTCCAAAAAACAATTAAGTTCAAAGTCTTTATTAAGACTTAATGGATGCACTGTCTGAAGTCTATGAATTCAATACACTTTTTATAAATATGTTTTATAAACATCACCCTTCCTGACACCCATTTTTACTGTGTTCTCTGAGATCCTTTCAGAGGCCCATCTAATTGTCTTCCCTACGTACTGTAGTTTACAACTACACGTTGCCAGGTACATTATATAAATAGAGCAACAATTATAACAAATTTTAATTTTAAATCTGTTAAAGTTAATTGAACTGACAAACTCATGAGTTTTGTTCATAAATTTACACTTGGCCGCAAGGATAGTAGCCCTCCAAATTGAGCTAGGTGTTCGTATGTCTCTTATATTTGGGACTGGGGGCCATATTCATAAAGGCATGGTAAATTAATGATAATGATCGTAAATTACAGATAACGATCTAGATTTATGATCTCCATAGAATACAATTGTGGTAGTTTGTAGTATTATATGGCCAAACATTTGTTAATTAACTAAATTGTGATACACTGCATTAAATATGGCTTTGGGAAACAAACTGGGGTAGATATGAGCCCCTATATTTTAAAATGTTCTAATTAAAGAACATATTTTGCCACAATTGTTCCCATACTTGAGGGTAAGATACAGAACTTTATTGATATTGGATCTCTGGGATCTTTTTATTTTAGGTTAAAAAGCATTTTCTATCTTTCAAAATAGTGGCATGAAAGGCCTGTTTGATAATGTCTAGCGAATACCTAGAGTATAATCTGTCCCAAATGGACATAGAGCTGTCTGAAAAAGATTGCCATGTCAAACAACCTTCTAAGACTTAAAATTTGGCTATATGGTATACTGTGCTTAGAAGCCACTGGGTGGTATGAGGATGCATGTAAAACTGTGTTACAGGTTTATTTAGAAAATCGGGCTGTTGTACATCCATATTAAAGTGCAACTAGAGACCAAAAATATAATACATACAAAAAACAGAATTCTAGTGCACAAACAATTCTAATTGCAAATTGGCTACCTCCATAAGGTTGCTACTACAAACAGTCTGCTAAACCCTGGATAAATAAAAGCAATTAGTTCATTAAGTTGGCCAAATTATTTTAAGCCCAGTCACCACGTCAAGGTTGCTTTCTTTAACTGGGTCCTAACCTACTGGTACTTGCCTTTTTGGCTACATGAGCTGACAGCTTCTACTGTGTGGCCTGGATGCTTGAAGCTGACTCTCTAGTTTAAAGTACTTTGCTCAATGAGCACATGACCTAACTCTGGGTGGAGTACAATTACCCAGAAGGCTTGGTCAAACCTTCAATGTAACACACAATATAGAGAAAATTGGGCTGTTGTACATCCATATTAAAGTGCAACTAGAGACCAAAAATATAATACATACAAAAAACAGAATTCTAGTGCACAAACAATTCTAATTGCATATTGGCTACTTCCATAAGGTTGCTACTCCACCCAGAGTTAGGTCATGTGCTCGTTGAGCAAAGTACTTTAAACTAGAGAGTCAGCTTCAAGCATCCAGGCCACACAGGAGAAGCTGTCAGCTCATGTAGCCAAAAAGGCAAGTACCAGTTGGTAAGGACCCAGTTGAAGAAAGCAACCTTGATGTGGTGCCTGGGCTTAAAATAATTTGACCAACTTATTGAACGAATTGCTTTCATTTATCCAGGGTTTAGCAGGCTGTTTGTAGCAGCAACCTTATGGAGGTAGCCAATATGCAATTAGAATTGTTTGTGCACTAGAATTCTGTTTTTTGTATGTGTTACAGGTTTACGATATAGCTCAGACCTGAAGGTTATGTCCAAGAAATCAATCTTAGAGGCATCCATCTACATGGTAAATGCCAAACTTAAATCATTATCATTGCAATGTTGTGTAAATAGTTCCACAGAAAACTCATCCCCAAATAAAAATGAAATATATCGAAAAAATTGGACTATGTGATAAAAAATTGGTTCGGAGGTGTGTAAGCTACACATATATTTCCAGTAGCCCTTGAAGAGGTTGGCATAAGATGGGGCAAAAAGAGCCCCCATCGCAGCCCCCCCTCGGACTAGTTAAGGAACAGATAAAATATAGTCATTTTGTTGACTATCTATGTTGGGTAGACTTCATAGAGAGTACTCCAAGCTTCTAAGGAAGTGGCCCAGGCCACGAAACACATCAAGCTGGAGCCCATTGGGTGTTGTTCCATTTAATGAATGTTTCTTTGTTTGTACATTGTTTTTATATGAATTAAAATAATTGTAGCTCCTTGGATTTTCTCAGGCACACAATGGCCTCCGTAAACCTGACCTGCTTTGTTTTCAACATTAAAAAAAATACACCTGAGCCTAGGTAGACTCAGCTGGTCATGTTTAAGACGTATATTTATGTACAGATTAATGTACAGAGCGACAATCAGGTTTAAATAAATGCAAACATAATCTCCATTTATAGCAGGTATGGCTATTTGTATGTGTTTAAGATGTGTTTAGACCAGCAGTAGCAGAAATAAGTCTGCACAGCATAAGCAGCAGATAATTTTGTCTTAAAGACAAGCTGATAATTTTTGTCTCAAAGATAAGGTAGTAGGAATGTAACATGGGGCATAACGCTTTTTTGTTCAAGCAAATTAGAATGTCTGGGACACTATGTACTGTCCTGCATATCTCATTCATAAACACCAGTATTCTAAAACCTACTTGTAGACTCAACATTTTTCTGAAAAACTGTAACTTAATTATGCTGAATATTTGTGTATAGGATAGAAAAGAAAAACTTTACTTTATACATTAGGCCATCTATAAGATTCTCTCCAGATACCGTGCACCAACAATCATTGCAATGTGCTTTTAACTTGTATTTATTGATTATTTGACTCCCTTCTGATTAAATGATTCTCTCCTTCAGGCAATGTAGGTATCTGTAAATTTGCCTGTTCACAGTATTCTCTGAAAATTTGCTTTGGCGGCTTTGTGATGAGTTCTCAAAATAGCTTAAGTCTTAATAAAAAAAGGTACATTTTCTTTTTATGCAACAACAGCTACTGTTTCCACAATGGCTGTCAGTTGTTTCTGCTGTAGGAGTAAAGAACAAAATGTTCAGTTTGTTTAGACGTGTCTCTAAAATGATCCCTGACATTCCAACTAAAAAATGGACATTAATTCAAGAGTTTTAAATATATATATGATAATTGATTAAATCAGTGCAAACAAAAAATACAGTGTATTTTTTGTGAAATGTATGAACTATTTTATTTAAAGGTCATGTCCACCCACTAAAGCTGTTGATGCTAAAGGGGAACTGTACTCCCCACCCCACACTTGAAAAGTACCCAGGGTGAGGACCTAAACCCAAACCACTAGGTCCTAACCCCTGGGTGAACTTTTTGAGCTCTTAGAGAGCTCATTAAGCTTGCAGAAGAGGCAATAACCTCTCAGTCCTGTGCCAAGCAGAGATTAGGAGTACATGTATAAAATCTTCAGAGACCACAGGCACAAAGGTGAGCATCAAGGCCTAGGGGTTTGGGAATGTCCTTAATATAAATATTGATAGGACTTTGTGGTTGGGATATGCTCTTTAATGCTATTTGTAAAAGGATTAATTTTTTAACACTTTTTTGCCTTTGGTTGAGGATTTTTCTAACCTGGAAATAAGTCCTTTTACTTAATAAAGGGTGTCATTACCTTACTGCTGAAACTATGCCATGGTGTCTTTTCCTACTAACGTAACTGCAACTATGTTTTCTAAGGTGATTTAGATGTGTTTGCTGAATATTCATAAGGGGGGTGTTAGTACAGAAATGTCTCTTGAAAATGGTATATTTATTTTATTATTTGTTAAATGAGAATTATACTAATACAATAACTGTCTGCTTTCTTACATTAACTACTGTCCCTTCCCTTCATTCATTAACATATGCTGTTCATTGTCAAAAATAGGAGAATTTACAAATATGCTCCTAAATATCCTTAAATTTGATAGCAATGGGGAGCTTCATTTTTTAAGTTTTTAATTGTTGTTTACATTGTTAATTAACCTGCTGCTATATTGGATGCTTTCAGTTAATTTTTAATTGTTTTCTTGTTGCTGGGTAATGCTGTTCAATTGCATATGAAAGCTCTTTTTATCTTGCACTTGTATGTGGTTTAGTTATTTAAAGCAAGTGCACTGCACACTTATCAGCACTTATCAGCTTATGCCTGTTTTTAGCTTAGCCCCCAAT
This sequence comes from Hymenochirus boettgeri, assembly GCA_019447015.1. Taxonomy (NCBI): domain Eukaryota; kingdom Metazoa; phylum Chordata; class Amphibia; order Anura; family Pipidae; genus Hymenochirus; species Hymenochirus boettgeri. The sequence continues at coordinate 154,203,634 of CM033473.1, read as the reverse complement.
TCTTTAAGGAATCATTCATTCATCACATTTAAAGACCTCTCCCCAGCTTTCTCTCTCTTTCCCTTCTCTCTCTCTCTCTCTCTCTCTCTCTCTCTCTCCCCTCTCCCCTCCTTTCACTCTCTTCCTCCTCTCTTCTCCCTCTTATTCTCTCTCTCTCCCTTCACTTTCTCTCTCTTTCCCTCTCTCTTCCCCCTTCTGGAAAAGGTAGTCTCTCTCACGCACGTCTTGGGTGTGCGCGTGTGTGGGTCAGCTTCTCCAACGGCAGTGGCACATGCACAGGAGGGGTGATGACACAATGTTGGAGCTTTTGTGTCTGTGATCCATTTAAAGGGCATGTCCACCCATTTTTTAAAATTTGCTGTAGTGTAGGGATCCCTCACCCACCCCCAACCGCCATATTACTATGTAAAATAACTCTCCCGATCTATACTTACTTTGCCTCTTTTTCCCCGAAGTTCTGTCACGGCCCTCTGCTTGCATGAAACTGCAAGCAGGGGGCTGGACCGGCAGCCGCGTCTGTGATTTTGGGACTTTGGAGGGGCATTGCAGGGCAGCTACTTGGAGCAGGGATGTAAGGTAAGGATTTTACAACACTATACAGTGGGGCCAGTAGTGGGTGAAAATATACATTTAGGGGTGGACATGCCCTTCAAATTACACCTCTCGGTTAATATCTAGGATAAGAAATATGTTTTAGAATATTCCATCTGAGAATCCCTGCAGATTATTCATAGATAGCTCAAAAGATTTAATGATAGATCTAATGGTGTTAATGGGATACTGCCATCCTAAAAACATTGACCTTCAGCAGACACAATAATTTAGTGTTTCCCTAGAAAGCATTTCTTGTAACTTTTAATTAACCCTTTTTATGCAATAATTTACAATATATCTGTCTTAGTACTGAAATCTAACCCACCCCCACCCGCCCACGCCCACATTTTGCATGAGCACCATGGTACTGCTTTTACTGTCTTATAATATCACCAACACTGTCTCTCTTTGGCTTTTTCTGTCTGTTTTCCATATGCTAAATTATTAGCGGTGTTGGTGATAGATAAACAGCATTTATCCTTTTGTGCACTGCTCATTGCACAACTCTGAGAAAGAACTCATTCTCCCAGGATCTTATTACATCTTCTTTCTGAGCATTAAGATTGTGTCAAGAGCAAAGATGAAGTAGGAAAGACAAGCAGATATAAATCCCAATGCAAGGAGCACAGCTGTCAGAATCAAGGTAACTGTGTAGATGTAAGGCAAGAAGAAACCTCCAGTTAGCTAGGACAGCAACACACAGGATTAAAAAAAAGGTTATCAGCATGATGGCAGAGCAAGTATTCTGAAAAGTATACTGATCCACTGTGTTGCCTGTGACTGAGGGAGATGTTAATTGTTTCACCCAGCTTTTGGACTTGTTTTTTTCTGTCACTGAATGGTCATGTGAGTGTTGTGACATATTAGTCATCTAAGAAGCCAAACAGTGAACCTAGATTAGGCGAAGGAAGAAAGTGGATGGCAGCCAGATGGAAATAGTGTGATGTTCTAAATGAAATATCTTATTGTACAGGAAAACACTGAAAATACAGTAAATAGATTCTAGGAAAAACATAACTTTTAGACTTTGGAAATGGTTTTAGCAGGGTAACAGTGGTCAACTAGAGATTGGCTGAACCCGAACTTTAAAAGTTCGGATGAACTCAAACTCTTTAGAGCTTCCCGAACTATGAACTACTAGTTTGGTTATCCGAACTCTCTGACTTATTTTCTAAAACCCTCAAACATTCAAAGATTTCCAAACATTCGAGGAATTTGAGAATCCTCCAATGTTCAAAAAATGAACCAAACTTTAGTCAGTTTGCTATCTCTATAGTCAACCAAATGACTATAACAATTTTAAATAATGGCCATGCACCATAATTCATATATAAACCAACATGAATTGTGCAATTTGAATAAAATGAATGCTTATCTATGTGCAAATTAGACACATAATAAATTCTAATTTACATGAGCTAAGCCAAAATACTTAAAGTTGCTTATCTCTTTGTTTGACCTGTGAGAGATGTAGAAAGCATTATCATATCCCATTGCAAGAACCTCTTGTGCAGAAATAAAAGATCAGGATTTGACAGCCTTTCTTCAAAATGAAATCCTTTCAATACTTTTATCTGTGTTGAGGATTTTTAATACAAAGCAGTTTTCCCTGCCCAGATGAACAGTTTCATTAATGGACTGGATATGTAATAGGAGAGCACTGATTTTGTGAATATCCTGTAAGGGTTCCATACCACTATTTCTCAAATTATTTTGATAATATTCTATTTTAGTATTTTTTAATCACTTAAAAGAGAAAAAAAGCTGTAGGAACATATAGGGGAAGATTTACCCAGAGCCCCAACCACTCAGAGTAAATCTGACCAGGTGAATTTAATATCCCCAAAAGGGACTTACTCACTATAATACATTGTGGCTGTGGCCATTTATCAGTTAGTCCTTTAGCCCATTATTTAATATTCATACAATGGATGTCAACAAGGTTTTAAGTTATAATCCCTATGACCTTGACGTGAATCCGGTTGGAGGACGTATAACTCTACCACGTCTAGTTTGTATTGGTCCCTTGGACTCAGTTGTTGTTGCAGAATCTGATTCATTGTTTTGCTAATAAGAAATGTTAGTGGGTGATACTGGGTCTTTCCTTAAAGGAGAACTAAACTTCATTTTTTAAAATCCTAATGTGAAAGCCTTTCTCCCCAGAATACCTATACATTGAAAGATTCTCCTCTAGTTATTTGCATTTAGTAGATATAAGCAATATATTCTGTAACAAAGGAGGATTCCATGTTGTTGCCAGTACAACTCATAGCCCATTTTGGCTTCAAAGAGCCATGCCACCTGACCCCAGGATTCACTGTCTCTGCACTTTCTAGCAAAAGATAAAGTATCTAAATGTACCTGATCACAGTTGGGTTGCTGATGGCGCACCATGTAAATGCTGTGGTTTTAGGAACAAAAAGTCACAAGTTCTAATCCTCTTGTTTACTTATGAAACAATATAACATAGTCTACTGCCTGAGTTTATTGCTTTTTAGTTTGTTTGCATTCATGTTTCCAGAAAAATATAAAGTTTCTACATGTGTACAACTGATTTTACTGACATTTACTGAAATGTACATCCATCTATTGCAAGTTCACTGTTGGCATGTTCTGCTAAAGTGCTGGGTTAGTAAAAAAAATAGACTGTTGGGGCACAGGTTCGATTCCCCATGCTCCCTTCAGCAGATAATTACGTATTAGCCCTTGTGGCCTAGCGGTAGAAAGCTTTGCTTTTAGAAAGACAGTGTATAGAAGGTTGCTGGTTCGATTCCCCATACTTACTTTTATTTTTTGCTGAAATGGTAAATGTTCTGTTTCTTTCATCCATGCAAGCAAAGACATACACTGCAAAGATTACTTTTTTGTATGAAAAGCAAAGGAATTCATCATTGTTAGAGATAGGAGCATTTGTAATGTGTTTACAAAATTTTTTTACTGAAATCTAAGTTCTGTGTCAGAGGGAGGGATCTCTTAGCTGTAACATGATTGGCTGTCAGCTTCCAGGAAGCAAGACTGCAGTTCCTGTAAATGTGTACTGTGTATACTTAGCGGGGTGCTCCCAGATAAGGTGAATTATGGGAGCTGGCCCCTTGTACTCACAGGTTATTTCATAAATCACCCAGCATCCACAGCAGATGGAGAGATGAGACACAGCTTGTTGTGTGTTTCTGATTGTGCTCTGTCTATTGGGACTTCAGTTCTCCTTTAAGTGCCTTCTGTTTCTGTGATAACTGATGCCTTCTGAGGTGGTGACAACAAATCGCCTTGGCTCCTCCCTTTCAGAAACCACTCTTGCTGGGACCTATTGTGTGCTTGTTTGCATGTTCACTTTGTCTCCCACTTGAATACATGTAAGTGGGGTTGCGCCTTTTTCAGGCAAGGGGAACAGTTGCCTATCTATTTTTCAATGTCTTTGTTCACAGTTGGCCAAAACATTACTGTGCTAGATCTTAGATGCCTTAGATCTTTGGATACCTTGGTGTGGTATGTGAAGGCACTGCAGGATGTGTTTTATAGCACCTGTGGGAATTATGATTTTTGTGCCAGCCTACTGGCACACAATTTTCCAACCTTATTTGATGTTGCTGGGGCCAGTATGGCTTAAACTCTGCTTTAACCTGTTTGCATCTCTGTGGGCCACCCTTTAAAATTCTGAGTTTTGAGACTTTGTAAGTCAGGATCATTTTGTGTGAAATCATTCATTGAATCATCACTGATAGTTGCACAAAACACATACCCCCCCTAACCTGTCACAGTTACACACACATACAGACCTACCCTTCTATTCCTGTGGCAGCCATACCTGCTCCGAATCCCTCACCTATCTTTACTTACTGGTTGCAGCAGTCCCATTTTGATCTAATGTCTAATCTATCTAATGTTTGCTTTGTATATGGCTAGCTTAATACACAACAGCTGATACATGATGCCTAAAACATGATGCTTGAACCATGATACCTGATAACTGACAATTGATACATGATAAATGATACCTGATCCATGATAACTGATATCTGACACATGATACATGAAACCTGATCCATGATACCTGAAACCTGATTTCTAAAACATGATGATATTCTAAAATGGACACAGTACATGTGAACTGTGCCAGGTATTGGCCTTTCTTGTTGCTAGGCGCTGTGATATTGCAAATTGCCTCTATCTTGGCATCATCTGGCTTCCATCCTTGCATATGATGTGACCCATTTAATTTACATTATCATATTTTGTAATTTATCCTTGCTAAATTTCACACACATCTCACTTGCCCTATTAAGTACCTGCTTTAGTATAGTGTGGTGTTCTTCCTTTGTAGCTCCAGCAATGATCATGTTATCTGCTATAATATGAACTCCTTTAATATGACCAAAGCATTTATGATTCTCTGGAATCAGGACAGAGTCTGAGTGACCCATTTTTCTTTTCTGTGATCACCATGCTGTTTACCCATGCAATGGGTTTGGTTACCTTGGAAATAATACCTGTGACCTCCAAGTTATGTAGGGTAACTTTTGAGCTTGTCTAAAACAGAATGAGGAATTTTCCTGCATCTGTGAATGACTGGTGGAATATATGGGTTTGTGTACATGTGATGAGTCCCTGGGAACTCTCCCACTCCTTCATAAACATCATTGTATGCAATTTTTGCTGGAGGGTGTAGTGATTATGCACACGCCGGAGAAGGTGTGCTGCAAGGAGTGTTGCATGCTATCTGGCCAATAAGTGGTGGGTCACTTGTGTTGATAATATAAAAAGAGAGCATAGCTATATGGGGACCAGCTCTTGAAGGAGGTGGGCAACAGTGGCTGGAATTGTGTTTGCTTCTGCCCCACTGTAAAATTTGAAAAAGACCGGTAAGCTTGCAACTTTAATAGAGAATCACGCATCTTGGTTTACTGGAGGTACCAAGGGCGATGCAGGTGCCATAGTCCCTATAAACAAAGAATTAATGGCAGGCTTTGCTGAATATTTCTCTGTGGGCTTTGACTTGCACATCTTAGAAAAATGATTGGGACCGGCACATTTATGGCAGCAAGCACCAAATGCTGGAAAGGATCTAGGTTTGTGGCTTCGGCCACATCTGGGACAGTAGATCTTCTGGGTTGCCAGTTTTTTTCGTATGTCATAAAAAAAAATTTTCACTTGTGGAATATTTGTGCTGTTTATCAACTGCTAAAACCTGTAGTTTAGTTGTCATTGCTTGTACTCTAGCAGTTGTCAGTGCTTTGGCTCTGCAAATATTGCTTAAATCAAAGTCAATGTGAGACTTTCAAGCAGTCTCTCTTTCACTTTGGTATTAGTAACTATCTTGTCCCTTAGCATGAGGTCTTCAGTGGCCCCAAATAATCTCTGGCTTTTTGCCTTAATTCTGTGACAAAGGTATCTATGCCTGCTTCCTCATCATACTTGTGCTGCCAAAACTGATATATTTTAAAGACGTGGTTTTTATTTGGTGCAAGATCAGCATATATAATTTTGTATATGATTCTAGTAGGGAGATTCACCCAGAGCCGCAAATGCTCTGGGCAAATCTCCCATAGCCTATTGACTAGGCTACTTAAGCTCATATTGTGTTGCGCACTAATCACCTGATGAAGGGGGTTGTACCATCGAAACATTGTCACTGTTGATGTTTGGCATATAATAAATCCACCATTTCACGTTGGAGTGCGAGTCTACATTGTATTACTGCTTAGTATCTATGTTACCTTTGAAGTAGGGAATCCAGACACCTGCACCCACAGCGGAAGTGTGCACATGGACTTTGGTATTTCTATGGTGAGTTTCACTGGTTTTCTTTTAATAGGGTTAGAATATACAGATATGTCCTTATGAGCAAAGGATAGTGCCACAAAACATATAGGCACAGCCCAGTCCCATTTTTTGGTTTTTGCAGGGAATTTCTAATCCGTGTCTGAAAAAACACAGTGGGTCAGACCTTTAATGGACTTTTTGCTGGGACCAAAAGCCTTCTGTAATGCATGTGAAAAATTAGGGTACTATATGAAAATGCTTAACCAATGGCATTGTACTTACTGGTCTATACTGTAGGTACTAACATGTCCATTTGCTAGTAATTGGTGTACTGGGGCAATTTCATAAGTGTACAAGTCTTTAAAAAAGGCTAGTTTGCAAAGAGCTGCTGGCCACCATTGTTGGACCCCTTCCATGGGCCAACTTGGTACCATATGTCTAGAAGCCGTTCTGAGATGCCACACCTACAATACATTCAAGTTCATATGTTGTAAACATTTTCTTATTCTACTTTTACATATTTCAATTCTGTTTCTCCTTTTCCCATCCTTTTTCTTCTTTCCGTATTTTCCCCATTTCTTATCCTACTTCGTATTTTCTAATTGTGCTTTAACACTACTGCGCTCTGTTTCTCCTATTTTCCATTCTACTTAGGCCCTTCTTTATTCTGCTTCTCCTTTTCCCATTCTGCTTTTCCTATTTTACTGTTCCTTTCCCACCTTTTCTCCCCATTAAATTTAGTGAATTCTGTGCTACAGACTGTCCTGTATAAAATAAAATATCACTTAAGACAAAGATTTCTGTTTTGTTAGCAACTAGATTGTTGTAGTTTTCCTATTCACATCATAAAGTATTTGGTTTAGTGTATTTTAGGAAAATATTTGCTGGTGTGGCTGTATGTTCAGATTACCGTCTGCCACATATGCAAAGCTTAAAGGGCTCAGATTCAAAGTGCACACACTTTAGTGGAAAGGTGGATTGTTCCCCCCAAAATTGTCACTAGAAGTTTTACTATAAATCGTTTCAGGCCGTGTATGGTTTGTGTGTGCAGTCTAGTGTAGCTGACTCCCAGGGATATATAACATATTTAACATTTGTATATAACCCAAAAGTTATATATATATATGTTATATATGTGTTGTCTTTATTAATTGGTATTATTAATCAGTCTTTATTGACAGTAATACTGACAAATAAATCATAGGTGAGGAGGTCAGTATTATTTGGCCTCACAGCTAATGACAGATACCACTAGTAATTGTCGACAGATGTTTATATTTTGTTGAGAAAATTAATTATAAGACCCTTGGATGTCATGGTTGATGTGCACCCTACTCCAGCTAGAGTTCTAGTTCATGTAAAAGCTGCAAAACTGTTGTACATGTTTATAAAGTGCTAAGTGTGTGTTATTATCTAACAGTGATGTCTCTTTGCTGTTTTTGACCTTCTTTTCAGAAGTGCATTTTAAACTTGAAGCATGAAATTGTCTTTAACTCTATACAAAAGGGAAATTTTATTTTGAAGTGATTATACAAATCAGCTGAGGAAGCAATTATAAAAACTGGAGCAGACTGTGAATAGTGAAACTTAAAATAGTTCAATTCAATTTGTCTTGGTAAACGTTAAAAGCTGCATATCCTTCTTCTTTTAATTAGCTTGTCAAAAGATTTAGACAAAAGTCTCCTGTGAGTTGCTGAGTAAATTTTTAGGCAAACATTACGTACACTTTATCACTTATTGGCTTTCTGAGTATTTTATACAACTGATCTTATCGTAAAACTCCTATTTCTTATCATATAATTTTCTTCATGACTTTTTGATTTTAGAAACAACTCTGTTAAACTTGAACTAATGAACTGTCTAGATGTGTGGGATACACAGCCTTTGTCCTACTTCTTTTTGGATAAAAATCCTGGTCTACTTACTACAAGCTTATTAGTAAGATTTTAAAATATCTAGTAAGTTAATAGGTGATAAAACCAATAATTTATATAAATAAAATACTTTAATGAACTTTTTAAACATAATGGACAGGCCAAACCAGAACCATTTTACATTATATTGTAAATTTAAAATTGCATTTAGTGATCTTTGCATGTGAAAACCACGGGCTAGGTTTTTTACCTACCTAGGACTGTGACTATATTTCATGGCAAATAGAATTTGAAAAGTTTATTAGAAAACGTAAACTTAAGATACAGTTCGAGGAAGGTCTTGAAATGGTTAATGTTAAAACCTTTAACCCTTTCACTGCCATGAGATTTTCATTTTTTTTTGCGTTAACTGCCAGAAGAATTTTCAGGATTTTGCCCTTAATCGCTTTAGACTAATTTTACAGTAGGAAACCTTGCAGTAAATCAGGAATATTATACATTGTTTTTTTCAGCACAAAGTGTACTTTAACATGGTAACAGAATTTTGTAACTTTTCTGGAAATTTTACTGGAATTATGGGTAAAATATGTAAAAAAATGAAAAATTAGCAAATTTTCATGGATTTTTCCCATTTTTACTGATAGTTATCTTAAGGTTACACACAAAAATCTTACTGTTTCTAAAAGCTCTGATACTCCAGAGTACAACGATACCAGATATATGTAGGTACCCGACTTTTCCTGTACAGGAGACCCCCCCAAACTAAAACTGCACCTCCTAAAATATTACACCAAATTAAAATGTATAACCACTTCTGACGGTTAACATAGAATGTCTTCCAAATTAACTAAAATATCCCCACAAGTGAGATATTTTTAGAAACTACACACCCGCAGGATTTTATGAGTGAGGTTAGTTTTGATCAAAATGCAGATACCCGGACGCAGCTCTTTGTCCAATTGTAAGTTATTTTCTCCCATTTTCCTTTTTTTCCTCAACTGTAAAATCAGAGACAAAATCAAATGCGAATTTCAGCTAAAAACTGTGGAGGAAAGTTCAAACGCATCTCAAATATGAAAGCCTAACCCCTCCCGAATAAAACGGTATGCCATATTCGTGGGTGTACCCAGAGACATGGCTACCAACTAACCCAGAGCGTGACCAGTGCCAAATGTCAGTAGCAGCAAAAAAAAAATTGCCAGTTTTGTATTTGAACAGTCTGCAGTTTTTCCACAAAACGCCCCCCCCAACTCCAAAATACCCCCCACAAACTATATATGTAGTTTGTTTATTCATACCATCAATGGTGTGGGCACAGTTCTTCATAGAAGTTCGCATTTGACAGAAAAAATGAACAAAAAACAACTTCAAAAGGTAGAAATCATGTCAAAACCTGATGGAATGTAAAAAAAAGTTAATAAAAATCAATCTCCCAAATGTCCTGAATCAAACGGTATGCCATATGTGTGGTTACACACGCAGACGTGGAAGCGAAAAGCCACAAAGTGAGACAATGCACGATGGCTCAGAAACAGCGAAAATATTTAGCCAATTCCGAATTTGGACAGTCTGCAGTTTTTTCCACAAAACACCCCCGTAACTTAGCAATAACCCCCACAAACTATATATTTCTGAAATCTACATACCTTCAGCTATGTAACGCTGTAGTTTGTTTATTCATACCATCAATGGTGTGGGCGCAGTTCTTTGTAGAAGTTCGCATTTGTCTGAAAAAATGAACAAAAAACAACTTCAAAAGGTAGAAATCATGCCAAAAAAACATGGAATGTAAAAAAAAGTTACTAAATATCAATCTCCCAAATGTCCTGAATCAAACGGTATGCCATATGTGGGGTTACACACGCGGACGTAGAAGCGAATGGCCATGAAGTGAGACAATGCACAATGACTCAGAAACAGCAAAAATTTTCAGCCAAATCTGAATTTGAACAGTCTGCAGTTTTTTCCCACAAAACAACCCCCACAAACCATATATTTCTCGAATCTACACACCTTTATCTACGTAATTCTGTAGATTGTTCATTCGTACCATCAATGGTGTGGGCGCAGTTCTTCGTAGAAGTTCATAGTTTTAGCAGATTTTCTAAAAAATTAGAAAAAAAACACTCTCAAAAGGAAGAAAGCATGCCAAAATCCCAAGTAATGTAAAACAAGTTACCAAATATCAATCTTCCAAATGTCCTGAATCAAATGGTATGCCCTATGTTTGGTTACACACACAGACATGGAATCAACTAGCCACAAAGTGAGCCAATGAACAGTGCCCCAATTACAGCAACTTTTCAGATTTGTCAGACTAAACACCCCTCTATATTAGAAATACCCCCCAAAACTTTATATTCTTGGACTCTACACACCTTCAGCTACACAATGGTTTGATTCTTTTATGCATACCACCAATGGTGTGGGCGCAGCTTCGTGTACAATTTTGCTTTCTTACAAGACTTTCAGGAAAAATGTATAAAAACACAATTCAAGCTTAAAAATCATGGCAAATTTCCATGTCATGTAAAAAAAAACTTGTCAATTATCAATCTTCCAAATGCCCTGAATCAAACGGTATGCCATATGCGTGGATGCACACAGGGACGTGGCCACCAACTACCTCAAATGGGACACATGCACAAATGAAATTACAAGAAAAAATCAAAGTGCTCTGTAATTTCAAACAGCCCCAAAACTTGGAAATGCCCCCCGCAAATAAAACCCCCCACTAAATATCAATCTCCCACATGTTCTGAATCAAACGGTATGCCATATGTGTGGATGTACACAGAGACGTGGCCACCAACTACCTCAAATGGGACACATGCACAAATGAAATTACAAGAAAAAATCAAAGTGCTCTGTAATTTCAACAGCCTACCCTAATTCAAGGAACCTGCCCCGAAACTTGGAAATTTTCCCCACAAACTATATATTTTTGGAATCTACACACCTTCAGCTATGTTACGGTACCATGCTTTCATACATACATGAAGAATTCCAGACCCAGTGATCCAAAGAACTCTGTGTTTTTAGGAGGTTTTGTGAAAAATAAAATAAGATGATTCAAGGGTTGAAATCCTACCTAAACCCACTTGACAAGCAAAAAGCACAAAACCCCCCTACATATCACCTTCCACTATCCTGCATCAACGGTATGCTTATGTGTGGGTGCACACAGAGACGTGGCCACCAACTAGCTCAAATGGGACACAATGCACAAATGCAATTACAAGAAAAATCAAAGTGCTTCTGTATTTGAACAGCTACCCTAATTCAAGGAACCTGCCCCGAAACTTGGAAATACCCCCCACAAAATATATTTTTGGAATTTATGGACCTTCACTACGTTACGGTACCATGCTTTCATACATACATGAAGAATTCCAGACCCAGTCATCCAGAACTCCCTGTTTTTTGCAGGTTTTGTAAAAATAAAATAAGATGATTCAAAGCTTGAAATCCGTACCTAACCCCACTTGACAAGCAAAAAACCCACTAATATGCAATCTCCCACATATCCTGCATCAAACGGTATGCTATATGTGTGGGTGCACACGAGACGTGGCCACCACTAGCTCAAATGGGACGCATGCAAAAGTGTAATTACAAGGAAAAAATCAAAGTGCTCTGTAATTTCAACAGCCCAAAACTTGGAAATGCCCCCCACTAAATAGCCCCCCACTAATAATCAATCTCCCCCCACATGTCCTGAATCAAACGGTATGCCATATAGTGGATGCACACAGAGACGTGGCCACCAACTAGCTCAAATGGGACCATGCACAAGCAATTACAAAGAAAAAATCAAAGTGCTCTGTAATTTGGAACAGCCTACCCTACTTCTAAGGCAACAGCCCCCGAAACTTGGAAATTCCCCCACCAAACGATATTTTTTGGAATCTACACGCCTTCACTGCGTTACGGTACCATGCTTTCATACATACATGAAAATTCCAGACCCAGTGATCCAAAGAACTCTGTGTTTTTTAGGAGGTTTTGTGAAAAATAAAATAAGATGATTCAAGGGTTGAAATCACTAAACCCACTTGACAAGCAAAACCCACTAAATAGCAATCTCCCACATATCCTGCATCAAACGGTATGCTATATGTGTGGGTGCACACAGAGACGTGGCCACCAACTAGCTCAAATGGGACGTATGCAAAAGTGTAATTACAAAAACAAATCAAAGTGCTCTGTAATTTCAACAGCCAAAACTTGGAAATGCCCCCCACAAATAAAGCCCCCCACTAAATATCAATCTCCCACATTCTGATCAAACGGTAATCCCATATGCGTGGACCCACAGAGACTGGCACCAACTAACTCAAATGGGACACATGCACAAATGCAATTACAGGAAAAAATCAAAGTGCTCTGTAATTGAAACAGCCTACCACTACTTCTAGGAAACAGCCCCGAAACTTGGAAATTCCCCCCACCAACTATATATTTTTGGAATCTACACACCTTCAGCTACGTTACGTGCCTGCTTCTTCATACATCATGAAGAATTCCAGACCCAGTGATCCAGAACTCTGTGTTTTTAGGAGGTTTTGTAAAATAAAATAAGATGATTCAAAGGTTGAAATCCTACCTAAACCCACTTGACACAGCAAAAACCCCACTAAATAGCACTCCTCCCACATCTCCTGAATCAAAACGGTGTGCCATTTGCTGGGTGCAAATAGAGACGAGGCCACCAACTAGCTCAAATGGGACAATCCAGAATTGGCAGTTACAGAAAAAACACCACAACCCACCTCACACACACATGACTCTCCCCCTTTTAGTGGTTTTTTAGTGAAAAACCTGTTAGTATGGAGAGTCACACACGTTTTTTACACACCTTTACTGATCCTAAAATTTAGTCCGGTCTTTTTTGGTACTCTGCAAAATTTCCTTATAAAATAGGCTTAGTTTCCCGTGAAATCATACAATAGTATCTCTGCGTTTACTTTCCCGATATAACCGGGGACTTGGGAAGCTTGGAGAAACAAGTTTTTTGCTAATTTATAGTTTTTAGGTAAAAAAAAAAAGGTGTGTGTATCCTTTACTTTTTTTATGTGCATTTCCCCCTTTTTTTTTTTTGATCATTCCCAAAGATTATCATCAAATCATCTTTGGGAATGATACGAACTTGGAATGGGCATAAATGCCCATTTTCCATTTGAAATCCAATCGGAAAATCACTTCCCGGAAATCATTTTCCAGGAAGTGATTTTCTTTCATTGGCAAAGATCAATATTTGGTGATCAGAAGTGATCACCAATTTTGATCTCTGTCCCCTTTTTTTCTAAGTCTTCGCTAAGTAGCAAGAATTAGAAAAAATCCTATTTGTGAATGGAACTTTGAGTTCCTTCACAAAATGTATAGTAAACAGCTGTCAGCATGACAGCTTGTACTATCTAGGTACTGCAGCAATGATCTGGAGATCACAATGCAGTACCTCACTAGACCACCGGGGGAGACCGGGGAAGCCTAAGGAAGACCCCGTGAAGCAGGAAATCCTGTGATGTCACCGGGGTTTCCCTTAATCGCACGGACCTGCTCTTCCTCCTGCTGCCGGCTGCTGCTCCTGCTCCTGCAAGAAAGGTAAGTTATCTCACCCCGATCCCCACATCAGTTTTGGACAAAACTTAATGGGGGATCGAGGGGCTAGGGGAGTTGAATTCTGCCCCTGATCTCCCCTAGTGCAGGCAGATTTTTTTTTTTTTAAAGGGGAAAGCACAGATCGTATATTCACGATCTGGCATTTAAAGCTCTTCTCTGCACAGATCGTGAATTACGATCTGTGGCAGTCAAAGGTAAAAGTCATCTAATATATCCCTGATGTTTCATGTGCTGGCTTGAATGTGTTAAAATTTGTTGTCTACAGAGGGCAAGAGTTATGGGAAACTGATACTAAAAGTGTAATCTTACCCATAAGGAAAGAGGGTGCTAAAATCCCTTAAAGGGCAAGTCCATCCCTAAATGAAAACTTACATACAGTAAGTCACCCCCAAAACCTAATGGTAATATTTTGATATCTGAAATCATATGTTACCTGAATCCGGCACAATGTCCTGTTGCCCTGTTCTGCTTTCCTGGTTCTTCCAGTTATCAAACTGTCAGTTATGGATTTGACATTGACATCACAGCCAAGACTGAATGTTAATCCCCTAGCTCCCTCTCTGAGCATGCCCAGGCTCAGTACAGGCTCAGTACAGGTTTCTATTGCTCAATTTTCTATGAGGCATTCAGAAGCATAGCAGGCATACAGTAATGATTCATAGGACAAACGTATGATATTTCAACATATTTAAAGAGGCCAATCTTTCTAAAATATGTGTTATGAGGGTGGAGTTGTCCTAAGTGTAACAAAGGAATTTTTGTAAAGCTCCAGATAGGGGGGGGCGTGGTAGATTTAACAGTACCTGGAAGCATTTCAAAACAACATCATAAACTGACACCACCTCGTTTACTTCCTTATGGTCGATCACCCAAGGACCTAGTGATATACATGCTCCCTAAGATCCCAAAATCCCACAGGTCACCCGATTGTGTCGGCATAGGTTCACTAACAGAGCCACTAGCAAAATTTAATTGACAGAACACTTACAACCCATAGTAAGTAAAATACACATGCCTGAAAGACACCACTTCATTGCTACACCAACTGACAGATTTGGCTTACCCTCAACCAAATACATCTCTGTAGTTTAGATATAGAGAGTTTATTTAACTTCCATACCAACAGGAAGGGATGGAAAGTATAGAAGAGGCACTGCTAGAAACAGACCTACCACAAACCTTATATACTTCATTTTCGATTGCCTCATATTGTCCCTAAACAAAACTATTTTCGATAAGACGTATTACCTACAGCTACAGGGGACATCAAAGGGTGCGGCTATGCACCCGCATTCACCAATAGTTTATGAATACAACGAGAGATGTGTCCACACTTACCTGCCGCTCCGGTCCCGCGCCGCTCTGGACTTCCGGGGTGGGCGGCGTCGCGGACGTCATGACGTCACGACGCCACCACACGCTTGCGGCGCGAGACTTGAAAAGCCGGCGTCCTCCTGGACCATGTGCACCCCGATAGTAGCATTCTGCTACCTCCCTGGCTTCCTGTATCCAGTACTTACCTGCCTTGGATCCTGCTCCCATAACTTCCTTTGCCTTATCACAGTACTTACCTTGCCTGTATCCAGTACTTACCTGCCTTGGATTCCTGCTCTCCTTACTTACCTTGCCTTGTATCAATACTTACCCTTGCCGGTTCCAGTGTACTTACTTGCCTGCCTCCAGTCTTCAGTTCCCACACCCCATTGCCACATACAGCCTACAGTTCCCAGCAATCACATTGACAGCATACAGCCTACAGCTCCCAGCAGCACCATTGTTCCAGCTACATCCTACACTACCCACAGCACCTTTGGTCCAGCATCCAGCCCACAGTTCCCAGCGCACCATTGTTCCAGCATACAGCCTACAGTACCCACAGCACCTTGGTCCAGCATCATCCACAGTTCCCAGCAGCACCATTGGTCAGCAATCCACCTCACAGTTCCCAGCGCACCTTGTTCCGGCACCCAGCCTACATTTCCCAGCAGCCTCTGTATCCTGCACCTTCCGACTATCAGCCTCCCTAAAAGCATACTTAGAATACTTATATCTAAGTATTAAGATAACATCATAAAATACTGGGGCTACGTAGGTGATATCTTAATCATTTGGAAGGCAATATAGAAGGTTTATGAATATGGTAAAGGAGCTAATCTTAAGCATAGAACAATTAAATTTACGTGGGAACGATCACCTGAACATTACATTACCTAGATGTGGATATATCTATCATAGGTAATCAACTACACATTAAACTCTATCAAAAGCCCACAGACAGAACCAATTATCTTCTCCCAGCAGTCTTCATTTTCCAGGATCATACGTGCCATATCCAAAGGGCAATACATGAGGGGCAAAAGGGTCTGTTCACAGATGAGGCTTATAAGAGCAAGATTGGATTCTAGATTTTTAACCAGAGTTTATACCAAATGGACCTTAGTAAAGGAAAGCTAAGGCAATAGAACAGATCTCCAGGGAAGATCTCCTGAAAGGGAAATTAGACAGAAGTAAAAAACAGAGTACCATGTTTTGTTACCACATTTTCTAAATATAGCCAGCAGGTCAGTAGGGAATCCCAGAAATATTGGTCTATTTTAAGTAAGGGGAATGAATATGGCACCTTTTTCAATAAAAGGGGTAGGACACTTAAAATATATTTTATGTATGTCTGAATTGAATATGGTAAACACAAACTATTAACCTGTAATTAAAAAAGTTTTGGAGTTTTCCATGCTGGGACGTATATGCTGCAGCTCCATCATTAAGGGAAACAGCATCTACCATCCTATAAGGGCCACAGCATAAAGGTGTATCACCAATCAAACTGCAACACCAAAGGTGTTATATACTTGCTGAATGCCCATGCGGGACAGGCTATGTGGGTCAGAACCTCGAGGCCTATTAAGGAAATTAAAGAGCATAGGGGCAACATAAGAAATTATATATATAGCACCTATACTGACAAACCAGTGTCTCGCCACAAAATGGCCATAACCAACACATTGAAATGGCAAAAAGTGAATGGCACGGGAGGGGGAGATACAGAACAACCCTACTCTGTATTGGTTTCGTTTTCTTGAAAAATTGTGCTAACTACTTGCTGTGCACTCTCTCTATAAATAGACTACCTGCTCATAGTCTGAAACCTGAAGTACTGGCTACTAGGTGGCAGTTTTGGATATCAATGAAGTATATATGGTTACTTCTAATGTTAAATAGTAGCATATATTACAACTGTGGTCTAAATGAACACCATCTAATATTTAATTTGCTACACTATACCTGCCATGGTGGTTGTTGATCTATATAAAAAAAATTGGTTCCTACTAATTATTTTTAACAGTAACTGAAACAGTATGAATTGAAAAAGGACTTTTTAGAGATCACTTTTTGACACTGGAACTACACGGGTTTGGATTGACACTGTTACTGATTTCTTATTAGATTGCTGGGACTTTTGATATATGTGGTTTACAGCTTACTGGGTTAAGTTGTGGGTACACCAATGTGGACACCTGATTGCACTTGAGATAAGGGGGGGTTTTAGAGTATGTCTTTCCGTTACCTATAAAAAGGTAACTATGTTGTAAACATATCAGGGCGATGCACAATTGACGCATGGCTCCTGATTTCGAGTTTAAGTCATGCTAACCGGTTAGCATGACTTAAACTCGAAATCAGGAGCACATGCGTCAATTGTGCATCGCCCTGATATGTTTACAACATAGTTACCTTTTTATAGGTAACGGAAAGACATACTCTAAAACCCCCCCTTATCTCAAGTGCAATCAGGTGTCCACATTGGTGTACCCACAACTTAACCCAGTAAGCTGTAAACCACATATATCAAAAGTCCCAGCAATCTAATAAGAAATCAGTAACAGTGTCAATCCAAACCCGTGTAGTTCCAGTGTCAAAAAGTGATCTCTAAAAAGTCCTTTTTCAATTCATACTGTTTCAGTTACTGTTAAAAATAATTAGTAGGAACCAATTTTTTTTATATAGATCAACAACCACCATGGCAGGTATAGTGTAGCAAATTAAATATTAGATGGTGTTCATTTAGACCACAGTTGTAATATATGCTACTATTTAACATTAGAAGTAACCATATATACTTCATTGATATCCAAAACTGCCACCTAGTAGCCAGTACTTCAGGTTTCAGACTATGAGCAGGTAGTCTATTTATAGAGAGAGTGCACAGCAAGTAGTTAGCACAATTTTTCAAGAAAACGAAACCAATACAGAGTAGGGTTGTTCTGTATCTCCCCCTCCCGTGCCATTCACTTTTTGCCATTTCAATGTGTTGGTTATGGCCATTTTGTGGCGAGACACTGGTTTGTCAGTATAGGTGCTATATATATAATTTCTTATGTTGCCCCTATGCTCTTTAATTTCCTTAATAGGCCTCGAGGTTCTGACCCACATAGCCTGTCCCGCATGGGCATTCAGCAAGTATATAACACCTTTGGTGTTGCAGTTTGATTGGTGATACACCTTTATGCTGTGGCCCTTATAGGATGGTAGATGCTGTTTCCCTTAATGATGGAGCTGCAGCATATACGTCCCAGCATGGAAAACTCCAAAACTTTTTTAATTACAGGTTAATAGTTTGTGTTTACCATATTCAATTCAGACATACATAAAATATATTTTAAGTGTCCTACCCCTTTTATTGAAAAAGGTGCCATATTCATTCCCCTTACTTAAAATAGACCAATATTTCTGGGATTCCCTACTGACCTGCTGGCTATATTTAGAAAATGTGGTAACAAAACATGGTACTCTGTTTTTTACTTCTGTCTAATTTCCCTTTCAGGAGATCTTCCCTGGAGATCTGTTCTATTGCCTTAGCTTTCCTTTACTAAGGTCCATTTGGTATAAACTCTGGTTAAAAATCTAGAATCCAATCTTGCTCTTATAAGCCTCATCTGTGAACAGACCCTTTTGCCCCTCATGTATTGCCCTTTGGATATGGCACGTATGATCCTGGAAAATGAAGACTGCTGGGAGAAGATAATTGGTTCTGTCTGTGGGCTTTTGATAGAGTTTAATGTGTAGTTGATTACCTATGATAGATATATCCACATCTAGGTAATGTAATGTTCAGGTGATCGTTCCCACGAAAATTTAATTGTTCTATGCTTAAGATTAGCTCCTTTACCATATTCATAAACCTTCTATATTGCCTTCCAAATGATTAAGATATCACCTACGTAGCCCCAGTATTTTATGATGTTATCTTAATACTTAGATATAAGTATTCTAAGTATGCTTTTAGGGAGGCTGATAGTCGGAAGGTGCAGGATACAGAGGCTGCTGGGAAATGTAGGCTGGGTGCCGGAACAAGGTGCGCTGGGAACTGTGAGGTGGATTGCTGACCAATGGTGCTGCTGGGAACTGTGGATGATGCTGGACCAAGGTGCTGTGGGTACTGTAGGCTGTATGCTGGAACAATGGTGCGCTGGGAACTGTGGGCTGGATGCTGGACCAAAGGTGCTAGTGGG
The DNA here is from genome assembly GCA_019447015.1 of Hymenochirus boettgeri. Lineage (NCBI taxonomy): Eukaryota > Metazoa > Chordata > Amphibia > Anura > Pipidae > Hymenochirus > Hymenochirus boettgeri. Next base: position 154,184,274 of record CM033473.1, on the reverse strand, counting down.
TAGTGTAGGATGTAGCTGGAACAATGGTGCTGCTGGGAGCTGTAGGCTGTATGCTGTCAATGTGATTGCTGGGAACTGTAGGCTGTATGTGGCAATGGGGTGTGGGAACTGAAGACTGGAGGCAGGCAAGTAAGTACACTGGAACCGGCAAGGGTAAGTATGATACAAGGCAAGGTAAGTAAGGAGAGCAGGAATCCAAGGCAGGTAAGTACTGGATACAGGCAAGGTAAGTACTGTGATAAGGCAAAGGAAGTTATGGGAGCAGGATCCAAGGCAGGTAAGTACTGGATACAGGAAGCCAGGGAGGTAGCAGAATGCTACTATCGGGGTGCACATGGTCCAGGAGGACGCCGGCTTTTCAAGTCTCGCGCCGCAAGCGTGTGGTGGCGTCGTGACGTCATGACGTCCGCGACGCCGCCCACCCCGGAAGTCCAGAGCGGCGCGGGACCGGAGCGGCAGGTAAGTGTGGACACATCTCTCGTTCTATTCATAAACTATTGGTGAATGCGGGTGCATAGCCGCACCCTTTGATGTCCCCTGTAGCTGTAGGTAATACGTCGTTATCGAAAAGTAGTTTTGTTTAGGACAATATTGAGGCAATCGAAAATGAAGTATATAAGGTATTGTGGTAGGTCTGTTTCTAGCAGTGCCTCTTCTATACTTTCCATCCCTTCCTGTTGGTATGGAAGTAAATAAAACTCTCTATATCTAAAACTACAGAGATGTATTTGGTTGAGGGTAATGCCAAATCTGTCAGTTGGTTGTAGCAATGAAGTGGTTGTCTTTCAGGCATGTGTATTTACTTACTATGGGTTGTAAGTGTCTGTCAATAAATTTTGCTAGTGGCTCTGTTAGTGAACCTATGCCCGACACAATCGGGGTGACCTGTGGATTTGGGATCTTAGGGAGCATGTATATCACTAGGTCCTTGGGTGATCGACCATAAGGGAAGTAACGAGGTGGTGTCAGTTTATGATGTTGTTTTGAAATGCTTCCAGGTACTGTTAAATCTACCACGCCCCCCCCTTATCTGGGCTTTACAAAAATTCCTTTGTTACACTTAGGACAACTCCACCCTCATAACAACATATTTTAGAAAGATGGCCTCTTTAAATATGTTGAAATATCATACTTTGTCCTATGAATCATTACTGTATGCCTGCTATGCTTCTGAATGCCTCATAGAAAATTGAGCAATTAGAAAACCTGTACTGAGCCTGTACTGAGCCTGGCATGCTCAGAGAGGGAGCTAGGGGATTAACATTCAGTCTTGGCTGTGATGTCAACTGTCAAATCCATAACTGACAGTTTGAAACTGGAAGAACCAGGAAAGCAGAACAGGCACAGGAACATTGTGCACGGATTCAGGTATTAACATATGATTTCAGATATCAAAATATTACCATTAGGTTTTGGGGGTGTCTTACTGTATGTAAGTTTTCATTTTAGGGATGGACTTGCCCTTTAAGGGATTTTAGCACCCTCTTTCCTTATGGGTAAGATTACACTTTTAGTATCAGTTTCCCATAACTCTTGCCCTCTGTAGACAACAAATTTTAACACATTCAAGCCAGCACATGAAACATCAGGGATATATTAGATGACTTTTAACCCTTTGACTGCCACAGATCGAATTCACGATCTGTGCAGGAGAGAATGCTTAAATGCCAAGATCGTGAATATACGATCTGTGCTTTCCCCTTTAAAAAAAAAAAAATCTGCCCTGCACTAGGGGAGATCAGGGGCAGAATTCAAATCCCCCTAGCCCCTCGATCCCCATAAGTTTTGTCCAAAACTGATGGGGGATCGGGGAGATAACTTACCTTTCTTGCAGGAGCAGGAGCAGCAGCCGGCAGCAGGAGGAAGAGCAGGTCCGGCGATAAGGGAAACCCCGGTGACATCACAGGATTTCCTGCTTCACCGGGGTCTTCCTAGGCTTCCCCGGTCTCCCCCTGGTGGTCTAGTTGAGTACTGCATCTGTGATCTCAGATCTGCTGCAGTACTAGTATAGTACAAGCTGTCATGCTGACAGCTTTTACATACATTTTGTGAATGGAACTAAAGTTCCATTCACAAATAGGATTTTTTCTAATGTCTTGCTACTTAGCGAAGACTTAGAAAAAATGGGGACAGAGATCAAAATTGGTGATCACTTCTGATCACCAAATTATTGATCTTTGCCAATGAAAGAAAATCACTTCCTGGAAAATGATTTCCGCGGAAGTGATTTTTCCGATTGGATTTCAAAATGAAAAAGGGCATTTATGCCCGATTCCAAGTTCGTATCATTCCCAAAGAGATTTGATGATAATCTTTGGGAATGATCAAAAAAAAAAAGGGGGAAATGCACATAAAAAAATCTTAAAGTGAACACACACCTTTTTTTTTTTTACCTAAAAACTAGTAAATTAGCAAAAAACTTGTCTCTCCAAGCTTCCCAATGTCCCCGGTTTTATATCGGAAAGTAAACGCAGAGATACTATTTGTATGATTTCACGAGGAAACTAAGCCTATTTTATAAGGAAATTTTGCAGAGGTACCAAAAAAGGACCGGACTAAATTTTAGGATCAGTAAAGGTGTGTAAAAACGATGTGTGACTCTCCATACTAACAGGTTTTTCACTAAAAAACCACTAAAAGGGGAGAGTTGTGTGTGTGAGGTGGTTGTGGTGTTTTTTTGTAACTGCAATTCTAGATGTCCCATTTGAGCTAGTTGGTGGCCTCGTCTCTATTTGCACCCAGCAAATGGCACACCGTTTGATTCAGGAGATGTGGGGGAGTGCTATTTAGTGGGTGTTTTTGTGTCGTCAAGTGGGTTTAGGTAGGATTTCAACCTTTGAATCATCTTATTTTATTTTACCAAAACCTCCTAAAAACACAGAGTTCTTTGGATCACTGGGTCTGGAATCTTCATGATGTATGAAAAGCATGGCAGTAACGTAGCTGAAGGTGTTGTAGATTCCAAAAATATATAGTTTGGGGGGGAATTTCCAAGTTTCGGGGCTGTTTCCTAGAAGTAGGGTAGGTGTTCAAATTACAGAGCACTTTGATTTTTTTGTAATTGCATTTGTGCATGTGTCCATTTGAGCTAGTTGGTGGCCAGTCTCGTGGGTGCACACGCATAGTGGCATACGTTTGATGCAGGACATGTGGGAGATTGATATTTAGTGGGGGGCTTTATTTGTGGGGGGCATTTCAAGTTTTGGGGCTGTTGAAATTACAGAGCACTTTGATTTTTTTGTAATTCACTTTGCATAGTCCCATTTGAGCTAGTTGTGGCCACGTCTCTGTGTGCACCCACACATATAGATACCGTTTGATGCAGGATATGTGGGAAGATTGCTATTTAGTGGTTTGCTTGTCAAGTGGGTTTAGGTGATTTCAACCCTTGAATCATCTTATTTTATTTTTCACAAAACCTCCTAAAAAACACAGAGTCTTTGGATCACTGGGTCTGGAATTCTTCATGTATGTATGAAAGCATGGTACCGTAACGCAGTGAAGGCGTGTAGATTCCAAAAAATATAACGTTTGTGGGGGAATTTCCAAGTTTCGGGGGCGGTTGCCTTAGAAGTGGTAGGCTGTTCCAAATTACAGAGCACTTGATTTTTTCTTGTAATTGCATTTGTGCATGGTCCCATTTGAGGTAGTTGGTGGCCACGTCTCTGTGTGATCCACATATGGCATACCGTTTGATTCAGGACATGTGGGAGATTGATTATTAGTGGGGGGCTATTTAGTGGGGGGCTTTCCAAGTTTTGGGCTGTTGAAATTACAGAGCACTTTGATTGTTTTCTTGTAATTACACTTTTGCATGCGTCCATTGAGCTAGTGGTGCCACGTCTCGGTGTTGCACCACACTATAGCATAAAAAAATGAACATCAAACAACATTCAAAAAGGTAGAAATCATGCCAAAACCCCATGGAATGTAAAAAAAAGTTACCAAATATCAATCTCCCAAATGTCCTGAATCAAACGGTATGCCATATACACACGCGGACGTGGAAGCGAAAAGCCACAAAGTGAGACAATGCACGATGGCTCAGAAACGGCAAAAATATTTAGCCAATTCCGAATTTGGACAGTCTGCAGTTTTTTCCACAAAACACCCCCGTAACTTAGAAATAACCCCCACAAACTATATATTCCTGAAATCTACACACCTTCAGCTATGTAACACTGTAGTTTGTTCATTCATACCATCAATGGTGTGGGCGTAGTTCTTCGTAGAAGTTCGCATTTGTCTGAAAAAATGAACAAAAAACAACTTCAAAAGGTAGAAATCATGTAAAAACCTGATGGAATGTAAAAAAAAGTTACTAAATATCAATCTCCCAAATGTCCTGAATCAAACGGTATGCCATATGTGTGGTTACACACGCGGACGTGGAAGTGAAAAGCCACAAAGTGAGACAATGCACGTTGGCTCAGAAACAGCAAAAATATTTAGCCAACTCTGAATTTGGACAGTCTACAGTTTTTTCCACAGAACACCCCCATAGCTTAGCAATAACCCCCACAAACTATATATTTCTGAAATCTACACACCTTCAGCTATGTAACGCTGTAGTTTGTTTATTCATACCATCAATGGTGTGGGCACAGTTCTTCATAGAAGTTCGCATTTGACAGAAAAAATGAACAAAAAACAACTTCAAAAGGTAGAAATCATGTCAAAACCTGATGGAATGTAAAAAAAAGTTACTAAATATCAATCTCCCAAATGTCCTGAATCAAACGGTATGCCATATGTGTGGTTACACACGCGGACGTAGAAGCGAAAAGCCACAAAGTGAGACAATGCACGTTGGCTCAGAAACAGCGAAAATATTTAGCCAACTCTGAATTTGAACAGTCTACAGTTTTTTCCACAAAACACCCCCGTAACTTCAGCTACGTTACGGTACCATGCTTTCATACATACATGAAGAATTCCAGACCCAGTGATCCAAAGAACTCTGTGTTTTTAGGAGGTTTTGTGAAAAATAAAATAAGATGATTCAAGGGTTGAAATCCTACCTAAACCCACTTGACAAGCAAAAAAACCCACTAAATAGCACTCTTCCACATATCCTGCATCAAACGGTATGCTATATGTGTGGGTGCACACAGAGACGTGGCCACCACCTAGCTCAAATGGGACACATGCACAAATGCAATTACAAGAAAAAATCAAAGTGCTCTGTAATTTCAAACAGCCCCAAAACTTGGAAATGCCCCCCACAAATAAAGCCCCCCACTAAATATCAATCTCCCACATGTCCTGCATCAAACGGTATGCCATATGCGTGGATGCACACAGAGACGTGGCCACCAACTAGCTCAAATGGGACACATGCACAAATGCAATTACAATAAAAAATCAAAGTGCTCTGTAATTTGAGTAGCCTACCCTACTTCTAAGGAAACAGCCCCGAAACTTGGAAATTCCCCCCACAAACTATATATTTTTGGAATCTACACACCTTCAGCTACGTTACGGTGCCATGCTTTCATACATACATGAAGAATTCCAGACCCAGTGAACCAAAGAACTCTGTGTTTTTAGGAGGTTTTGTGAAAAATAAAATAAGATGATTCAAAGGTTGAAATCCTACCTAAACCCACTTGACAAGCAAAAAAACACACTAAATAGCAATCTCCCACATCTCCTGAATCAAACGGTGTGCCATTTGCATAGGTGCAAATAGAGACGAGGCCACCAACTAGCTCAAATGGGACGAATCTAGAAGTGCAGTTACAAGAAAAAACACCCCCTTTTAGTGGTATTTTAGTGAAAACCAGTTAGTATGGAGAGTCACACATGTTTTTACACACTTTACTGATCCTAAAAATTTAGTCTGGTCTTTTTTTGGTACCTCTGCAAAATTTCCTTATAAAATAGGCTTAGTTTCCCGTGAAATCATACAAATAAGTATCTGCGTTTACTTTACCGATATAACCGGGGACATTGGGAAGCTTGGAGAAGACAAAGTTTTTTGCTAATTTACAGTTTTAGGTTAAAAAAAAAAAAAAGGTGTGTGTATCACTTTAAGATTTATGTGCATTTCCCCTTTTTTTTTTGATCATTCCCAAAGATGATCATCAAATCATCTTTGGGAATGATAACGAACTTGGAATGCGGGCATAAATGCCCGTTTTCAAATTTGAAATCCAATCGGAAAAATCACTTCCCGGAAATCATTTTCCAGGAAGTGATTTTTCATTCATTGGCAAAGATCAATAATTTGGTGATCAGAAGTGATCACCAAATTTTGATCTCTGTCCCCATTTTTTTTCTAAGTCTTCGCTAAGTAGCAAAGACTTAGAAAAAATCCTATTTGTGAATGGAACTTTGAGTTCCATTCACAAAATGTCTAGTAAAAGCTGTCAGCATGACAGCTTGTACTATACTAGGTACTGCAGCATGATCTGGAGATCACAGTGCAGTACCTCAACTAGACCACCAGGGGGAGACCAGGGGAAGCCTAAGGGAAGACCCCGGTGAAGCAGGAAATCCTGTGATGTCACCGGGGTTTCCCTTATCGCACGGACCTGCTCTTCCTCCTGCTGCTGGCTCCTGCAAGAAAGGTAAGTTATCTCCCGATCCCCACATCAGTTTTGGACAAAACTTATGGGGGATCGAGGGGGCTAGGGGGGGGAGTTGAATTCTGCCCCCTGATCTCCCCTAGTGCAGGCAGATTTTTTTTTTTTAAAGGGGAAAGCACAGATCGTATATTCACGATATGTGGCAGTTAAAGCATTCTCTGCACAGATCGGGAATATACGATCTGTGGCAGTCAAAGGGTTAAAAGCTAAGATGAGATTGTTGAAAAACAACCATCATTTTGAACGCTAGTCTTTTTAGCTTACATCTCCCTACTAGTATGTAAATACGTATGCAAAAATAAGCCAAGAAAGAAGGATAAAATATTGCTGCAGTTTTTGTTTTTGAAAAACAAAAAGACTTCCAAATGTACTAACCTTCAATGTGCTTGTTTTTTTTGGTTTTCTTTCCTCAGCCTCTTTGCTCTTTTTCCATATTGAAAAAGTACTCACCGCCACATTTGTGTATGTGAAGAGTGTGGTTTTTATAGGGTTTTGGAAATAGGGTGTGTATTTGCTCATTGGTTCGCTTTTCGCGGGCAAAAGTCTCGCTAGTAGCGGTTCAGTAATGTGGACCAAAGGGCGACCTGGCGTTTCTTGGCGTTTTCGCGCTTTTATTTTCGCACACAACACATGCTCATGCATTTGTATTTGTGCCTTAGGAAGGTGGACAACTAGGTGGTCTTGTTTTTTTCTGGATCCATGAAACTGTAAGATCTGCCTCATCCTGGGCTCGAACAAATCGCCCATTTTGCTCTAAAGCTCCAGTATGGCTGGCAATTTAGTGTAAAGTGACGCACAACCTCGTCATCAGACAGCTCGTAGAGATGAATAAATCTCCTTTTTATTAAAATGAGGCTGTCTGATCCTGACACATGTTCCCTGTCCTGTCCTCCATGTAGCCTCTCTGCAGCCTCCACACAGAGCACTGCAGCTGCTGCAAGCTTTTAAAAGTGCCCCTAAAATAACACCTCCTCCTCAGACATGTTCTCTACTCACAATGATAAGCTGGTTTAAATAGTGTTTCCATTTAATTCTAGTTTACTGTTGATGCTTTTTAATTCGGTCCAATTTGGAGCACAAGAAGTGAAATAAAGACACACAATCATAGTTACCGCCTAGTAAGCTGTTCAATGTAATTGATACTATATTTGAAATAAAACCACATTGGATTGGGAGAATTGAAGAGAGAAAAAAATTGGTAAGAAAACTCTTTGCCTAATGAGCTGATTAAAGCGTGTTAATACGAACGTATATTACGGAGGCAAACGCACATTAGAAAGGTGAATATGCATTATAAAGCAAACGCGCATTATAAAGGCAACTGCGCATTAGAAAGGTGGATGTGCATTAGAAAGCGAATGCACATTAGAAAGGCGAACGTGAATTAGAAAGGCGAACACGTATTATAAAGGCGAACGCGCATTATAATGGTGAATATGCCTTGGAAAAGCGATCGCGCATTAGAAAGGCTAACGCACATTAGAAAGGCGATTACGCATTATAATGGTGAATATGCCTTGGAAAAGCGACCGCGCATTAGAAAGGTAAACGCGAATTAGTAAAGTGAACGCGCATTAATAAGACGATCGCGTATTATAATGGTGGATATGCCTTGGAAAATTGATCGCGCATTTGAAAGGCGAACGCGCATTAGAAAGGCGATCGCGCATGAGGAATGCGAATGTGCGGTGGAAAATTTAATTGTTTTCCAAATTAGAAATTAGAAATGGATTGGATAAATAAGACATGGGTTACTTATTTGTAAATGTGAGGTGGACATTTTTGGGTTTAGATTGTGTTATAATGGCCTTTTCGCGTTTCGAATGGTTTTCGCAATGCAGTCATCTTAGATGCGTTAAGTTTTCTCTGCGGTACTTTTCGCTCTTTATCGTGACCGTTCGCATTTTTCAGATGCAAAGTGTGTTTTTTTTGCTTTTTTATAAGGCGAAACGAAACCCCAAACGGCGCTATTTTCGCTGCGATGTTCGTTGTTAATTATTTGGCGAAAAAGTCAGACTTTTATAAATATGCCCCTTAGTCTTCAAGTTTGGAAAGGGTTTTTCACTGTGAGAATGGTAAAACTATGGAACTATGGAAGTTGTGATGGCAGGTTCATTGGATAGTTTCAAAAGAAAGCTGGATGAGTTTCTGCAAACAAGGAAAGTTGCAGGTTACTGGTATTAATACATAAAGTAGAGTTGATCCAGGAAAATTTCCTCTGCACAGATCGTGAATATACGATCTGTGGCAGTCAAAGGGTTAAAAAGTCATCTAAATATATCCCTGATGTTTCATGTGCTGCATTGAATGTGTTTAAAAATTTGGTGTCTACAGAGGTGCAAGAGTTATGGGAAACTGATACTAAAAGTGTAATCTTACCCATAAGGAAAGAAGGGTGCTAAAATCCCTTAAAGGGCAAGTCCATCCCTAAAATGAAAACTTACATACAGGTAAATCACCCCCAAAACCCTAAATGGTAATAGTTTGATATCTGAAATATATGTTTAACCTGAAATCCTGCACAATGTCCTGTTGCCCCTGTTTCTGCTTCCTGGTTCTTCCAGTTATCAACTGTCAGTTATGGATTTGACAGTTGACATCACAGCCAAAGACTGAATGTTAATCCCCTAGCTGCCTCTTCTGAGCATGCCCAGGCTCAGTACAGGCTCAGTACAGGTTTCTAAATTGCTCAATTTTCTATGAGGCATTCAGAAGCATAGCAGGCATACAGTAATGAATTCATAGGACAAAGTATGATATTTCAACATATTTTAAAGAGGCCAATCTTTCTAAAATATGTTGTTATGAGGGTGGAGTTGTCCTTTAAGTGTAACAAAGGAATTTTTGTAAAGCCAGCAGATAAAGGGGGGGGCGTGGTAGATTTAACAGTACTGGAAGCATTTCAAAACAACATCATAACTGACACCACTCGTTACTTCCTTATGGTCGATCACCCAAGGACACTAGTGATATACATGCTCCCTAAGATACCCAAATCCACAAGGTCACCCGATTGTGTCGGGCATAGGTTCACTAACAGAGCCACTAGCAAAATTTATTGACAGACACTTACAACCCATAGTAAGTAAAATACACACATGCCTGAAAGACACCACTTCATTGCTACACCAACTGACAGATTTGGCATTACCCTCAACCAAAATACATCTCTGTAGTTTAGATATAGAGAGTTTATTTACTTCCATACCACAACAGGAAGGGATGGAAAGTATAGAAGAGGCACTGCTAGAAACAGACCTACCACATACACTTATATACTTCATTTTCGATTGCCTCAATATTGTCCTAAACAAAAACTACTTTTCGATAACGAGTATTACCTACAGCTACAGGGGACATCAAAGGGTGCGGCTATGGCACCCGCATTCACCAATATATTTATGAATAAACTAGAGAAGTGTCACGAACTTACCTGCCGCTCCGGTCCCGCGCCGCTCTGGACTTCCGGGGTGGGCGGCGTCGCGGACGTCATGACGTCACGACGCCACCACGCTGGGCGGCGCGAGACTTGAAAAGCCGGCGTCCTCCTGGACCAGGTGCCCGATAGTAGCATTCTGCTACCTCCCTGGCTTGCCTGTATCCAGTACTTACCTGCCTTGGATCCTGCTCCACATACTTCCTTGCCTGTATCAAGTACTTACCTTGCCTGTATCCAGTACTTACCTGCCTTGGATCCTGCTCTCCTTACTTACCTTGCCTGTATCAAGTACTTACCTTGCCTGGTTCCAGTGACTTACCTTGCCTGCCTCCAGTCTTCAGTTCCCAGCAGCCCCATTGCCAGCATACAGCCTACAGTTCCCAGCAGCACCATTGACAGCATACAGCCTACAGCTCCCAGCAGCACCATTGTTCCAGCATACATCCTACAGTACCCAGCAGCACCTTTGGTCCAGCATCCAGCCCACAGTTCCCAGCAGCACCATTGTTCCAGCATACAGCCTACAGTACCCAGCAGCACCTTTGGTCCAGCATCCAGCCCACAGTTCCCAGCAGCACCATTGGTCCAGCATCCAACCTACAGTTCCCAGCCGCACCTTGTTCCGGCACCCAGCCTACATTTCCCAGCAGCCTCTGTATCCTGCACCTTCCGGACTATCAGCCTCCTCCTAAAAGCATACTTAGATACTTATATCTAAGTATTAAGATAACATCATAAAATACTGGGGCTACGTAGGTGATATCTTAATCATTTGGAAGGGCAATATAGAAGGATTTATGAATATGGTAAAGGAGGCTAATCTTAAGCATAGAACAATTAAATTTACGTGGGAAGCATCACCTGAACATTTACATTACCTAGATGTGGATATATCTATCATAGGTAATCAACTACACATTAAACTCTATCAAAAGCCCACAGACAGAAACCAAATCCTTCTTCCCAGCAGTCTTCATTTTCCAGGGATCATACGTGCCATATCCAAAGGGCAATACATGAGGGCAAAAAGGGTCTGTTCAACAGATGAGGCTTATAGAGAAGCAAGATTGGATTCTAGATTTTTAACCAGAGGTTATACCAAATGGACCTTAGAAAGGAAAGCTAAGGCAATAGAACAGATCTCCAGGGAAGATCTCCTGAAAGGGAAATTAGACAGAAGTAAAAACACAAGTACCATGTTTGTTACCACATTTTCTAAATATAGCCAGCAGGTCAGTAGGGTGATCCAGAAATATTGGTCTATTTTAAGTAAGGGGAATGAATATGGCACCTTTTTCAATAAAAGGGGTAGGACACTTAAATATATTTTATGTATGTCTGAATTGAATATGGTAAACAAAACTATTGAACCTGTAATTAAAAAGTTTGGAGCGTTTCCATGCTTGGGACGTATATGCTGCAGCTCCATCATTAAGGGAAACAGCATCTACCATCCTATAAATGGCCACAGCATAAAGGTGTATCACCAATCAAACTGCAACACCAAAGGTGTTATATACTTGCTGAAATGCCCATGCGGGACAGGCTATGTGGGTCAGACCTCGAGGCCTATTAAGGAAAGAATTAAAGAGCATAGGGGCAACATAAGAAATTATAAGTATAGCACCTATACTGACAAACCAGTGTCTCGCCACAAAATGGGCCATAACCAAACACAATTGAAATGGCAAAAAGTGGAATGGCACGGGAGAGGGGGAGATTACAGAACAACCCTACTCTGTATTGGTTCGGTTTCTTGAAAAATTGTGCTAACTACTTGTCTGTGCACTCTCTCTATAAATAGACTACCTGCTCATAGTCTGAAAACCTCTGAATAGTACTGGCTACTAGGTGGCAGTTTTGGATAATCAATGAAGGTATATATTGTTACTTCTAATGTTAAATAGTAGCATATTATTACACTGTGGTCTAAATGAACACCATCTAATATTTAATTTGCTACACTATAACCTGTCATGGTGTTGTTGATCTATATAAAAAAGAATTGGTTACTACTAATTATTTTAACAGGTACTGAAACAGTATGAAATGAAAAAGGACTTTTTAGGAGATCACTTGTTGGACACTGGAACTAACACGGGTGTTGGATGGACACTGTTACTGATTTCTTATTAGATTGCTGGGACTTTTGATATATGTGGTTTACAGCTTACTGGGTTAAGTTGTGGGTACACCAATGTGGACACCTGGATTGCACTTGAGATAAGGGAGGGGTTTTAGAGGTATGTCATTTCCTGTTACCTATAAAAGGTAACTATGTTGTAACATATACAGGGCGATGCACCAATTGACGCATTGCTCCTGATTTCGAGTTTAAGTCATGCTAACCGATGTTACATCGGTTAGCATGACTTAAACTCCTTCCTTGCGGTGGCTGCGTGGCTAACGTGAAAAGTTTACAGCGCAGCCGCTGCAAGTGATGTTTTATGCCGAAATCGGCATTTTATTGTGGCTGTTCTATTCCGGCACTTTCAGCACCAGCTGAAAGTGTCGATGTTCCGGGCTAGCGGTGCTCGGTGCAAACCCCTGATAGTGTGCTTGAGAAAGGACATTGAAAAACATTTAGCATGAGTGTTTCTTGTACAATAAATCTCTTTTTGAAACACAGCTACAGTCCTGTGTCATCATAAGCTATACTGCATTTGATATTGTATGGACTACTGTATTATCCAGTGTGTTGGAAACTGGAGTAGTGTGGCCTACAGGAATCCTCACCCTCAGTACTTCGGCACCTCAACCTACAAAGAAGATATCACTCTGTCTACACCTGACTGACTTAATTTCAAGACTCAAAAGACCAAGTAACCATAACTGTTTTAAAGGACATGCTTAATGCACAAAGTAAAGCCGTGCTGTAAGACATAACTGCACAATTTCCCAGAGATGTGATCCTCAGACTTCATTTCTACCATATCAAAAAAATCCTATAATTTAAAACAATTATCTCCAAAATACCATAATCTACAATCAGTGACAACCAATGAGAGATTTTTTTTGATTTGCAGACATAACAAAAATACTAACAGGGAGATTCAATAAAAGTTCTTAAAGGGCATGTCCACCCCCAAAACTATAATCCCCCCAACTACTGGCCCCAAATGGCGGCGAATGGGAAGAAGAAGTGGTGGCCCCGAATGTGGCGATGGAATGGAATGGCTGGAATGGAATGGAATGGCGGCTGGGATGGAATGTGTGGGAATTGGAGTGGGAAAAAAAATTTGAGGAAGGCATGGCGCAGGCTGGACCCACCGGGGGACCCCAGAGCTGGAGGAAACCGGATGTTGAAAATGGAATTTGGAATGGGCGGGGAATGTGGAATAATGGTAAATTGGAACTGGATGTGACTGGATGGATGGGTGGGAATGGGATGGTGGAGGGCTGGATGGCGCCAGGCTGGACACAGCTGGAGGAATGGGAAACCGGCGGTGATTGGAATGTGGGAATGGCTGGGCTGGAACTTTTGGACGGATGTGTGGATGGTGCTTTGGGAACTGGAATTGGAGGATGAACTTGGATGGAATTGGGAATGGGGAAGTGAGCGCAGACCCCAGACTGGAGAAAGGAAGGAAGAGGAAAATTGACATGGAATGGGAAATTGGATGGTGGATGGGAGAAAACGAATGGCGCAACTGAGAACAGACTCAGCAAAGCAGACTGGAGAAGAGAAGACAAGGAGAAGAGAGCTGGAAGCAGGCTGTAATGGGCAGATGGAGATGGAGAGCAGATGGAGAAAGCTGGAAGCAGGCTGTAATGGGCAGACTGGAGAGAGCTGGAAGCAGGCTGTAATGGGCAGACTGAGGAGAGAGCTGAAGCAGGCTGTAATGGGCAGACTGGAGAGAGCTGGAAGCAGGCTGTAATGGTGCAGACTGAGGAGAGAGCTGAAGCAGGCTGTAATGGTGCAGACTGGAGAGAGCGCTGGGAGGAAGCGTAGGCTTAATGGTTTGCAGATGTGATTGAGAGCGCTGGAAAAGAAAGCAGGCTGTAATGGTGCAGACTGGAGAGAGCTGGAAGCAGGCTGTAATGGTGCAGACTGGAGAGAGCTGGAAGCAGGCTGTAATGGTGCAGACTGGAGAGAGCTGGAAGAGATCAGTAGTAACTGAATGTCTGACATCTGTATGGGTTGAACTTCAGCAACCGTTCGAACTCTAGCAGGAGTTGGAGGGCCAGGAACGTCCACAGAAACTGAAAGCGGGACCTTTGGCTGAGCGAGTGGCTGAATCAGTGACTGCATAGCTGGCAGGACCTTTGGCAGAGCAATCAGCTGAACCTCAGATTGAGCATTTGACTGGGCCTTTGGCTGAGCTGTAAAGTATGGTTCTGCTAGAACGGCAGACTGAGATTTTGCCGGGGCAGCTGACGAAAAATCTGCGGAGGAATATGCCGGGCCTACTGCCAAATTATCTGTCAAAGGCATGGCGGAGCCAACTGGCATGGGTAGAGAAGAAACGTGTTTCTGCAAAGAAATAGTTTGTGGATCAACAGAAATCGGCAACATAGCTGTTGGAGTTTTTGCGGAAGTAACAGGAAGGATGGAGGCTGTAGGAAAATATTTCTTTTTAGATTTAGTTTTCCGGCTCAGTCTGGAAGCAGGATTAAGTTTGCAAGAATCTTTATATGAGGTTGTAGGAAGCTGGAATGACCACGGTGTGGATCTAATTGCTGTTTGCAAAGTGACAGGTTTTCTTTGAGGAACAAGTGTGGGTGAATTAAAGTCTCTGGAGCTGGTTTTAACTGCTGTGAGTAGTGAGTTTTGAACCTGATAAGAAGGAGACAGTATTCCTTGCCAAGCGATCAGCAAGGCCGAAGCAGATTCATGCTTACAAAGTTTGTGATCAATCATAGACTGAACTGCACGCATGCATGCCAACACATACAAATCACCCTTTTCTAAGTAGAATTCATAAAAATGATCTCTGTTATTTTTAAGATAGGTAAACATACAATCAATCTGTTCAGGATGAAATACTGGGTTAAAAGTAAACTTGTTACTGGAACTGGCAGGGTTAACATTGGTAATAGAATGCTGACTTCTAGATTTATCAGCAGCAAAATTTGCATGCAAAATCTTTTTCCATGCACCAATCAAAGGAGCTACAAAATCATGTACACAAATCCTCATTTTAACCAAAGTAGATGCAGAGTCTATGCATGCTTTCAAAAAGATTTCACTTTTAACAGAGTAGTAATCGTTAAACAATTCCTCATCACACTCCATCTCAAAAAGTAAAGCCTCAACATCCCATTTTTCAAAAGGAGGATCCCACTCACTTTTAACGGGGATAGATAGATTACCCAGAGCATCATTTTTAGACTGATTTTTCTGCACAGAGGTAACTGGAACCTTATTGGGTTGGTTCTGGTTAATGACTGTTGAGGAACTCTTACAAGAAATGGGAACTGGTAGGGAACTGGTTACACTGATTAGATAATTGGAAGGAGACCTCATAGATTGGAGAGTCTGTAAAATCTGCAGCAGGTTTTGTACTTCAGAACTTGAAAAATCTCCCTGCTGCACAGATGATTTAATTTGCCTAATAATTTGTATAACTTCTTCATAGGAATAATCTGAGAGTTCTGCAAAACAGTGATCCTTATCCTCCTGAGCTAACAAGGAATAATAATCACTGTACTCGTAATTCCAATTAACTCCCATGGCTAAAGCAAAGAACTTTCAGTATTTCCCAGTGACAATGTTGGCTAGGTCATTATGTTAGGATTGCACTTATGCATTGCACCTGAATCATAGGCAATGCACAAGATGTGCAATAGTGCAGGGAAATGTCACTAATGGGGAAAAACTGAGCGACCAAGCCAGGGATAAATGAACAAGACAATTGATAACGATGCAAGAATATAAATGATAATAAAGCAGATGTAGACATTCACATCATGCACTACAACAATGCATACATACGAAAAGTAACTCAGGACAAAACATAGAGAATAACCAGGAACAGGACTGGAAAAACGGACTGCAGGCTCGGCAGGAAGGACTAAAAAGTAACTCAGGACAAAACATAGGAGGATAACCAGGAACAGGACTGAACACGACTGCAGGCTCCGGCAGGAAGGACTAGGGAACAGGATACGAAGAACAATGACCTAGCACTGAGGCAATGGTCGTGCTGGCCTTAAATGCAGACCTGGAAGGTCAGGTGACCGAACTCCTCCCACACAAGTCTGCAACACACCCGTTCCTGAGGCAGAGAGCCCTCTGCTGGTGAATGAGGAAGTTCACGTAAGTAACTTATAAAGTCAGTAGCAGATCGTGACAGAGGGGGAGAAGGGCTGCAGTACGCATGCCAAAATTCTCCCGGAGGCCAGGTAGGAGGCAGAGTCCTATATGGACTCTGCTATCCTCCTGGTGGGCAGTTTTTGGGACTTTGGGGGGAGGGGGACTACAGGAGAACCATATGGAGCTGGGATGTGAGGTAAGGATTACACTACACTACATAATCATGTAGTGTAGTGTAATCCTTACCTCACATCCCAGCTCCATATGGTTCTCCTGTATAGCCCCCTCCCCCAAAGTCCCAAAACTGCCCACCAGGAGGATAGCAGAGTCCATATAGGACTCTGCCTTACCCTGGCCTCGGGAGAATTTTGGACATGCGACTGCAGCCCTTCTCCCCCTCTGTCACGATCTGCTACTGACTTTATAAGTTACTTACGTGAACTTCCTCATTCCACCAGCAGAGGGCTCTGCCTCAGGAACGGTGTGTTGCAGACTGTTGGTGGGAGGAGTTCGGTCACTGACCTTCCAGGTCTGCATTTAAGGCCAGCACGACCATTGCCTCAGTGCTAGGTCATTGTTCTTCGTAGTTCCCTAGTCCTTCCTGCCGGAGCCTGCAGTCGTGTTTCCAGTCCTGTTCCTGGTTATCCTCCTATGTTTTGTTCCTGAGACTTTTTAGTCCTTCCTGCCGGAGCTGCAGTCCGTGTTTCCAGTCCTGTCTCTGGTTATTCTCCTATGTTTTGTCCTGAGTTACTTTTTCGTATGTATGCATGTTGTAGTGCATGATGTGAATGTCTACATCTGCTTTATATCATTTATATTCTTGCATTGTAATAAATTGTCTTGTTCATTTATCCCTGGCTTGGTCGCTCAGTTTTTCCCCATTAGTGACATTTCCTGCACTATTGCACATCTTGTGCATTGCCTATGATTCAGGTGCAATGCATAAGTGCAATCCTAACATAATGACCTAGCCAACATTGTCACGGGAAATACTGAAAGTTCTTTGCTTTAGCCATGGGAGTTAATTGGAATTATAGAGTACAGTGATTATATTCCTTGTTAGCTCAGGAGGATAAGGATCACTGTTTTGCAGAACCTCTCAGATTTTCCTATGAAGAAGTTATACAAATTTTAGGCAAATTAAATCATCTGTGCAGCAGGGAGATTTTTCAAGTTCTGAAGTACAAAAAACCTGCTGCAGATTTTACAGACTCTCCAATCTATGAGGTCTCCTTCAATTATCTAATCAGTGTAACCAGTTCCCTACCAGTTCCCATTTCTTGTAAGAGTTCCTCAACAGTCATTAACCAGAACCAACCAATAAGGTTCCAGTTACCTCTGTGCAAAAATCAGTCTAAAAATGATGCTCTGGGGTAATCTATCTACCCGTTAAAAGTGAGGGATCCTCCTTTGAAAAATGGGATGTTGAGGCTTTATTGATGATGGAGTGTGATGAGGAATTGTTTACCGATACTACTCTGTTAAAGTGAAATCTTTTTGAAAGCATGCATAGACTCTGCATCTACTTGGTTAAAATAGGATTTGTGTACATGATTTTGTAGCTCCTTTGATTGGTGCATGGAAAAAGTTTTGCATGCAAATTTTGCTGCTGATAAATCTAGAAGTCAGCATTCTATTACCAATGTTAACCCTGCCAGTTCCGTAAACAAGTTACTTTTAACCCAGTATTTCATCCTGAACAGATTGATTGTATGTTTACTATCTTAAAAATAACAGAGATCATTTTTATGAATTCTACTTAGAAAAGGGTGATTTGTATGTGTTGGCATGCCGCGTGCAGTCAGTCTATGATTGATCACAAACTTTTAAGCATGAATCTGCTTCGGCCTTGCTGATCGCTTGGCAAGGAATACTGTCTCCTTCTTATCAGGTTCAAAACTCACTACTCACAGCAGTTAAAACACAGCTCCAGAGACTTTAATTTCACCCACACTTGTTCCTCAAAGAAAACCTGTCACTTTGCAAACAGCAATTAGATCCACACCGTGGTCATCCAGCTTCCTACAACCTCATATAAAGATTCTTGCAAACTTAATCCTGCTTCCAGAACTGAGCCGAAAACTAAATCTAAAAAGAAATATTCTAGCCTCCATCCTTCCTGTTACTTCCGCAAAAACTCCAACAGCTATGTTGCCGATTTCTGTTGATCCACAAACTATTTCTTTGCAGAAACATGTTTCTTCTCTACCCATGCCAGTTGGCTCCGCATGCCTTTGACAGATAATTTGGCAGTAGGCCGGCATATTCCTCCGCAGATTTTTCGTCAGCTGCCCCGGCAAAATCTCAGTCTGCCGTTCTAGCAGAACCATACTTTACAGCTCAGCCAAAGGCCCAGTAAATGCTCAATCTGAGGTTCAGCTGATTGCTCTGCCAAAGGTCCTGCCAGCTATGCAGTCACTGATTCAGCCACTCGCTCAGCCAAAGGTCCCGCTTTAGTTTCTGTGGACGTTCCTGGCCCTCCAAATCTGCTAGAGTTCGAACGGTTGCTGAAGTTCAACCCATACAGATGTCAGACATTCAGTTACTACTGATCTCTTCCAGCTCTCTCCAGTCTGCACCATTACAGCCTGCTTCCAGCTCTCTCCAGTCTGCACCATTACAGCCTGCTTCCAGCTCTCTCCAGTCTGCACCATTACAGCCTGCTTCCAGCTCTCTCCAGTCTGCACCATTACAGCCTGCTTCCAGCTCTCTCCAGTCTGCACCATTACAGCCTGCTTCCAGCTCTCTCCAGTCTGCACCATTACAGCTGCTTTCAGCTCTCTCCAGTCTGCACCATTAAAGCCCTTTCAGCTCTCTCCGTCGCACCATTACAGCCTGCTTCCAGCTCTCTCCAGTCTGCACCATTACAGCCTGTTCCAGCTCTCTCCAGTCTGCCACATTACAGCCTGCTTCCAGCTCTCTCCAGTCTGCACCATTACAGCCTGCTTCCAGCTCTCTCCAGTCTGCACCATTACAGCCTGCTTCCAGCTCTCTCCAGTCTGCACCATTACAGCCTGCTTCCAGCTTCTCCAGTCTGCGCCACATTACAGCCTGCTTCCAGCTTCTCGTCGCGCATCATCCTGTTGCTTTTCGCCAGTCTGGCCATTCCAGCCGGTTTCCAGCTCTGTCCAGCCTGCGCCATTCCAGCGGTTTTCAGCTTGTCCAGCTGCGCCATTCCAGCCGGTTTCCAGCTCTGTCCAGCGCGCCATTCCAGCCGGTTTCCAGCTCTGTCCAGCTGCCGCCATTCCAGCCGGTTTCCAGCTCTGTCCAGCCTGCGCCATTCCAGCCGGTTTCCAGCTCTGTCCAGCCTGCGCCATTCCAGCCGGTTTCCAGCTCGTCCAGCCTGCCACATTCCAGCCGGTTCTCAGCTCGTCCCGCCGCCACCATTCCAGCCGGTTTCCAGCTCTGTCCAGCCTGCACCATCCAGACGGATTCAGCTCTGTCCAGTCTGCCCTAAATCAGCCTTCAAGCTAAGACTCCGTTAAGAATCCTCACTCTCCTTATTATCCTTTCTGCAGGGGCCTCCATCCATGGATAAACACTATTATCTGTTAAAAGGTCATTCCCAAAACGTTTACCTTTAAACAACTTGTCTTTAATGCCAACAGTCTGCCAGTTCCCTGAACCAACTACCTTTGAATCTACAGTTTACAGACCCCTTTAATAAACTGCTTTGGAATCCACAGCCTGCAGAGCCTGTTACTTTGCATCTACAATCTACAGATCTTTGCCCTCAAATGCACAACTTTCAGATGTTTTGCCTGTACATCCACAGTCTATAAATTCTCTGAAGATGACTTCTTCGGTCCTGTCCAGTGCCCAGTCTCCAGAGATGACTTCTCCGTTCCCGTCCAGCGTCCAGTCTGCAGAGATGACTTCTTTGGTCCCGGCCAGCGTCCAGTCTGCAGAGATGACTTCTTTGGTCCCGGCCAGCGTCCAGTCTGCAGAGATGACTTCTTCGGTCCCGGCCAGCGTCCAGTCTGCAGAGGTGACTTCTTCGGTCCCGGCCAGCGCCCAGTCTGCGAGATGACTTTTCGGTCCAGTACAGTCTGCAGAGATGACTTCTTCGTCCCGTCCAGTCAGTCTGCAGAGAGGACTTCTTCGGTCCCGTCCAGTATCCAGTCTGCAGAGATGACTTCTTCGGTCCCGTCCAGTATCCAGTCTGCCAGAGATGACTTCTTCGGTCCCGTCCAGTATCCATCTGCAGAGATGACTTCTTCGGTCCCGGCCAGTATCCAGTCTGCAGAGATGACTTCTTCGGTCCCGGCCAGTATCCAGTCTGCAGAGATGACTTCTTCGGTCCCGGCCAGTATCCAGTCTGCAGAGATGACTTCTTCGGTCCCGGCCAGTATCCAGTCTTGCAGAGATGACTTCTTCGGTCCCGTCCAGTATCCGTCTGCAGAGATGACTTCTTGGTCCGTCCAGTATCCAGTCTGCAGAGATGACTTCTTGGTCCCGTCCAGTATCCAGTCTGCAGAGATGACTTCTTCTTCTGTTCTGTCGGTGTTCTTGTGTTCGGGTTCCTGATCTTTCTGTTGATAGCCAGTTTGCTTCACTTTCCGATGGTTTCCAATCTACTGTTCCTACCCGAATACTAATCCAGTGTTCTTATGGAGGATCGGTTTATTCTTTTTCTGCGATGACTGGTTTCTTGATTGCCTAAGGGTCTTCATTTTGTTTTCTGGCATGCTTTTGTTCTAGTGACCCAAGGTTGTTCAGCTCGGTGGTATCGGGTGTTGCCTTTTCTGGTTATGGCCTATCTGCTGCTCTTCTGGGATCCAGGGCGGGTGTGAGTTTAGGTCATGTAGCGTCCTGAGGCCGCTCCTGAGGGGGGGGGGTAATGTCACGATCTGCTACTGACTTATAAGTTACTTACGTGAACTTCCTCATTTCCACCAGCAGGGGCTCTCTGCCTCAGGAACGGTGTGTTGCAGACTGTTGTGGGAGGAGTTCGGTCACCTGACCTTCCAGGTCTGCATTTAAGGCCAGCACGACCATTGCTCAGTGCTAGGTCATTGTTCTTCGTATCCTGTGCCCTAGTCCTTCCTGGGAGCCTGCGTCCGTGTTTCCAGTCCTGTTCCTGGTTATCCTCCTATGTTTGTTGAGTTACTTTTTAGTCCTTCCTGCCGGAGCCTGCGTCCGTGTTTCCAGTCCTGTTCTGGTTATTCTCTATGTTTTGTCCCGAGAGTTACTTTTTCGTATGTATGATGTTGTAGTGCATGATGTGAAGGTCTACATCTGCTTTATTATCATTTATATTCTTGCATTCGTTAATAAATTGTCTTGTTATTATCCCTGGCTTGGTCGCTCAGTTTTTCCCCATTAGTGACATTTCTGCACTATTGCACATCTTGTGCATTGCCTATGATTCAGGTGCAATCCTAACACCCTCCTCCCCTTCCTTCTCCCTCCCTCTCCCTCCCTCTAGGATCCCTCCCCCTAGGTAAATCCCTAATATATAGTATTGCCCCTGTCCCCCCAGCCCCAAAGCTTATTATATGTTTAGAAAGCTCCCCAAACTTTACTTACCTCTCCTCTTTCCTCCGCCGAAATGAGCTGCCGGCAGCCGCGTCGTGATTGGCTGCCGCTCAGCCAATCACAGACGCGACTGCCGGTCCCCCCCTCTGCTTGCATTTTCTCGCAAGCCGAGGGCCGGAGCGCGGCGGAGGAAGAGGGGAGGTAAGTAGAGTTTGGGGAGTTTCTAAACATATAAATATAGCGGTTGGGGCTGGGGCTGGCAGGGGAAATCTTTATAAAAAAAATATTTAGGGCGGACATGCCCTTTAAAGGAAACAATACCCAAAAAAACATCCACCCCCATGTCCACACTTCAGCCAGCTGTGCTGCCCTCCCTAGATATAACACAGCAAAGATGAATGCTAACAGCCGCCTCCTACAGCACAGGGCCATCATTAACATATCACTTGTCATTGGCGGTAGGAATGTCTGTTAAACCTCTCTCCTCCTTCTTTACCAGTCAAACAAACTGAAATGTCCTTGCTAGAATACAGCCTACATAATCAAGCTAATAAAGGGTGGGTGCAGGGGTGTTTTCTTGCATGCTAGCTCTGAGTGCAGTTATAAGGCAGACAGAATTGTTACGCCCCTTCACAGCATGGCTAAGAAAGGTAATTGAGACAGGAGAAGCTTGAAATCAGGAAAAAATGTATAGGGAGGGTGCATTTTTAAAAAATGCTATTAAGGCAATATAGTTATCCTTTAACGTTTAAAATGGTGATACTTTGCCCCAACCAATCAGATCTACCATTTGAAAGCTAACATCTATTGGTTGGGCAAAATTAGCCACCTTTTAAACGATAAGAACATTTATTTAATAACCCTGTAAGAGAGAAAACACAACTCTTAATGTGTATTACATAGAAACTAAACCCTCACACTTGGCTTTCCAATGTACTTATTTTACCTAACTGCAATTTTGTTGATCCAAGCTTTGAATCATAGTTTGGAGTGACGCTTTATCTCTAATTTAAAAATAACCATATTATAACTTACAACTGGGGCTGCCCATGTTCTGGATTTTACATCAGTGGATGAGTTGTTATTATTAGTGACTATTGGTCAAATATACCTGTATTGTATGCAACCTGAGAATATTGACTATGAACATAGTTTGGGGTTGTACATTTTATGGCCCATATATTGTGATATATTGGAGAGGTTTTTTTTTTTTTTTAAAAAGATGTTGTGTGTCAATACTTTGTGTGGCAATCAATCAACTTCAAGTGTTTGACTGCTTTAAAGGGACGCTTTAAAGGAGATCTTATGCCCATATAAATAAGAATGTGAAGATAACACAAAAAATATTTAGCTAATAAAAAAAGAAAAATACCCAAAATGTTATCTTTTCCACAATTATCAAATTCTGACGATGTAGAATGTAACCTTTGTTAAAAGATGGTTTTGAGAATGATTGGATATCTCTCCATATATATACATATGTGTGGTTTATTGTGGTTTATGTTGCTACTGCTGTGACATTTGAATGTGAGATGTGGGCGCTAGTTTGAGTTGATTTATTATGGAATGCCAAGTTATAATGTGCTGCAGCAAGACTCATTATAGAACTAGTGTTCCTTATGTGTAAGCCTGTGGATTAAATTGTATAACAGTTTCAATATGAAGGTGATTATACAATATTTATGACATTATTTTGTTGTTAATGCACAGATCTTGTTTTGATTTGTTCTAAGAATATGACTCGCTTAGTGTTTTTTTCTTGTCAGACTTAATCGAAAAGGTCTAATTATCTGTTCAAAAAGGAGTTATTTTAGATTTCATCTCTTTTTTCTTTAATTCTGCTGCCAAAAGTTTTGGATATAAAATGCACAACTTTATTCACATAGCAAAAACAGTTACATGCCATTTATAATAGTAAACTGACTGCAGAAAACAAATAAAATATGTTATTCCAGAAGGTCTCTGACTCTTTGAGAGCAATTGCCTACTATATCACAGGCAGCATGAATTCACCAGTTCCACTGGACTTGGTTTTTAAGCTATGCCTTGATAAACAAAGTTGTAAAAGCTATCTACTGTGAAACAGGAAGAAACATAACATTATATAATATCACAAAAAATATTAATTGTCTGTTTTGCTCTATACCCCATCACTTTGATACTTATCACTTTGAACTGAAAAGGGTGTGATTTTAATTTATACCAACATGTGCATTTATAACAGTGAGTGCTGTACTCCTACATATTGCCTTTTAGTTACATGCACCACTGCCTATTAGGATCTACTTTTGTCTTGTGCCTCGACACTTTCTAATCTCCCATTAAAAGGCATTGTGACACCACTATGATATTACCATTGTAAAGTCAACAAAATGTTTTCCTCAACATTTGAGCTAGTGAGCTATTTTCAAAAATATCTGTCGATAAATAAATAAGTATATTTTTTTTAGAGGACTAGTCCAAATAAATTAAAACGATTTTGGACATTTATATTTCTAATATGACTTTGGCTTTTCAACTTCTGAAAAAGTTTAAAATGTGAAAATCCGAAATTGGACCCATTAAAATCATTGTTAGAAAGTTCAAATAAAATAAGGTTTAAATAGCAATTGTAACTTATCGCACATGGCTCTGGACCTGGGAAATGTTGTCTGATGAAATGTACAAAATATCCAGAACTTGAAATTAAGTAACTTTCTTCAACATGCTACTTTCCAGTTTCGCATTTGACATTTGAAAATTCTCGAAAAGTCTATTTTTCCAGATATACATATTTTTTTTAATTCAATATTTCTTAATTCTGTCTCTGAATCCCTATAAAAACAATGCTTCCTTGTAGGATATCTCCAACAAAAGGGGCTAACAATTTAAGGAATGTACAACCCCCTCCAATGAGGATCCCACCGGACGGCAGCTGCATCAGTGTTGGCGTCTTTTTTTTTTAAATGGAAGAGAATATGGAAAATAAATAGGCATGCATAATGTAAACTAGCATTCTAAAAATAATGATATTTTCTACTCTTTCCTTTAACCCTTTCACTGCCAGGAGATTTCATTTTTTTTTGGTTAACTGCCAGAAGAATTTTCAGGATTTGCCCTCAATCACTTTAGACAATTTTACAGTAGGAAACCTTGCAGGAAATCAGGAATACTATACATTCTTTTTTCAGCACAAAGTGACTTAATATGGTAACAAAATTTTGTAACTTTTCTGGAAATTTTACTGGAATTATGGGTAAAATATGTAAAAAAAAATGAAAAATTTGCAATTTCATGGATTTTTCCCATTTTACTTATAGTATCTTAAGGTACACACAAAAATCTTACTGTTTAAAAGCTCAGATACTCCCGAGTACAACGATACCAGATATATGTAGGTACCCCACTTTTCCTGTACAGGAGACCCCCCCAAACTAAAACTGCCACCTTCAAGAATATTACCCCAAATTAAAATGTAAACCACTACTGACAGTTAACTAGAATATCTACCAAATTAACTAAAATATCCCCACAAGTGAGATATTTTAGAAACTACACCCCACAAGATTTTATGAGTGAGGTTAGTTTCGATCAAAATGCAGATACCCGGACGCAGCTCTTTGTAACGTAATATGCTGTGAAGGTTCTCATTCATCCAGGTCATGGTATATCTGTTGTATTCAATTAGATCAACTGGACTTGAAATGTAGTCTTGAAGACGTTTCGTAGTCATCCGACTGGCTTTCTCCAATTCAGAAAGACCCAACTGTCTGCCATGTACAATGCTGTTTTTAACACCTTACCCTGGGGTTCCTACAACACCTCTTAGCCACTATCCAATCACAACCTTAACACCTGGCTTGTGATATGCTATGGGATTTTCCAGGGTACATAATTGCCACCATGATCTTGTACAAGTCATTCTGAATTGAGAAAGCCAGTCGGATGACTAGCGAAACGTCTTCAAGAACTACATTTCAAGTCCAGTTGATCTAATGAATACAACAGATATGTCCAATAGTAAGTATTTTCCCACATTTTCCTTTTCCTCAACTGTAAAATCCGAACAAAAATCAAATGCGAATTTCAGCTAAAAAACTGTGGAGGAAAGTTCAAACGCATCTTAAATATGAAAGCCTAACCCCTCCGAATAATGGTATGCCACATTCATGGGTTGTACCCAGAGACAGGCACCAACTAACCCAGAGCGTGACCAGTGCCAATGTCAGTAGCGCCAAAAAAAATTCGCCAGTTTTGTATTTGACAGTCTGCAGTTTTTTGCACAAAACACCCCCCCAACTCAGAAATACACCCCACAAACTATTATTCCTGAATCTACACACTTCAGCTATGTACGCTGTAGTTCGTTTCATTCATACCATCAATGGTGTGGGCGCAGTTCTTCGTAGAAGTTTGCACTTTTACCACATTTTCAAAAAAAATGAACATCAAAACATTCAAAAGTGTAGAAATCATGCCAAAAACCTCATGGAATGTAAAAAAAAAGTTACTAAATATCAATCTCCCCAAAGTCCTGAATCAAACGGTATGCCAAGTGTGGGTTACACACGGACGTGGAAGTGAAAAGCCCCAAAGTGAGACAATGCACGATGGCTCAGAAACAGCAAAATATTTAGCCAACTCCGAATTTGGACAGCCTGCAGTTTTTGCACAAAACACCCCCCCAACTCAGAAATACCACCCACAAAACTATATATTCGAAATCTACACACCTTCGACTATGTAACACTGTAGTTTGTTCATTCATATCATCAATGGTGGGGCGCAGTTCTTCATAGAAGTTCGCATTTGTCTGAAAAAATGAACAAAAAACAACTTCAAAAGGTCAAGAAATATGCAAAACCTCATGGAATGATAAAAAAAAGTTACTAAATATCAATCTCCCAAATGTCCGATCAAACGGTATGCCATATGTGTGCGGTACACACGCGGACGGAAAGCGAAAAGCCACAAGTGAGACAAATGCACGATGGCTCAGAACAGCGAAATATTTAGCCAACTCCGAATTGGACAGTCTGCAGTTTTTCCACAAAACACCCTGATAACTAGAAATACCCCCACCAAACTATATATTCCTGAAATCTAAACACCTTCAGCTAGTAGCACTGTAGTTTGTTCATTCATACCATCAATGGTGTGGGCGCAGTTCTTCGTAGAATTTTGCATTTCTACACAATTTTCTGGAAAAAAAAATAGAGAAAAAATACATTTCAAAGTTACAAAATCACACCAAAACCCATGTAATGTAAAAAACTTACCAAATATCAATCTCCTAATGTCCTGAATCAAACGGTATGCCATATGTGTGTTACACACACGGACGTGGAAAGGAAGCGGACTAGACAAAATGTAAACAATGCGCAAGAGCCAAAACAGCATTTTCCCAGATTTTTCAATGAACACCCCTCTAACTTGTGAAATACCCCGCAAAACTATATATTCTCAGAATACTACATACCTTCAGCGATACGTAACGCTGTAGTTTGTTTCATTCTACATCAATGTGTGGGCGCAGTTCTTTAGTAGAAATTCACGTATGTCTGAAAAAAATGAACAACAAAACAAACTTCAAAAGTAGAAATCATGCCAAAACCCCATGGAATGTAAAAAAAAGCTACTAAATTTCAATCTCCCAAATGTCCTGAATCAAACGGTATGCCATATGTGTGGTTCACACGTGGACGTGGAAGCAAAAGGACACAAAGTGAAACAATACACCAATGGCTCAGAAACAGCAAAATATTCAGTCAAATCTGAATTTGAACAGTCTGCAATTTCCCCACAAAAACAACCCCCACCAAACCATATATTTCTCAAATCCACACACCCTTTATCTACGGAAATTCATGTAGTTTTGTTCATTCGTACCATCAATGGTGTGGCGCAGTTCTTGGTAGAAGTTCGCTTAGCAGAGTAGCAGTTTCTAAAAATGAATAAAAACACTCTCACAAGGTTAGAAATCATGCCAAAATCCCAAGTAATGTAAAAAAAAGTTACCAAATATCAATTTCCTAAATGTCCGAATCAAACGGTATGCCCTATGTATGGTTACACACGAAACATGGAATAACTGCCAACAAAGTGAGCCAATGAACAATGGCCCAATTACAGCAACTTTTCAGATTTGTCAGACAAACACCCTCTGATATTAGAAAATACCCACCCAAAACTATATATTCTTGGAATTTACACATTTCAGCTACGTTACGGTGCCATGCTTTCATACATATCGTAATACGTGAAGAATTCCAGACACAGTGATCCAAAGAACTCTGTGTTTTTAGGAGGTTTTGTGAAAATAAAGTAAGATAAGATGATTCAAGATTTGAAATCCTACCTAAACCAATTGACAAAGCAAAAAAAAAACCCACTAAAATGTCAATTCACACGTATCCTGCCATCAAACGGTATGCCATATGTGTGGGTGCACAGAGAGCGTGGCCACCAACTAGCTCAAAGGGACGACATGCACAAGTGTAATTACAAGAGAACAATCAAAGTCCTGCATAATTTACAAACAGCCCCAAAACTGGAAAGCCCCCCACAAAACTACCCCCCCCACTAAAATCACTCCTTCCACATGTTTGAATCAAACGGTATGCCATATGCGTGGATGTAACAGAGACGTGGGCCACCAACTAGCTAAATGGGACGCATGCAAAAGTGGTAATTGCAAGAAAAAAAATCAGTGCTCTGTAATTTCAACAGCCCCCAAAACTTGGATAATGCCCCCCAAAATAAACCCACCCCCACTAAATATCAATCTCCCACATGTTCTGAAAAAACGTATGCCATAGCGTGGGGCACCACAAGAGATGGCACACCACACGTACTCAAATGGGAGCATGCACAAATGCAATACAAGAAAAAATCAAAGTGCTCTGTAATTGAACAGCCTACAATTTTTCTAAGGAAACAGTCCTGAAACATGAAATTCCCCCACAAACTATTATTTTTGGAATCTACACACCTTCACCGTTACGGTGCCATGCTTTCATGCATACATGAGGAATTCCAGACCCAGTGATCCAAAGAAACTCTGTGTTTTTAGGAGGTTTTGTGGAAAAATAAAATAGAGGGTTTCAAAGATTGAAATCTACCAAACCAACTTGACAAGCAAAAAAACCCCCTAAATGTCACATCTCCACACTCATACCTATCCTGCATCAAACGTATTGCCATATGCGGGGCACACAGAGACGTGGCACCAACTAGTCAAATGGACGCATGCACAATGCAATTACAAGAAAAAATCAGAAGTGCTCGTTAATTTGAACAGCCTACCCTTTTATAAGGAAACAGTCCTGAAACATGAAAATTTCCCCCCACAAACTATATATTTTGGAATCTACACAACTTCAGCTACGCTACGGTGCCATGCTTTCATGCATAATGAAGAATTTCCAGACCAGTGATCCAAAGAACTCTGTGTTTTAGGAGGTTTTGTTACGTGTTTTTGTGTACTTGAAATAAATATAAAGATTGCATTTTTTTAAGATCTGCAATTTATCCTACCTGTTTTTTTTTTTCTAAACCATTATGTCTGGACAATGCAAACAAACCCACTAAATACTCAATTCACATACTGCATCAAACGGCTATGCCATATGTGTAGGTGCACCACAGAGACGTGCACAACTAGCTCAAATTGACGCATGCAAAGTGTATTACAAGAAAAAATCAAAGTTTTGTTAATTTGAACAGACTAATCATTTGAATACCCCCCACAAACTATAATTTTGGAAAGCTAACACCTTCGCTACGTGATGGTATCATGCTTTCGTATATACGTGAAGAATTCCAGACGCTGACTATTCATAGAAAAACTCCGTGCTTTTAGAGCGATTTGTGAAAAATAAAATAAGAGGACTCAATGGTTGAAATCACCTAAACCCACTTGGCAAGTAAAAAAACCCACTAAATGACAATCTCCCACATGTCCGAATCAACGGGTATGCCATAAGGGGGGTGCAAACAGAGTGACGGGGCCACCAACTAGCTAAATGGGTCCATGCGCAGTTGCAATTACAAAGAAAAAAATTAAAAAAACGCCACAACCCACCCCCCTACCCTATACCCACTCCCCCTTTTAGTGGAAAACACAAGTTAGTACTGAGAGTCACACAGGTTTTTGGACACTTTAATGATCCTAAAAAAATCAATACAGCTTTTGTTAGACCTCTGCAAAATTTCCTACTAACAATAGGCTTAGTTTCTTTGAAAATCCAACAAATAAATGATCGGTTATTTACCGAGTTGCACCGGGGACATTGGGAAGTTTGGAGAAGACAACATTTTTGTCTAATTTAGTGTTAGGGTAATATAAAAAAAAAAAAAAAGGTTGTGTGTCACTTTAAGATTTTTTTTGTGTGATTTCCCTTTTTTTTGGGGATCATTCCCAAAGATGATCATAATTCATTTTAGGGAATGACCGAAATGTGAATACGGGAATAAATGCCCATTTTTCAATTCGAAATCCGATCGGAAAAATCACTTCCGGAAATAATTTTCTAGGAATTGATTTTTCATTCATTGGCAAAGATCATAATTGTGTCAGACTCTTTTATCAAGTGATCCCAACCAATTATGATCTCGTGCACCCATTTTTTTTCTAAGTCTTCGCTAAGTCAGCAAAGACTTAGAGCCTTAGAGAACTTGAGTTCCATCACAATGACAGTTGTCTTATACTAGGTAAGCAGCATGATTAAATAGAATCAGGCTGCCAGTACCTCCACTGGACCACCGGGGGCAGTGAACCTCCATGGGAAGACCCCGGTGAAGGAGGCAAGATCAGTGACATCACCGGGGTCTCCCTTTCCGGAAAAAGGAACTTCCTCACGTGGGACCGGCTTCAGCTGCGGGGGGCGGCCATGTTAAGGTAGGGATATCTTCCGATCCCCCCCTCAGATTTGGCGCGAAACGAGGGGGGATCGAGGGGGGTAGGGGGGCAGTTGAAATGTGCCCCCCGATCTCGCCTAGAGGGGGGCACATTTTTTTGGGGAGGGGGGAATGCCACAGATCGTATATCCCGATCTGTGGGCAGTTTGAACATCACTGCAAAGATCGTGATATAGATCTGTGGCAGGGAAAGGGTTATTAAAGACAAATTGTTTTTTATCTTTTACCTTGTTGAGGGATGCAACAGGAAGCATGCCCCTTCATGCTGGGCAATTTTTTTAGGACTTGATGATGCCTCTTGTATAATATGAGCACCCTCTTTAAGAGTATTCAGAGGACAGTTATAGAAATATCGATTTTTCTATCAATTTTTAAATTTTCAAAAACTATCAAAATTTCAGCGATAACATTGAAAAGTAACGCAAAAAAAAATAATATCAAAAGAAGTGTGGTGTGAAGGAAGTTAATAGATATTTGGTTCTGTTCCCCAGAGCCACGTACCAATAATACCATTGCTATTTTAACCTTATTTTATTTGAAACTTTTCGAACCATATTTTCCCCATGGATTTTAAGAGGTCTGATTTTGTTTATTTTCAAACTATTTCACTTAAAAGAGCATTTAAAGGTAAAAAAGTCCTATAGACTCTATCGGCGCTGGGCCAATTATATGAAGTTAAAAGTTGCACTTTAACCGGTTCTACCGTGTTAATGCAACTTTAATTCCATATAGTGTTGGTGTGCGGGTTTACGCAAAGACACCCGCTCATCCGGTGGGGATTTACCCACGTGAACAAACACAATTAGAGCGATAGCCGTCTGGTCAAGTCACCCCTGTATGAGCATAGCAGGTTTTCAGCTCATACCAGACAAGTATGGTATTTATAAGAAGCCAAACCGAAGAAAAATACATTGCTGGTAGCTGGGCATTAAAGAAATAGTTTCAACAATTAAACTTGCTTTCATTTCTCTAAGAGATGGCTTTTAAACAGCAATTTAATGGGAATAAGCACACATGCAATTTTAATTGCATTGGTTTTCTGATAGTTGCTGTATTATTTTATGGATACTTTGGGGCGATGCACTAAGAGGTGCAAAGGTTTGCCTGTGCTATAAAATGCAACAAATCAATACTTAGCTGTTTTGAAAGTTACTTCAATTAGTAACATCTGCTAAAATGCTGCTGATTAAATAGCATTATAGAGGTGCCATGTTATTTTAATCAGTTCAAAATACTACAGCAGGGAAAATGTCCACAGCTTTGAGTTGAATGTAAATAAAAAAAGAAAACAATATGCCGAAAAAATTGGACTGGATATCTCATTATACGGTATATATATATATAAACACAAAGGAATTGCTCATAGAAACCGCTTTTCCAAACTAATCTTTTATATAATACATGTAGGCCATTGAAAAGCTACCAATTTAGATCTGTTCTCTGTGTTTTCTTTGGGAATCATAAAAAGCACTTATAGTTGTGAATGAAGGTGAAATGGAATACATTTTTTGAATGTGTGACAAAAGGACAGCTATCGTTTAAATCCCACGTCTGGATGAGCGCATGAAGGCAAAAAATCATAGAATAATAGATTATTGTTTTTCGTAAAGTTGAAGCTTTGGAGTGCAAACAAACTCATCAGTCAGTTTGCGGCACATATGTGAAAAGCATGTTTTTTTTCTAGCCTTGGCAATCCCACCCAAAGCTTCCAGATCTCACCCAAACCCTAGACTCCACCCCACGGTTCCACGCCCTGTGTTCCAAAACAGCAGTAAATACCTAGATTTGATAAATAATATCTAAGGTAAACTGAAGTACACAGGTGTACTAAAAAACCGTTCAGGTAATATCCATTACACAGCGATTCACTGAAATCAAAGTATCGTTGCTGTAGTCCAATCCTCTGCTCAGAATAAGTTATTAATTAATATCCAGGGAATTTGAACATAATGAAGTATACAAATAATAAAATGACGATTACACAATGAAATCTACATTTTGCTGGCAAGCGGACCATCACCAAAATACACAGTAGAAAGAAAGCTTTTCAGTAGCCCTTCATAAGAGAGCAATGTTAGAACTTTGACGAACTAGGAGTCAATGGTAGCACCTTAGCACCAGTGGTTATGTTTAGGGACAATGATTGCAATCCGTAGAATATTCTTCCCTGAATACAGCTACCAAAAATAGTCAAAAATAAATGGATGGAGGAAATGGTAGAAAATATCGTCCTATTCACTGTTTAATAATTAAGTGATTTTGAGAAGAAGCTCTAAAACCAGGCTATGAGCTTTGTTTTAGTGTAGAGAGTACCTGTCTATAGGTTAGACTAGGTGATGCATTTGTGTACCCCCTACTTGGCTTAGGAAAAGGTAACTGTAACTTAGGAACTAGGAGGTTGCACCACTGCAAGTTATGAAAGGGGACTTTTTTGTTAGTTCTAGAACTCATAGTATGTCCGAATATCAGTATCCTCTTGCTTGCATCAGTTTGGTGTAACATTCCATATTGGTGGGCTAAATGAAATCCTTATGAAATGAACATGTATTAAGCATAAGAAAAAGGCCTTCAAAGCACAGTAGCCTAGACTTTTTTTATGAAGAATGAGGTGAGAGATATTTTTTTGAGTTAGAGAGGAAAGAAACTATGATAGTTGTGTCTACAGAACTTATGAAGTTCCGAAAATCTAATCCAAACCCAATTAGTTGGAATGTATTTAGAATTTACAATAATAAATTTTGAATTTAATAACTATTATGAAAAGTTCAGAGATTCAAAA
Source organism: Hymenochirus boettgeri (assembly GCA_019447015.1). NCBI lineage: Eukaryota > Metazoa > Chordata > Amphibia > Anura > Pipidae > Hymenochirus > Hymenochirus boettgeri. The sequence goes on along the minus strand of CM033473.1, from coordinate 154,150,834 downwards.
ATTTGGAAAACAGTCTGCTTGATCGAGCTATTTTTAAAAGTGACACCGTTTCTGAGAGTGAGGTCATACTGTATATTGACCATGTGTGTGGGGGGAGATTTTACTTGACACAGATCCTACCATTAAAAAAAAATAGTATATATAGGTATATGAAGTAAATATGTATCGGATAAATGTCTTACAAGGTTGTTAACGTGAACTAGGGAAAACACATTTCCGGAAATTAGAATAGTGCCTTTATGTAGAAGCTAAGCGATTATTGGTTATGGTATTTACAGATGGACGTCCAATGAAGGGGAGATTATATTAGTTATAGTACTATATACAAGGTTACTTTACTTGAGGTTATGTTCATGTTGTAACAGCATAGGGGCTGGGGGGGCTGCCATAGGATGAAAATGCCATCTATAGATGACCAGCAAGCTCAAAAACAGATGCGTTAAGAGCTACTAACGGGTGACACCTCCCCACACCAACCTAGGGACTGGTAGACGTTTGAGGGGGGTGCCCACTATGGAGCTTGGCAGGATACACCTTGAACCTGTAGAAAAATAGGTGTTGTCAAAATAGAAAGAACAAAGTTGATGTCGCTCCCACAATAAATTCTGATTTAGAACACTAAGCTGCAACTATGCAAGAACCATATATAAGGGAATTTCACATTGAAGTTAGTATACAGAAGAATTCTACATCAAATGTGGACATCCAGGAATTCCTCCCATGTAATAATACCTTGACTTTTACTAAAGTCTTCCCTGCACTATTGCACATCTTGTGCATTGCCTATGATTCAGGTGCAATCCTAACACCCTCCCTCCCCTTCCTTCTCCCTCCCTCTCCCTCCCTCTCAGGATTCCCTCCCCCTAGCGTAAATCCCTTAATATATAGTATTGCCCCTGTCCCCCCAGCCCCAACCGCTATATTTATATGTTTAGAAAGCTCCCCAAACTTTACTTACCTCTCCTCTTTCCTCCGCCGAAATGAGCTGCCGGCAGCCGCGTCCGTGATTGGCTGCCGCTCAGCCAATCACAGACGCGACTGCCGGTCCCGCCCCTCTGCTTGCATTTTCTCGCAAGCAGAGGGCCGGGAGCGCGGCGGAGGAAAGAGGGGAGGTAAGTAGAGTTTGGGGAGCTTTCTAAACATATAAATATAGCGGTTGGGGCTGGGCTGGCAGGGGAAATCTTATATAAAAAAATTAATTTTAGGGCGGACATGCCCTTTAAAGGACAACAATACCCAAAAAAACATCACCCCCATGTCCACACTTCCAGCAGCTGTGCTGCCCTCCCTTAGATATAACACAGCAAAGATGAATGCTAACAGCCCGCCTCCTAGACAGCACAGGGCCATCATTAACATATCACTTGTCATTGGCCGGTAGGAATGTCTGTTACAACCTCTCTCCTCCTTCTTTACCAGTCAAACAAACTTGAACTGTCCTGTTGCTAGAATACAGCCTACATAATCAAGCTAATCAAGGGTGGGTGCAGGGGTGTTTTCTTGCATGCTAGCTCTGAGTGACAGTTATAGGCAGACAGAATTGTTACGCCCCCTTCACAGCATGGCTAATGAAAGGCTAATTGAAGACAGAGAGAAGCTTGAAATCAGGAAAAAATGTATAGGGAGGGCTGCATTTTTTAAAAAATGCATTAAGGCAATATAGTTATCCTTTAACGTTTAAAATGGTGATACTTTTGCCCCAACCAATCAGATCTACCATTTGAAAGCTAACATCTAATTGGTTGGGGCAAAATTAGCACCATTTTAAACGATAAGAACATTTATTTAATAACCCTGTAAGAGAGAAAACACAACTCTTAAATGTGTATTACATAGAACTAAACCCTCACACTTGGCTTTCCAATAGACTTATTTTACCTAACTGCAATTTTTGTTGATCCAAGCTTTGAATCATAGTTTGGAGTGACGCTTTATCTCTAATTTAAAAATAACCATATTATAACTTACAACTGGGGCTGCCCAATGTTCTGGATTTTACATCAGTGGATGAGTTGTTATTATTAGTGACTATTGGTCTACAATATACCTGTATTGTATTGCAACCTGAGAATATTGACTATGAACATAGTCTTGGGGTTGTACATTTTATGGCCCATATATTTGTGATATATTGGAGAGGTTTTTTTTTTTTTTTAAATAGATGTTGTGTGTCAATACTTTGTGTTGGCAATCAATCAACTTCAAGTGTTTGACTGCTTTAAAGGGGACTGCTTTAAAGGAGATCTTATGCCCCATATAAATAAAGAATGTGAAGATAACACAAAAAATATTTAGCTAATAAAATAAAGAAAAATACCCATAAATGTTATCTTTTCCACAATTATCAAATTCTGACGATGTAGAATGTAACCTTTGTTAAAAGATGGTTTTGAGAATGATTGTGTATATCTCTCCATATATATACATATGTGTGGTTTATTTGTGGTTTATGTTGCTACTGCTGTGACATTTGAATGTGAGATGTGGGCGCTAGTTTGAGTTTGATTTATTATGGAATGCCAAGTTATAATGTGCTGCAGCAAGATCTCATTATAGAACTAGTGTTCCTTATGTGTAAGCCTGTGGATTAAATTGTATAACAGTTTCAATATGAAGGTGATTATACAATATTTATGACATTATTTTGTTGTTCATGCACAGATCTTGTTTTGATTTTTTGTTCTAAGAATATGACCTGCTTAGTGTTTTTTTCTTTGTCAGACTTAATCGAAAAGGTCTAATTATCTGTCAAAAAGGAGTTATTTTAGATTTCATCTTTTTTCTTTAATTCTGCTGCCAAAAGTTTTGGATATAAAATGCACAACTTTATTCACATAGCAAAAACAGTTACATGCCATTTATAATAGTAAACTGACTGCAGAAAACAAATAAAATATGTTATTCCAGAAGTCTCTGACTCTTTGAGAGCAATTGCCTACTATATCACAGGCAGCTGAATTCACCAGTTTCCACTGGACTTGGTTTTAAGCTTATGCCTTGATAAACAAAGTTGTGAAAATGCTATCTACTAGTGAAACAGGAAGAAACATAACATTTAATAATATCACAAAAAATATTAATTGTCTGTTTTGCTCTATACCCCATCACTTTGATACTTATCACTTTGATACTGATAAAGGGTGTGATTTTTAATTTATACCAACATGTGCATTTATACAGTGAGTGCTGTACTCCTACATATTGCCTTTTAGTTACATGCACCACTGCCTATTAGGATCTACTTTTGTCTTGTGCCTCGACACTTTCTATCTCCCATAAAAGGCATTGTGACATCACTATGATATTACCATTGTAAAGATCAACAAAATGTTTTCCTGCAAACATTTGAGCTAGTTGAGCTATTTTCAATAAATATCTGCTCGATAAATAAATAAGTATATTTTTAAGGGACTAGTCCAAAATAAATTAAAACGATTTTGGACATTTATATTTCTAATATGACTTTGGCTTTTCAAACTTCTGAAAAAGTTTAAAAATGTGAAAATCCGAAATTGGACCCATTAAAATCAATTGTTAGAAAAGTTCAAAATAAAATAAGGTTTAAATAGCAATTGTAACTTACTGCACATGGCTCTGGGACCTGGGAAATGGTCTGATGAACATGTACAAATATCCAGAACTTGAAATTAAGTAACTTTCTTCACACATGCTACTTTCCAGCTTTCGCATTTGACATTTGAAAATTCTCGAAAAGTCTATTTTTCCAGATATACAATATTTTTTTAATATTCAATATTTCTTAATTCTGTCTCTGAATCCCTTATAAAACAATGCTTCCTTGTAGGATATCTCAACAAAAGGGGCTAACAATTTAAAGGAATGTACAACCCCCTCCAATGAGGATCACACCGGACCGGCAGCTGCATCAGTGATTGGCTTTTTTTTTTAAATGGAAGAGAATATGTAAAATAAATAGGCATGCATAATGTAAACTAGCAATTCTAAAAATAATGATATTTTCTACTCTTTCCTTTAACCCTTTCACTGCCAGGAGATTTTCATTTTTTTTTGCGTTAACTGCCAGAAGAATTTTCAGGATTTTGCCCTCAATCACTTTAGACTAATTTTACAGTAGGAAACCTTGCAGTAAATCAGGAATACTATACATTCTTTTTTTCAGCACAAAGTGTACTTTAATATGGTAACAAAATTTTGTAACTTTTCTGGAAATTTTACTGGAATTATGGGTAAAATATGTAAAAAAAAATGAAAAATTTGCAAATTTTCATGGATTTTTCCCATTTTTACTTATAGTTATCTTAAGGTTACACACAAAAATCTTACTGTTTCTAAAAGCTCAGATACTCCCGAGTACAACGATACCAGATATATGTAGGTACCCCACTTTTCCTGTACAGGAGACCCCCCCAAACTAAAACTGCACCTTCAAGAATATTACACCAAATTAAAATGTATAACCACTACTGACAGTTAACATAGAATATCTACCAAATTAACTAAAATATCCCCACAAGTGAGATATTTTTAGAAACTACACACCCACAAGATTTTATGAGTGAGGTTAGTTTCGATCAAAATGCAGATACCCGGACGCAGCTCTTTGTCCAATAGTAATATGCTTGTGAAGGTTCTCATTCATCCAGGTCATGGTATATCTGTTGTATTCAATTAGATCAACTGGACTTGAAATGTAGTTCTTGAAGACGTTTCGCTAGTCATCCGACTGGCTTTCTCAATTCAGAACGACACCAACTGTCTGCCATGTACAATGCTGTTTTAACACCTTACCCTGGGCGTTCCTACAACACCTCTTAGCCACTATCCAATCACACCCTTAACACCTGGCTGTGATATGCTAATTGGGATTTTCCAGGGTACATAATTGCCACAGATTCTTGTACAAGTCATTCTGAATTGAGAAAGCCAGTCGGATGACTAGCGAAACGTCTTCAAGAACTACATTTCAAGTCCAGTTGATCTAATTGAATACAACAGATATGTCCAATAGTAAGTTATTTTCCCACATTTTCCTTTTTTTCCTCAACTGTAAAATCAGAGACAAAATCAAATGCGAATTTCAGCTAAAAACTGTGGAGGAAAGTTCAAACGCATCTTAAATATGAAAGCCTAACCCCTCCCGAATAAAATGGTATGCCACATTCATGGGTGTACCCAGAGACATGGCTACCAACTAACCCAGAGCGTGACCAGTGCCAAATGTCAGTAGCAGCAAAAAAAAATTAGCCAGTTTTGTATTTGAACAGTCTGCAGTTTTTGCACAAAACACCCCCCCAACTCAGAAATACACCCCACAAACTATATATTCCTGAAATCTACACACTCTTCAGCTATGTAACGCTGTAGTTCGTTCATTCATACCATCAATGGTGTGGGCGCAGTTTCTTCGTAGAAGTTTGCACTTTTCCCAGATTTTTCAAAAAAATGAACATCAAACAACATTCAAAAGGTAGAAATCATGCCAAAACCTCATGGAATGTAAAAAAAATTTACTAAATATCAATCTCCCAAATGTCCTGAATCAAACGGTATGCCATATTGTGTGTTACACACGCGGACGTGGAAGTGAAAAGCCCCAAAGTGAGACATGCACGATGGCTCAGAAACAGCGAAAATATTTAGCCAACTCCGAATTTGGACAGCCTGCAGTTTTTGCACAAAACACCCCCCCAACTCAGAAATACACACCCCACAACTATATATTCCTGAAATCTCACACCTTCAGCTATGTAACACTGTAGTTTGTTCATTCATATCATCATTGTGGGGCGCAGTTCTTCATAGAAGTTCGCATTTGTCTGAAAAAATGAACAAAAACAACTTCAAAGTAGAAATCAGCCAAAACCTCATGGAATGAAAAAAAAGTTACTAAATATCAATCTCCCCAATGTCCTGAATCAAACGGTATGCCATATGTGTGGTTACACACGCGGACGTGAAGCGAAAAGCCACAAAGTGAGACAATGCACGATGGCTCAGAAACAGCGAAATATTTAGCCAACTCCGAATTTGGACAGTCTCTGCAGTTTTTTCCACAAAAACCCTGATAAACTCAGAAATACCCCCCACAAACTATATATTCCTGAAATCTAAACACCTTCAGCTATGTAGCACTGTAGTTTGTTCATTCATACCATCAATGGTGTGGGCGCAGTTCTTCTGAATTTTGCATTCTACACAATTTTCTGGAAAAATAGAGAAAATAACATTTCAAAGTTCCAAAATCACACCAAAACCCCATGTAATGTAAAAAAAAAACTTACCAAATATCAATCTCCTAAATGTCCTGAATCAAACGGTATGCCATATGTGTGGTTACACACACACGGACGTGGAAGCGACTAGACAAAATGTAAAACAATGCCAATGAGCCAATAACAGCATTTTCCCAGATTTTTCAAACTGAACCCCCCTCTAACTTGGAAATACCCCCGCAAAACTATATATTCTCAAATCTACATACCTTCAGCTACGTAACGCTGTAGTTTGTTCATTCATACCATCAATGGTGTGGGCGCAGTTCTTCGTAGAAATTCACGTATGTCTGAAAAAATGAACAAAACAACTTCAAAAGGTAGAAATCATGCCAAAACCCCATGGAATGTAAAAAAAAGCTACTAAATTTCAATCTCCCAAATGTCCTGAATCAAACGGTATGGCCATATGTGTGGTTACACACGTGGACGTGGAGCCAAAAGACACAAAGTGAAACATACACAATGGCTCAGCAAGCAAAAATATTCAGTCAAATCTGAATTTGAACAGTCTGCAATTTTTCCCCACAAAACAACCCCCACAACCATATTTCTCAAATCCACACACCTTTACTACGAAATTCTGTAGTTTGTTCATTCGTACCATCAATGGTGTGGGCGCATTTTCTTGGTAGAAGTTCGCAGTTTTAGGCAGATTTTCTAAAAAATTTGAATAAAAACACTCTCAAAGGTAAATCATGCCAAAATCCCAAGTAATGTAAAAAAAAGTTACCAAATATCAATTTCCTAATGTCCTGATCAAACGGTATGCCCTATGTATGGTACACACGCAAACATGGAATCAACTAGCCACAAAGTGAGCCAATGAACAATGGCCCAATTACAGCAACTTTTCAGATTTGTCAGACTAAACACCCCTCTATATTAGAAATACCCCCCAAAACTATATATTCTTGGAATTTACACACTTTCAGCTACGTTACGGTGCCATGCTTTCATACATATACGTATATACGTGAAGAATTCCAGACCCAGTGATCCAAAGAACTCTGTGTTTTAGAGAGGTTTTGTGAAAAATAGTAAAGATGATTCAAGGATTGAAATCCTACTCACCAACTTGACAAGCAAAAAAACCCACTAAATGTCAATCTCCCACGTATCCTGCATCAAACGGTATGCCATATGTGTGGGTGCACAGAGAGACGTGGCCACCACCTGCCAATGGGACGCTGCACAAGTGTAATTACAGAGAAAATCAAAGTTCTCTGTAATTTCAAACAGCCCCAAAACTTGGAAATGCCCCACAAATAACCCCCCCCACTAAATATCACTCTTCCACATGTTCTGAATCAAACGGTATGCCATTGCGTGGATGTACCACAGAACGTGGCCACCACTAGCTCAAATGGGACGCATGCACAAGTGTAATTGCAAGAAAAAATCAGTGCTCTGTAATTTCAAACAGCCCCAAAACTTGGAAATGCCCCCCACAATAACCCACCCCCCCTAAATATCAATCTCCCACATTTTCTGAATAAAACGTTATGCCTATGCGTGGATGCACACAGAGCGTGGCCACCAACTAGCTCAAATGGGACCATGCACAAATGCAATTACAAGAAAAATCAAAGTGCTCTGTAATTTGAACAGCCTACAATTTTTCTAAGGAACAGTCCTGAAACATGAAAATTCCCCCCACAAACTATATATTTTGGAATCTACACACCTTCAGCTACGTTACGGTGCCTGCTTTCATGCATACATGAAGAATTCAAGACCCAGTGATCCAAAGAACTCTGTGTTTTTAGAGGTTTTGTGAAAAATAAAATAAATGGTTCAAGATTGAAATCCTACTAAACCAACTTGACAAGCAAAAAAACCCACTAAATGTCAATCTCCCACATATCCTGCTCAAACGTTATGCCATAGCGTGGATGCACACAGAGACGTGGCCACCAACTAGCTCAAATGGGACGCATGCACAAATGCAATTACAAGAAAAAATCAAAGTGCTCTGTAATTTGAACAGCCTACACTTTTTCAAGGAAACAGTCCTGAAACATGAAAATTCCCCCCACAACTATATATTTTTGGAATCTACACACCTTCAGCTACGTTACGGTGCCATGCTTCATGCATACATAAGAATTCCAGACCCAGTAATCCAAAGCACTCTGTGTTTTTAGGAGGTTTTGTGAAAAATAAATAAGATGATTCAAAGATTGAAATCCTACCTAAACCAACTTGACAAGCAAAAAAACCACTAATCTCAATCTCCACATATCCTGCATCAAACGGTATGCCATATGTGTAGGTGCACCACAGAGACGTGGCCACCACTAGCTCAAATTGGACGCATGCCAAGTGTAATTACAAGAAAAAAATCAAGTGTTCTGTAATTTGAACAGCCTAATCAATTTTGAAATACCCCCCACAAACTATATATTTTTGGAAGCTACACACCTTCAGCTACGTGATGGTATCATGCTTTCGTATATACGTGAAGATTCAGACGCTGCTATTCATAGAACTCCGTGCTTTAGGAGATTTTTGTGAAAAAAAAATAAGAGGACTCAATGGTTGAAATCCTACCTAAACCCACTTGGCAAGTAAAAAAACCCACTAAATGGCAATCTCCCACATGTCCTGAACAAACGGTATGCCATAAGGTGGGTGCAACAGAGACGGGGCCACCAACTAGCTCAATGGGATCCATGCGCAGTTGCAATTACAAGAAAAATTAAAAAAACGCCACACCCACCGCCTACCCCTATACCCACTCCCCCTTTTAGTGGAAAACCAGTTAGTACTGAGAGTCACACAAGTTTTTGCACACTTTACTGATCCTAAAAAATCAATACAGTCTTTTTTTAGTACCTCTGCAAAATTTCCTACTAAAATAGGCTTAGTTTCCTTTGAAATCCAACAAATAAATGATCCGCGTTTATTTTACCGATATCACCGGGGACATTGGGAAGCTTGGAGAAGACAACATTTTTTGCTAATTTATAGTTTTAGGGTAAAAAAAAAAAAAAAGGTGTGTGTATCACTTTAAGATTTTTTTTGTGTGCATTTCCCCTTTTTTTTGGGGATCATTCCCAAAGATGATCATCAAATCATCTTAGGGAATGATACCGAACTTGGAATACGGGCATAAATGCCCATTTTCCAATTCGAAATCCGATCGGAAAAATCACTTCCCGGAAATCATTTTCTAGGAATTGATTTTTCATTCATTGGCAAAGATCAATAATTTGGTGATCAGAAGTGATCACCAAATTATGATCTCTGTCCCCATTTTTTTTCTAAGTCTTCGCTAAGTAGCAAAGACTTAGAGTCTTAGAGAACTTTGAGTTCCATTCACAATGACAGCTTGTTCTATACTAGGTACTGCAGCATGATCTAAATAGAGATCATGCTGCAGTACCTCCACTGGACCACCGGGGGCAGTGTACCTCCATATGGGAAGACCCCGGTGAAGGAGGAAGATCAGTGACATCACCGGGGTCTCCCTTTCCGGAACAAGGAACTTCCTCCACGTGGGACCGGCTTCAGCTGCGGGGGCCATGTTAAGGTAGGGATATCTTCCGATCCCCCCCTCAGATTTGGCCGAAACCGAGGGGGGATCGAGGGGGGTAGGGGGGCAGTTGAATGCTGCCCCCCGATCTCGCCTAGAGGGGGGCACATTTTTTTGGGGAGGGGGGAAGCCACAGATCGTATATTCCCGATCTGTGGCAGTTTGAACATTCACTGCACAGATCGTGAATATACGATCTGTGGCAGGGAAAGGGTTAAAGACAGAATTTTTTTTATTTTTACCTTGTTGAGGGATGCAACAAGGAAGCATTGCCACTTCATGCTGGGCATTTTTTTAGGACTTGATGATGCCTCTTGTATAATAATGAGCACCCCTTTTTAAGAGATTCAGAGACAGTTTCTAGAAATATCGAATTTTCTATCAATTTAAAATTTTCAAAACTATCAAAATTTCAGGATAACATTGAAAAGTAACGCAAAAAATAATATCAAAAGAAGTGTGCGTGTGAAGGAAGTTAATAGATATTTGTTTCTGTTCCCCAGAGCCACGTACAATAAGTTACCATTGCTATTTTAACCTTATTTTATTTGAACTTTTCGAACCATATTTTCCCCATTGATTTTAATGGGTCTGATTTTGTTATTTTCAAACTATTTCACTTTAAAAAGAGCATTTAAGGCTAAAAAGTCCTATAGACTCTATCGGCGCTGGGCAATTATATGGAGTTAAAGTTGCACTTTAACCGGTTTCTACCGGTTAATGCAACTTTAATTCCATATTAGTGTTGGATGTGCGGGTTACGCAAAAGACACCCGCTCATCCGGTGGGATTTACCCACTTGAACAAACACAATAGAGCGATAGCCGCTCTGGTCAAGTCACCCTGTATGAGCATAGCAGAGGTTTTCAGCTCATTAACAGCAAGTATTGGTATTATAAGACCCAACCGAAGAAAAATACATTGCTGGTAGCTGGGCTTAAAAGAAATAGTTTCAACAATTAAACTTGCTTTCATTTCTCTAGAGAGATGGCTTTTAAACAGCAATTTAATGGGAATATAGCACACATGCAATTTTAATTGCATTGGTTTTCTATATTGCATGTATTATTTTATGGATACTTTGGGGCTGATGCAATAAGAGGTGCAAAGGTTTGCCTGTGCTATTAAAATGCAACAATCAATACATTAGCTTTTTGCTAATTTACTTCAATTAGATAACATCTGCTAAAATGCTGCTGATTAATAGCATTATAGAGGTGCCATGTTTATTTTAAATCAGTTTCATAAATACTACAGAGGGAAATGTCCACAGCTTGAGTTGAATGTAAATAAAAAAGAAAACAATATTGCTAAAAATGACTGATATTTCATATACGGTATATATATATATAAAAAAAAGGAATTGCTCATAGAACCGCTTTTCCAAACTAATCTTTTCTATAATACATGTTTAGGCATTGAAAGCTACCATTTAGATCTTGTTCTCTGTGTTGTTTCTTTGGAAATCTAAAAGCACTTATAGTTGTGATGAAGGTGATAATGGAATACATTTTTTGAATGTGAAAAAGGACAGCTATCGTTTAACATCCACAGTCTGAGATGAGCATGAAGGCAAAAATCTGATAGACTTATTGTTTTTCGTAGTCTGAAGCTTTGGAGTGCAAATCAACTCATCAGTCAGTTGCTGCACATTATTGAAAAGCATGTTTTTTTCTAGCCGCTTGGCAATCCCCTACCCAAAGCCTTCCAGACTCACCCAAACCACCTAGACTCCACCCCCCGGTTCCACGCCCTGTGTTCCAAAACAGCAAGTAAAATTACCTAGATTTGATAAATAATATCTAAAGGTAAACTGAGTACCACAGTGTACTAAAAAGACCGTTCAGGTAATACTCCATTACAAGCAGATTCCTGAAATCCAAGTCATCTTGCTGTATGTCCAATTCCTCTGCTTAGAATAAGTTATTAATTTAATACAGAATTTGAATAATGAAATACATAATATAAAATGAACGATACACAATGAAATCTACATTTTTGGCAAGGGGCCATCACCAAAATACACAGTAGAAAGCCTTTTCCAGAGCCCTTCATAAGAGCAATGTTAGAACTTTGAGAACTAAGGAGTCAATAGGTAGCACCCTTAGCACCAGTGGTAATGTTAGGGACAATGATTGCAATCCTGTAATATTTTCTACTGAATACAGCTACCAAAATAGTCAAAATATATGGGTGGTAGAAAAATATCTTCCTATCCTGTTTAATAATAATGATTTAGAAGCAGCTCTTAAAACAGGCTAGAGCTTTGTTTTATGTAGAGTACCTTCTATAGGTTAGACTAGGTGATGCATTTTTGTACCCCCTACTTGGCTTAGGAACATAGGTAACTGTAACTATAGAACTAGGAGGTGCACCACATGCAAGTTTATGAAAGTGGGACTTTTTTGTTAGTTCTAGCACTCATAGTATGTAGACTATCAAGTATCTATTGACTTGCATCCAGTGTAACATTCAATATGTGGGCTACAATGAACACTTATGAATGAACATGTATTAAGCATAAAGAAAAAAGGCCTTCAAAGCACAGTAGCCAGACTTTTTTTATTTAATGTAATGAGTGAGAGATATCTTTTTTGAGTAGAGAGGAAAGAAACTAGTGATAGTGGTTCTACAGAACTTATTGAAGTTCCGAAAATCTAATCCAAACCCAATTAGATTGGAATTATTTAGAATTTACAATAATAAATTTTGAATATTCAATAGCTATTTATGAAAAGTTCAGAGATTCAAAAATTTGGAAAAGTCTGTTTGATCAGCATATTTTTAAAAGTGACACCGTTTCTGAGAGTGAAGGTCATACTGTATATTGTACCATGTGTGTGGGGAGATTGTACTTGACACAGATCCTACCATTAAAAAAAATAGTATATATAGGTATATGAAGTAACTAATGTATCCGGATAAATGTCTTACAAGGTGTACTAAGTGAACTAGGGAAACACATTTCCGGAAAGTTAGAATTAGTGCTTCTATGTAGTAGCTAAGCGATTATTTGGTTATTATTTACAGATGGACTCCAATGAAGGGGAGAATTATATAGTTATAGTTACTATATACAAGGTTACATTTACTTGATGTGTTTTTATGTTCATGTAACAAGTCATAGGGGCTCTGCCATAGGATGAAAATGCCATCTATATATTGCAGCCACAGCTCAAAAACATGATGCGTTTAAGAGCTATAACGTGACACCTCCCCACCAACCTAGGGACTGGTAGACGTTTGAGGGGGTGCACTTGGCAGCTGTGGCAGTACCCCTGACCTGTAGAAAATAGGTGTTGTCAAATAGAAAGAACAAAGTTGAGTAGCTCCACAATAAATTCTGATTTAGAACACTAAGCTGCAACTATGCAAAGACAATATATAATGGAATTCAATTGATATTAGTATACAAAGATTCTACATCACATGTGACAATCCAGGAATCCTCCTCCTGTTAATAATACCTTTGACTTTTTAATAAAGTCTGTGATATCCTGAGTATAGGATTAAATTGTTATCATGTGTGACTGCATAATATTTAATATAAGCAGGTGCAGGTTCAATCATACTACCAATCCCTAAAATAAGAGAGTCTACCTGGGTTCCTCTTTGAATTCTTACGGATAATCAAAAGATAAAAAGTCGATGTTATGGGTATGTCCACAAATAAATATCCCATCTCTTGTTTAGTCTTGGTTCAGGCATCTACGAAAGAGCCATGTAGGAAGATTTGTTCCTTATTTGACAACTTTCTACTATACTCCTGAACATACAGATCCTCTACCCAAAGCACTTTCTTTTAACTGATTTCTAAACAATAAAGATTTTCTTAATTCTTGTATCACTTTGAGTTCTCGATTACTTGCCACTATCCCCTAAGGGATAGAAATTAAGGGGTCTTCAGCACACTGGAAAGCTGAAAGATCGGAAAAAGGAGAAGTAAAATTGGGCTGCTTTTTTAAAGACACACAGAGATTAACTTTTCGATTTTTAGTGTCACCCCTCCTGTAGTGTGCCCTTAAGGTAATTTTCCTAATACAAAATAGAGATCTTTAACAACTGTGAAGGGGAATAGAGTTCTGCAGGATGGGAGCCACATGTGAAAAAGGTTTAAGGCAGGATGAAGCAGTGTGAGTGTCTGTATAGATAAGAATATGGTTCAGTGATAATAGAAGGGTACAGGCAGGGACATATAGGGACATTAGAGAAAAAATATAAGTAGGAGTGTTTGTAAACAACACTTTATTTTAATGTGACACTGGGGAGATTTACAGTTTAAATTCCAAGAGCAAAACAAAGCATGCGGCAGAGTTTAGAATCAACTGAAGGGGAGAAAGATGTGAAGCAGGAAGGCCAGTAAGCAGAAGATTTCAGAAGTCCATGCATGATAGGATGACATTATCGATAAGCATAGCGGTAGTCGGAAGAAAGTGGCAACTAACGATTTTTGCAATATTGTGAAGAAACATCAGGTTTTAGCAACATAGTTATGTGAATAAAAAAGGAAAGAGTGGAATCAATAATTACTGCTAGACAATGTGCCAGCTGACTAGGGTAAATAGGTGTGTTGTCAACAGAAATAGAGAAAAGTGGGATAAGAACGGATTTAGGCGGGAAAGCAAATAGAATTGTTTGTGCACTAGAATTCTATTTTTTCTATGTATTCTATTTTTGGTCTCTAGTCTCTAGACAGATTAAGTTTTGTTACTTGCACATAGCTATTTTAATTGAGTGCACAGGATATAATCCTGACTGCAAAGAGTCCAATAGATTATGAGCATTAAGGTAATTAGTGATATGGGAGAATATAAGAATTTCTAGTAGTTCTAGTTTAGAGGCTATCCGTTAAAGAGAGACCAAAGAGAGACCAAGTAAGCTAGGCAAAAAGAGGCAAGGGATCTTTTTTTTATTATAGGTTTAATTAAAGGCAGAAGTGAAAATACCAGAGGTCAAGGAGGCATAACATATGTGAGTTAGTATAAGGGTAACATGCTCATAAAAGAGCTTCAGTAGGAAAGAGGGCATAGAATTAAGATTTGGTAGCGTAAAAGGAGTGTGTTTTCAAAGGTGGTGTTACTACGGCAAGTTAAGTGAATACTACATTGTGGAAACCTGGAATGTAAGAGAGGCAGCATTTGAGTATTTTTCATTGCTTTTGTTTGATCACATTAACAAGCATTAACAAGTTGAAAATCCGTTATATATCACAAAAGTAGAATCAAATTAGTAAAGAATAGCATTTATAAAATAAATAAATATATATAAAATATAGTAAAATATAGAAAACAGGGATCAAATCCTGCTTCTGAGGCAAATGATTACTGCCTCATCTGGGTGTCTGCGGTGCCTCCTTTCTATTTTCACCTTTTGGTTTTGTGTGTTGCACCACCTAAACAATCCTCATTCTTATCCAATAGACACACATCTAAAGCAATAACTGTACTCTTGCTTACTAGTACAAAGTCTATTGATGCCACTAGCTTCTTTTATTATCTATTATTTACAAAATGCACACTTATTGGCTTATAGAAAATCTTAGAATACTATTGAATTTGTTTTGCGCATTTCAGACACTATTTTGCATGTCATCAGCAAACTAATGATTGCCAAGAGTCTCATCACCGAAACTAAATGTTTTATAGACCAATGAGTGTGTATTTTGTGATATGCATCATTTTTAAATGATCAAAATAAAGTTTTTCCGGGAATGTGTTTAAAAGTCAGCCTATTTACTTGTCACCAGTAGTTATTTATTTTTCTTTAGCCTGCAGCATTACTGTTAAATACATTATTTATTTACCAGCATAAAGTCGGTTAGACAATGTCAGGTCAGGGCCTTAGACTTTTGTTTTGGTATATTTATAAAACTAGGTATGTTTCACTACAGTATGTAGAGGTTAAATGCATAACATCCATTATTAGAGAGTTCAGGTACTGTAACTGAGTACTTTGTGCTCTTATTATATATCTAAAAATAATATATTATATATGTATTAAAGTAATTTTATATTCATATCTTGATTATTACATTTCAATTTAATATTGTGTGTGTCATGACCTCAAACTTAAGTCTCTCCCGTGTGTTATTCACCAGCTATGGTGTACCCCGGTGTATCGTTAGGTTAGTTAATAGCTCCTACATGTAATAGGAAATGAATATGGGTGAAAGATAACAATAAAATATAATAAAAATGCTTGAAAGTAACAGCACAGTTATAGCATTAAACAAAGAATGGCTTAGATCTGCAAAACAAAGACTATTACGATTGATGCAAAGGTCATCAGCGGGTCAGCTGCACAGATAAGATGAAGAGCTGCTGTACTGTAGTCATCAGTGGATGAACAACAAAGGTATGCAGTATTTGAGGCAACGTGCAATGAAAGTAGATGGGGAAATTGCTAACAGAAGAAAGGTGTGGAGGAAAAAGGGCAGAAGGAAAATTGGGAAATAATGGCTATTTTCTGTTAAAAGGCATAGAGAGGATGATAAAGTAGATTTTCTGATGCCTGAAACTGCAAGTGGATTTGGGGTATTGTTAATAATGGTTTATAGTAAAGAACAAAAACTATCTAGAATAACTTAAATGGCTGTACAGTAAAATTGTCAGTGTTTGCCTCAATGCACTTGTGGTTTATTTGTACAGTAGTGTGCAACTCTTTTTAATGTTATAGACTTTACAAACAGGTCTGGTGGTAATTTGTCTCGAAGAGACAAATTACTGTTCTTTCTATTTCTTCTTCCTCTTCTTCTATTTTATTCTTCCGCTTTTTTGGACTGTATATCCCCCCACAGTTTTCGAGATAGAGACACGAAACTCGGTACAGGCATGTGGGACACATAGGAGAAGTGTGTCATCTTCTACCTAAGAAATCTGTGAAAGCATTAACGTGTTTTCAGTGAATTTCAAGATATTTTTCCTATAGACTATGAGTCCAATCCCCAAATATGAAAATTCCTGGGTTTAGGGTAATGTGATAAAATCCCAACTGTAATTTCTGTATGAAATATACCTGGTTCCGTGGCTACACTAACTACACACTTGTGTCTCTCTGACACAAACACAAAAAACTACACAAACACACACACAATTACAAAATAAAATAAAATACCTAAATCGTATACAATAAAAGCCCAATAATAAATATATGTAAAGCACAATGTATGTTTTATGTATTTAGAATTAAAGGATATGTACACTGGGAAATTTGTTTTTTTAAATTGCCATTTATAATTCTTTCCAATCATTTATTTGTTAATCTGTCCCTTTGATCAAGTCTAAAACATCTTACAATTTAGCTATCAATCAAGTGCCTTAGTATCATAGATTCTTCTGTTAATGATAGTTAGGGATAGTTTTGCTGTAGCTAGAAAGGCAAAAGTTGGTACATGCATGGTGGGAAATTCCCTCTCCCTATGCTGCCTCATATGGATTACTGAACATGCCTGTCCTCACAGAGAGTCATATAATCTGACAGGGGGCTGGGAGACGGAGGGACTGAGCTAGAGCAAAACAAGTGCTGGATTTAAGTCATGCAGCAACACAAACACCCAACCTACCCTTCTGTTTCCATGGCAACCATACCTAAACCATCAAAAAAGTTTAGGTAACATACTCCCTAACACCACACACCTAATAATATGCCCTCACAACCCATTTTCCATGGCAACCATACACACAATAATACAAATATATGTATTTAATAAGAAGGGATTATAAAATTTACATTTCTTTATTTTATTACTATAGCAAGGTTGTTGAGTTTTAAAACCTGCAAAGACACACATTCCATTCTGAAATGCAGTTTGCACAGTTCTTAAACTTTCTTATTATTAACTTGAATCCAAAGCTTGAATTAAAGAGAGCTTACCCGTCAAACAGAGGTTTTGGGGCATGTTATTGTTTCAGATAGACTGTCCATAGATCTATTGGCGTGTTTGGGACAGAACAGCACACAAGTAGGTACAAGGAAGCTTAGAAGGAAATAGGACTCCGTTATTATATGGTGCTTAAGTGTGGCCTCTGCCTAAAACTGTGCATATGGATTTTAAAAGAACAAGCTTGCTAAATCCTGTTTAAACTGAATATTTATAAAATATAGTTATGGTTGCTTGCTTTTTCTACTAGGTAAGATGAACAACACAACTTTAAGGTCTAAGGCACTAGTTTTGTGTGTCCCAGGTTAAAACATATTGCCTGTACCCTCCTGTCTGTAATTAGTTTATTTTCTCTCTTTAAATGTTATTTCAGTATAGTAAAACATGTATGTAGACCCTGCACATCACAGTGTTTAGTTTGTAGGGGGTGTGTTGATGTGTATGTTAAAGGATAAATGATGTCAAATTAAATTATATGCTGCAACATATTCAATATTTTGCAGAAACATACCCTACATATCTCAAATGTAGTTTATATATCACTTTGTTTAATAAAGGATGATGGGAAGTGTAGTTCAACCACCAACAGGACACTTTTAAAATAGTTACTTAAGGGCTAGGCCACATCAAAGCGATTGTGGCCACATTAGGTGAGCTGCAATCTGTTAATCGGAAGCGCATGTGATCCACTCTGATTGAGCAACATCATAGCACACGTGCACAGCATTGCGCACCATAAATGTGTGCGCTTTTGCAGCATGTGTTGTAGTGTGGCTCGGTGATATAAAAACGGCATATCTTAGCGAATCTATGATTATGTCCCAACAGATCACAATGATCTTAGTTGAAATTGAACTACTAATCCCAGCATCCTTTACAAGAAAAGTTTATTTAAGAAGTAAAAAAAAATATTTCAGTAATGAAAAGCTCATATTTGTTGCCAAAGGTACACTATTGAGAAATGCACTGCACAGAGCTGTGCTAAGAAGGTGTTTCTAGATGTGTAATTATTAAAAGGGAATGTTGGAGAATATGAATCTAAGGTTGATGTTTTAATTAACATTACGTTGAGAGATTTTACATTCAAATCCAAATGAACCAACACCAGTGATTTGTTGAAAGAAATAACAATATTTTATATACATAGATTCCCTTTTTAAAACTAAAGTCTGTGCGGCTCCCTTTTGTGTGTATTTAATTAATCCGTTGAAACTTATCACTTGCATTAAATCCAATGCAGTCTGCAACATGCATTATAAATGTTGCAAATGTGGGTGAAGGATTAAAAATGTTTAACAGTCCCTGAGGAACAAAGCACCATGAGAAATTTAGTGCTACCGGTCAAGTCTATAGCTGAAAAATGGAGGCCCCAACTGTTAAACTTCAAAAACTTCAGATGGATATAATTTCACTATGAAGCAACAGATGCATCTATAGGTCAGTAAATTCTGTGTAATGTGTTATGTGTAGCATTTCTAGCCTTCAAGCCTAAAAGTTATTTTTACACTGTAGTTCCCCTTTAATGTACAGAAGCCCAACTGCTCCATAGTTTTTTTTTCCCGTCCATTAAATTTTTATTGATTTTTTTCCCCAATATAACATAACAATTTGTGCTATTCATCCATAGTTTTAATTAAAAGTTAAAAGAGTTAGGATGCACCAACCCACAAAATTCCTGATTTCTCTGTCCTCTTCGCTATCAGTCATAGCCGTGATGCTGATGTCATGGCCAATGATTAAGTGGGGTTCCCTACAAGGCACATACTAAAGCTCATATTGAGCATGAGCATGGGGCAGAGTGAATATGCAACCTTGCAACAAGCTTAAAAAAGAATTGAGTTGAGAAAAAAACCCATTTTGGCAGGAGTGTCAATGGCATGATATGAACAAAGAAATTGAAAATCATGTAAGACTGGTATAAGGCTAATTATTCTGATTGTCTATAATTGTTGAAGCCATAGTAGACTGTTAGCATACAAATCCTCTTTTATTAATAATTACCAGTGATATATTATAAATTAGTCCTTGACAACAGGTTCTTCAGAGATTTAGGATGGCCCAAGGAAATTGACTCTGTAGACTGCAGATTAAAGTGCTAGAATGTTACATTTTTACAGAATCGTTCTGTCATTTTCCCCAATAGGAACAAATCACTGTCAGGGCAGGAAAAAGGTTTAACATTATTGACACTGTATAAGACTACTGGATAACATTAAAACAGAATGCTACATAATAAATTAACCATGTTTAACTAAAACAAATTATCACTAGCCTTTATACTCCAATCCAAATCCAATCAAACATAATTTTCTAGCAAAAGAACTACTGAAATCACTGAATTGCTTTTTCTGTCTCATAGTAAGCAAAGATACGTTTCCATATACCTGAAATTTGAGTTTGTTTGACTCTGTCAATGCAATTCCACAGAAGTAAACAATTACAGTATGCAGGGCCTGTTTTGGAGCCCTGAGTTAGTCTCCCCTGGAGCCCTCTTCCCAAATCAAACTCCCTCCAACCACCTCTTGCATTAGTCTTTGCTAAGTTTAGAAAACTTAGCCAAGATGATTATACTTAGAGATGTCCGAACTTAGCAAAATGCGGTCTGCTCGTGGATCCGCGAATTTTCGAGAAAATTAGAAAATCCGCGAGCGGACCCATTAAAATAGAAAATATCCTCGAAATTCCGAGATTTCTCGTAATTTTGAAAATTTTCGAAAATACGAGTAATCCTCGTAATTTTGAAAATTTTTGAAATTATGAGAAATCTTGTAATTTCGGAAGGCGGAAAATCCGGAAAAATTCGCCGTTAGCGAACGGGATAAATCCGCGGCGGATCCGGGTTCGGATCCGCGAACCGGCCATCCCTAATTATACTGTATGCAAACGGAGTCTACAAGAGGCTAGATTGGTAACAGCTTGTGAAGGTTCTCATTCATCCAGGTCATGGTATATCTGTTGTATTCAATTAGATCAACTGGACTTGAAGTTTAGTTCTTGAAGACGTTTCGCTAGTCATCTGACTGGCTTTCTCAATTCAGAATGACTTGTACAAGAATCTGTGGCAATTATGTACCCTGGAAATTATGTACTCTGGGCGTTCCTATAACACCTCTTAGCCACTATCCAATCACACCCTTAACACTTGGCTGTGATATGCTAATTGGGATTTTCCAGGGTACATAATTGCCACAGGTTCTTGTACAAGTCATTCTGAATTGAGAAAGCCAGTCGGATGACTAGCGAAACATCTTCAAGAACTAAACTTCAAGTCCAGTTGATCTAATTGAATACAACAGATATAATAAATGGCACATTGCACTATCTCTGTGCCCTAGCAGTTTGCCAAGGTCACTAATGCCTAGAAATGGCACTAACTGTAAGAAAAATATTCCCACAAATAAAGTTCTAGCACATATATAAATGTTACACTGGAAACACAATTAGGGAGAAAATGGTCCAGACTCCCTATTTTCTAAACTTCTTTAAATGGCTAGAAATTCTGGGACACATTTCAAGACATATCTCCAAAGGATTTTGACTCTGTATAACACTCTACCTCAAATACATTAAGTAATAAGGAATTTTGTTTAATACCTATAATAGTTTAAATCAATTGCCAATTAAATGACTAAATTAAAATTGCTTTAATGCAGTAGAAATTCACTGTGAATCCCATCTCTATAGTTGTTTGCTGTGTGTCTATAATTTTGCAAGGACACTAATGTAACATGCTGATAACATTATCGCTATAATTGCTAGAACTGGAAATTGCTGTTTAACTGCTTTGTCGCTGGACAAAAAAAACAATTAAAAATGCTTTATAGTAAAGCAATTTCTTTTAGTAAATAAAAAAGGTTGACTATATTTTAGTTCAGGATATTTTTAAGAAACTATTTGAAGTTTTCCCCCTTTACACTGTTAAACTTATTTATATTACTATTAATGTATATTGCATTACCCCCAATCTCATCTCATAAGGTATTTTAATTTCTTGTTAAAGTTGTTGATTTTAAAAGCTTATTCCAAAATAGAATGTTATTATTGTGAAATTAAAACAGTTTTTCCTCAGTATGAGTTTTTATTGAAGCTTCCTACATGTTGAATAAAGTATTATCGAGTATATAATACTTTCTACTACAAATTATATTTATGTCTAGTTTTATTATTTTCTTTTTGTCAAAAAATAAATAAAAATGTGGAATACATACATCCATGCATATATACTGAGGGATTGTGGGGATATTACTGAATGTAAAGTGTCTCCTGAGTGTACATTTTATTATAAGTATTCATACCAGTAACCTTGTGCTTTTTTGCCTACCCAAAACACTTTCAAACCCATCTTACAAGTCTATAATTGCAAGTCTGGGATGTTTTCTATTAAACGTATCAATCTCATTCAGAGATAAAAGGGCTGAAAACAAATGCTTTGCTAAATTTAGAAGAGCTTGTTGATTTAACTTTTCCTAATTCTTTAAGACTGCATCTATTTACAAATGTTGTCAAAATGTCTTAGTTGCCCCTTTGAACACTATAGATAAGCTCTATGACATTGACTGCATTGTTTAATTTGCTGCATAAACAAATGCTTAAGGGCACGTTCACAGTAAAAAAAAACTGATAAAATCTGACAGAAATGCATGCTGTGTTTTTTGTATGCTTTTGTGTGCGTTTTTTACATTCAGGGAGATACAATATAAAGGCATTCTGACACATTCGCACACAAACGGACACAATCGGAATGCAGTACTGTGAACGGTACTATTGAATTTTATGTGTCCTTGCGTTTTTAAAAAAATACACCAAAAAACAGACCTAAAGTGAATGTGCCCTCAGAACATATATCTTCCCAAAATCCAATGTAAATTATATTGTCTCAATTAAGTCAAATATCTGATAATGTTGGTTATTATAAGTAGTGCTCAAAATGCTACTCAACAGTGGTTTATACTTTGGTGGGAAATACTGTGGTCTGTAAACAATATTAAAAAAATGTCTTTTTTCTTTCAATATTTCTCAACCATACTATTTACTAATGGTATTTAACTACTGTTGTTATTTACTGTCCATGGGAATAAAAGGTATAGGGAATTTAAATAAAAAAACTAACATATAAGTGTCCTGCTGGCAGAGCAAATTTAGCTCTGAGCGATTATATTTGAAAGGAATTTTCTGTTTTAAAGGGGTTTTCAACTACACTGTTTCCTGTAGGGTGGGGGTAGGAAGAAACAAAAGACATGCTTATTTTTGTTGTTTCTTTCCTCTCTGACTGGATGAGGGTGTAGCTAATTGGTTTAAATTGCCTAAGCACTGTAGTATCTTTGGTTTTGAACCTCACATATAAGTCCTGCTGGCAGAGTAACTTAAGCTCTGAGGAATTTCTTTTAAAGGGATTTTCTGTTTTAAAGGGGTTTGTCTGTTTTTAAGGGGTGCATTAAGTGTTTTACTGCTTATTAATGGAATAAGGTGGTGGGGATTATTTTAGTAAACATTAGGTACAAGGTTTATAAAATAAATACTTGTTTTCAACTGCATTTTTACCTGTATGGTTAGGGCTGGGAAGAAACAGAAGAAAGGCATTTTGTTTTTTGTTTCTTTCCTCTTTTTTTCTTTTCTTTTCCTGGGGGAAATGCAGGCAGGGCCAGCCTTAGGATAAATAGCATCCTGTACAAGATTTGTTACTGACACCTTGACCCCCTCCAAAACACCCCAGGGCACACACAATAGGCTGCTAAATGCTGCTTGCCTTGGCCTGCTTCAAACCCCCCACCTGTGTTTACTGTCTTTCAGTATCTGCTGTGCGTGCTTGTATATATTGCATACATCATTAAGTAACACGTAACGCACTAAATGCACGGACAGAACAGCATACAGACATCTTAAGTAAGGTTTAAGTGTGTTGGGGCTTTGTCTGTGGGGTGGTGCTGATACATATATTTGATCTGCAGGACAGTAACTGGGGAGGCTGTGGCACTGATGCACAACTTTGACCTACAGTTCTGTGACCTAAGACTCCCGGCTGGCGCCCCCCTGATAATGCAACCTGTGCAACCGCACAGGTCACCCATATCAAAGGCCGGCCCTGAATGCAGGTAACTGACAGATGCCAGTAAACTGGAGGGTGGGAATGGGGCAGATAAGGTGGTGA
Source organism: Hymenochirus boettgeri (assembly GCA_019447015.1). Lineage (NCBI taxonomy): Eukaryota > Metazoa > Chordata > Amphibia > Anura > Pipidae > Hymenochirus > Hymenochirus boettgeri. The sequence continues at coordinate 154,127,015 of CM033473.1, read as the reverse complement.
AGGAAAATAGTTTTGTAAGGGACACCAGGGGAAGTAGGGGATGGAAGGGTAGGGTCTCTTCTGTCCAGTCAGTCGATCCCAACAGATTTGCCATTTTAGGTGAATGACGGCTCTGAAGTAGCATGTATGGAGCACACCATTCCCTTGAGCACCCAAGAGAGGGAGAAATGGAAGGCTAGGAAGGATAGGCAGGTGGTAGTGGTAGGGGACTTAATTTTTAGAAAGGTAAATATGGTAATCTGCCGTCAAGACCCTGCATGCCGAACAGTGAGTTGCCTGCCTGGTGCTAGGGTTCGACTTGTTGTGGATCGTGTATACAGATTATTGTGTAGGATTGGAAGTGACCCAGCGGTCTTGATTCACATTGGTGCCTATGAAAAGTTAGAGGAGGTGGCGGGGTCCTTAAAAATTATTGCTGAGAGTTAGGGGCCAAATTAAAAGTAAGGACCTCAAGGGAAGTGTTTTCAGAAATATTACATCAGCCACGTGCTAGACTAGAGAGGCAATGGGAGCTTAGGAGTATTAATGCGTGGCAAAGAGGGTGGTGTAAGAAGATGGGGTTTGGGTTTTTAGAGAACTGGGCTGACTTTTGTGTTGGCTACAGGCTTTTTAGTAAAGATGGACTTGACCTCAATGATGATGGCACAGCTGTTTTGGGGAGAAGATGGCTAGGGGGTTGAAGGAGATTTTAAACTAGGTATGGGGAGAAGGGTATGTTAAGATAATAAGATAATGGAGGGAGAAGATGGGGGAGGGGTGATCATGGAGGATAAGGAGGCATGTACGTCCAAGTATGAAAGTAAATTAAATGATAATCTAAAATGTATGATTACAAATGCAAGAAGTCTGGCTGGAAAAAATGGGGAACTAGAACTAATAGCTTTAAATCAAAGGTATGATGTGATTGTGATAGCAGAAACATGGCTAAATGATTCACATGACTGGACAGTAAATATTGATGGATTCTCCTTATTTAGACATGACAGAGTAAATAAGAAATGATGGGGAGTATGTATATATGTTAAACAAGAATTGAAGCAAAATTTAAAAGATGAAATAGATGGGGGTATAAAGACAGAAACAATATGGGTGGAGCTGTGTAAGGGAAGCAAGAAGGTGGATAAATTAATTGTTGTTATATTATTATTATGGATTTATACAGCGCTATCATCTTCCCTAGCGCTTTACAATTACATGTATACATTCACATCAGGCTCTGCCCCGAAGAGCTAACAATCTAAGCACATATAAGACACATACAACCTATCAGTATGTCTTTATGATTGTGGGGGAAACCGGAGTGCCCGGAGGAAACCCACGCAAGCACGGGGGGAACATACAAACTCCTTGCAGATGTGTCCAAGGGTGGAACTCAGAACCTCAGCGCTGCACGGCATCAGTGCTAACCACTGAGCCACCATGCTGCCCGTGCTGGTGTATGTTATAAGCCACCAAATTCCAGTAGGGGATGGAAATTAATCTCCATATGCAGTTGTTGAAAGCTGCTGGTATGGGGTATGTTCTGGTTATGGGGGATTTCTGGAGTAAGGGAACTGCCAGCACCTTAAAAGGTACCAAGTTCCTAAATTTTCTATATGAGCATTTTCTTTCACATATGGTAGTAGTTCCTACTCGGCAGGATGAGTTGTTAGATCTGGTGATATCTAATAACCTGAAATCGTTTTAGAGATGAAGGTAATGGGAAGTTTAGGAAATAGTGATCATGATATAGTGTCATTTAATATAGGTTGCAAAAAACAAAAATGCACTGGGTTAACAAAACTCACAGTTTTTAATCAATGCATTAAAGGAATAGTTCACTTTGGTAGTGATACACGGCACAATCCATACACAGCACGATTATCGGCCAAAATGGCCATTCATACACATCGTGCGTCACAGGTCGGCACCGGCAATCGCACGTGTGTATGAACCTAAAATTTTTTTTTTTTTTAACAATAAGAGCTTTTATACTGTAGAATCATTACAGTTATAGTTAACACTGTGTTGTAATTGTACAGTTAGGCAGGAAATTAAGATATTGCTGGATGGGTTGGACTGAATGGACGTATGTCTTTATTCAACCTCAAATACTATACTATACTGTTACAGTTGTAGATAACTGTGTTCTAATTGTATTGTTACAGTTGTAGATAACACAGTGTTGTAATGGTGCTATAACAGTTGAAGATAACAAATTGTTTTAATTGTACTGTTACAGTTGTAGATAACACTGTGTTGAGGTGCAAAGTTGCAAATGACAAACCTACACTCATCAAATTAGTTGGCAAAAAATATCTGTCAGTGAATTTGCAGTGTTTTTAGTAAACGTATTTAGTTTGGTGTTTGGTAAAAACGTTTTTCATACTGATAGTGAAAATTTGTGTCAGCAAAACAGAATGTGCAACTTGCATCTCTTTAGACAAAAACTTCAATTCTCAAACTGCAATTCTCAGCATTCCACATCATGCTCTCTGCAGCACCAAAGAGGGATGCCAAACATCTGGAAAGACACAGGTTGCAAGTCCTTGCCATTGATTGTAATCCTATTTATTACCAAAAGATTGCAAATGAATAATTGGATAACAAACAATGCCAGCTGTTTTTGGGTCTGTGTTACATTTGCACTTGTATTTTATTTTTCAGGGTAATAACATTATTACCACCCATAAAGCAATGTTTCCTATTATTTACTCTGGGGATGTATCACTCTCACAGGGTTACCCAATGTTGGGATTGTCTGACACTGTAAAGTAGCAGATTAAAAAAGAACCATGACCATGATGCCAGCCTGAAGTGTGAGCTGAAACACTAAGGAGAACTAAAGTCTCCAGACAACATTGTCCCAATAGAGAGAGCACTTTTACAAACATACAACAAGCTGTGTCTCACCTCTCCCTTTGCTGTGGTCATTAGGTAATTTATGAAAACAACCCATGAGAACTAGGGGTCAGCTCCCACAATCCACCTAAGCTGGGTAAACCCCCACCTAATTGTCTGCATACAGGCACATGCTCTGTAGTGCTCAAAAGATCAAAACAAGGAAGTTACAGTCTTGCTTCCTAGAAACTGGCAGCCAATCACATTACAGAACATGCTTGTGAAAGTTCTCATTCATTCAGGTCATGGTATATCTGTTGTATTCAATTCGATCAACTAGAATTGAAGTTTAGTTCTTGAAGACGTTTTGCTAGTCATCGGATGACTAGCGAAACACAAGAAAAGCGACATCATATACTCAGTGCAGTGCAGTGAAGAATGCTCTGATTTGTATGTGGGAGAGACCTAACAGCAACTGCATCAACATATGGCCCAGCACAGAAGAGCCAATTCCTCGAGTCAGGACTCAGCCGTGTACCTGCATCTTAAGGATAAAGGACATACCTTTGAAGATTGTGATGTTAACATATTGGCAAAGATACATGACTGGTTCAAGAGAGGTGCCAAGGAGGCCATTTATGGGAAAATAAAGAAACCAAGCCTGAATAGAGGTGGGTGGGGGTGGGGGGGGGGGGGGGGTTTGACACCAACTGTCTGCTATGTACAATGCTGTTTTGACACCTTACCCTAGGCGTTCCTATAACACCTCTTAGCCACAATGCAATCACGCCTTGCTTCCAGAAGTTCCTTAACACCTGGCTGTGATATGCTAATTGGGACTTTCCAGGGTACATAATTGCTAACAGATTATTGTACAAGTCATTCTGGATTGAGAAAGCCAGTCGGATGACTAGCGAAACGTCTTCAAGATCCAGTTGATTTAACTGAATACAACAGATATACTTTTATTCTACAGGAATTATGGCACGGATAAATGTATTTTGGAGGAACTGTATAAATACCCTGTCTGCTTGTACCTTGTCTGTATCCAACTAATTACTTTGACTAATTATATCCTATTTACAGTTCCCTAATGTACTTTGTTGTTGTTTTTATTTCTTTACTGCTTATAGTTCACCCTATATGATTATCCTTGTTTTACATTCCTAACATAATAGGATTTCCAAAAAAAGGTTGTAACTCTTTCAACTTATAAGATGTGATGTACCCTGTGTTTCTTAGTACTGCTTGACCTGAGGAAGAGAGAAGTGTATTTCTTTAAAGCTTGTCTGTAAAAATGAACTGTTAGTCAATAACAAAAAGGTATCACCTTATCCTACAGTACCCATCATATATGCTACTGGACTAATACGACTACAACCATTTTATCTGCTACAGCACATTAACATATATTTACATTTTTTACTTTTGGACTTTTTTCCAAAGCTTCTTTTAATGTTATTAATATTAACGACCTTTCAAATATTGGCAGGTGGGAATGTAGATCACACCCTTTAATACACATTTTGTTTTATTAAAAATGTTTTTAATGAAATTGATTCAAATATGCATTTCAGCTGTAGGAAGAATTGTTTCCTTCAGTCAATAATAATTAAAATGAATAAAAGGACCTTCAGTGTAACAATGTTGAATTGAATAAAAACCATTAAAAAGACTCCAATTCCAGCTTTCTAATGTTAAAATTGCCAATATGAAGGACTTTAGCACTGAATGTACACCAGCAGGTGATAATAGAGAAAATGAAAGCTTCCACAGGGAAGTACAAGAGATCAATAAGTGTCAAGAAAACATTCTGAAAGCTGAAGGAGTGCATGCAGGGGAAGACAGCATGTCAAAGGTACAGAAAAAAGAGACAGGAAAATATTCATATACATGATACCACACTGAATACAAATTTGCAAATCAATCTTAGAACGTCTGATGGCTGAGAAAAATGATGTACTATCCAGAAAGGCGTATTTTACATACTGTGCAGTCAGCATTAATCCAGCAACCTAAACAATATTCCTTAATTATATTTTTACAGGTGCAAAGCCCATGTTCTTACAATGTTTTTATTTGTGATTTCTCTATTGGCCAAGTATGTCTAAGTACATCAATGAAAAATGTGTAAATGATGCTAAAATACAATAGTTATTGTGAAAATTGTCAGCACAAAAATTTACTTACTCAGGACCAGAGGGAAGTTACTTCCAACTAAAGTGTTTGTGGTTATGAATAGTTTTGACTTTTTGATGCTACAATTGAGAAATAATATGTCCGGCATTATCAGATATTAATGATAATTAGAAATATATATGTAGTTTTCAGTAAGATAAACTGGACCTCAAGCTTTATTACTTGAAGACATCTGACTGGCCGACTGGCTTTCTCAATTCAGAATGAAATCGTACAAGAACCTTTTAGCATATAACAGCAAGGTGTCAGGGACCTTCTGAATGCAAGGTTTTGACACCTCTATTCAGACTTGGTTTCTTTATTTTAATCATAATTTTTTTCCCTTCACACCTCTTTTGAATAATATTTAGAATACATTGCTGTGTTCATTCCCAGTCTTATCTTACTGACTTTTTTTTTTTAGAGCTTTTGACGAAATACTGCACTAAAACCTAATTTAGATGTTTTAAAGCATTACCAAAATGAAAATGAGTCTGATGGCAGATTTGGTTATATATAGGATATAGGTTGGTCTGTGCTGATTTCTACATAAATCAATTGCGAGTGAGTTCTGACATCTTTTCAAGCTCTTCATTTCCATTTAAAATATATTGGAACACTGCCTAAACATATTATTAACTATTTATACACTCTGTTTGCAAGTCAAAGTATTCACTGTCCTTTTTTGCATACTTATAATTTCCTGCTATAGTTATCAAAAAAGATATGCATGCTCTAGCAAAACTGTATCACCTTAGTTCTTAAACTATTTATTTTATAACATGTACTGTACATCACATCCACAGCTACAAACATGGCTATATTTATTACATAGTTTTGTTGAAAAAATATTAAAATGCTCATTTATGCTACATGTTCTTTACAAGCTTGAGCATGTGCATTGGAGGAAGAAGGTAGTATAGAAGTCGATCACTTGTCATGACATTGTCTGCCAATATCAGCAGAAAAGCAGGAAAAAATGTTCATTTTTGAGCATTGTAATGTAATGCATTTAGAATGTCGTTATACAAAGGCATTTATATTTCTATACAATTCAATCAAGTTTATTTAAAGAGAGCTGCAGGGCTAAAATGAATTTTTAAATGCTAACTAATTTGAAGGGCATGTCCACTAGAGATGTCCGAACTTCGCAAAATCCGGTCCGCTCGAGGATCCGCGAATTTTCGAAAAAATCCGAAAATTCGAAAAGCCCATTAAAACGAAAAATACCCTTGAAATTGCGAGTTTTCTCGTATTTCTGAAAATTTTCAAATTACGGGTTTTCGCGTATTTTCGAAAATTTTCGAAAATACGAGAAAACTAGTATTTTCGAAAAATATGTATTTTCGAAAAAACATGTAATCCTCGTAATTTAGAAAATTTTCGAAAATATTTATTTACGGAAATAAGATAAATCCTTGTATTTTCGAAAATTTTCGAAATTACGTGTTTTCTCGTATTTTCGAAAATTCCTGAAATTACGTGAAAACTCGTAATTTCGAAAATTTTAGAAAATTCTAAAAATTCGCGAATCGGAAGTTCGGAAGGCGGAAAATCCGGAAAAATCCGCCGTTCGCGAACGGGATAAATCCGCGGCGGATCCGGGTTCGGATCCGCGAACCGGCCATACCTAATGTCCACCCCCAAAACTATAATCCCCCCACTACTGGCCCCATTGTGTAGTGTAGTTTAATCCTTACCTCACATCCCAGCTCCATATGTTTCTCCTGTAGTCCCCCCCCAAAGTCCCAAAAACTGCCCACCAGGAGGATAGCAGAGTCCATATAGGACTCTGCCTCCTACCTGGCCTCCGGGAGAAGTTTGGCATGCGTACTGCAGCCCTTCTCCCCCTCCCCCTCCCGATTAGGATTCCCTCCCCCTACCATAAAAAGCTTTTTACCTAACATTCCCCCTGTCCCCCCAGCCCCAACCGCTCTATTAGAATTATCAGAAAATGGCCAGAACATTACTTACCTTCCCTCTTGCCTCTGCCGCACTGAACTCCGGGCAGCCGCGTCCGTGATTGGCTGCCGCTCAGCCAATCACAGACGCGACTGCCAGTCCCGCCCCTCTGCTTTTTTTTTAGGGTGGACATACCCTTTAATAAAGGTAAGACTAGTTTTCCAATGGCCGCAGCAGTTTTGCTAACCTAGCTGTGCGCCTGGCGCAAGTCAGTTTAAAATCACTTTTGCGCTGGTTTTCTCTGAAACTGTTACATCAGCTGCATAACTGGTGTTAAACTTTCACAAGCAGCTAGCCATTAACCGAGAGCTACAAATGCATTTTTAAATCACTATACGCAGTGCTGCTCGCTGTGCAGAGATGTAATGTGGGTTCCAATAGAACACCATTTCAAATCGAATCTGAGGGTTTTGAAGTCCTGACGAAACCTCGAAAATAGACGATTATCGTAATCGAAATCGAAACAGCGAAAATAACCCTCGAAAGCAATGATCGATTTCAGTAACCCTCTAAACTAATGATCGATTTTGGTAAAACCTCGAAAATAGAATGCGGAAGCTCAAAAAAAAACAGCCCAATCGTGAGAAAGATAGTTTTAAAATAAGTTTTGGTTATATTTACGGGTTCCCCAGACCATTCCCAGGTCTCTGTGTCATTTACAGCAACTACTATACTATTTGTCCCTCAAAATGGACAGAAAAACTCTAGAATCTTTTTTCTCTCATAGATTTCTATGGGTCCGTTTTCGAATCTCAAATTTTAAGCATTTTGAAAATTCGAAAATGGAACGAAACTCAACAGTTTCGAACATCGCTATTGTTAATGAGCCTGAATGTGTCCAATTCCCAACAGTGTGTTATGTTAAATAGCTCTGCTATAATGCACAGCTGCATGCATTTATACCCCTTGTGGACACCAAGTGGACAAAATCGCATAATAACGCTTATTACACAATTTGTGTGCAATGCTTATACATAAGGGGCACATACAGATGTGGCAGCAGGGGGCACAGCCTCAGACTCCCTCAGTGTGTGAGGGAGACAGGAAGTCCCTCCCCCTCTCTGCTGTGTGAAGTCCTGACAGAGAAGGTAACGGAATCTACAGCCCTTCTCTTTCACTGTGTGAAAACAACCTTTTCAGGCAGAGTTCTCACTCTGTCTGAAAAGGCTGATTCCACAGAGTTTTCTGTAGGGGGGGGTCTGAGTAACCCACGGCACCTGTGAGTGGGAGGAGCTTAGACACCTGTAAGTGGACAGGGCCACGGCACCCGTGAGTGGGCTGGGCCACGGCACCCACGAGTGGGCGGGGCCACATGGGGCTGTAAGATAATGGGCCATGGGGGGCCTGCAACTGGAGGGACCATGGGGTCCATGAGTGGGAGGGACCAGAGGGGCTGCAAAGGGGAGGAGGAGACACAGGACAGATTGACTGACTGTTTCAGAGCAGGAAGTGCAGGGGACCTGGTGATGCTGCTGCCATATGACGAAACGAATGATTGATGTCGGTTGCGGGTGCCCCGCACACCAGCCGACATTTTGTCTGACGACCGAAAGTGCCGTGAATTAGTCGGTCTGCCAAAATATTGGTGGTGTGTACCCAGCCTAAACTAATATAATCCTCCTCCAAAAATTTTTGCCTTCTGTATTAATGTTGTTTTTAGATAAAAAAGTGAATTTTAAAAGATAAAGGAGATGACAAAGGAAAAGCCCCCAAAAGTGGTAAAAACAGGCCTGCTATTTTCGTGGTATGTAATGGGAATAAAACGACATGTAGAATAGTTAATTATAGTCTTTGATTTTGGCTCAGTAATATAAACACCATTTATAGATGGATGATAAAGAAGGTTTATATAGCTGAAAAACTGTGGAAAGAATAAAAACATAGGTAGACAGAACTAGTATGGATTGGTCTGTAGCAATTTGTAGCATCTAGAATTTTTGGTAAATAAAGGGTTATGTCCACCCCCACTAAATTTTATATATTGTAGGAAAATTGCTGTAAAACCTCGACCTCGCAAGGCTTACAGCGGGATGGCGGTCGAAACCTCCTGCTGACTCCGTGCACGGAAATGGTACGGAAGTAAGCAGAGAAACGAGGTGGTAAGTACATTTAGGGAGATCTCAGAATGCTGTAAACCCCACGAGGTCAAGGTTACAGCAATTCGTACAACATATAAAAGTTTAGTTTGGGGGTAGACATACCCTTTAAATGAAATGACTTTGACTTTGAATGAATGGAAACACTGAAATGATCCTGGAAAATGAAATAGATGAAGGGTCAAAATTAAAATGGTTGGATGATCTAAAAATGCAGACAGTAATGGAAATTGACTGCTCACTGTAAGTGTTGTCATAGACAGTTCAGCAATGTTCAACTATCCACTACAGTACTAAAAAGCAAAACCTCAGCAGACACTCCATCATTTAGATGTTACCACTTAGTTATAAGTGGTTCAGACAATCATTTTTGGCTTTATTTTATTATTTCATGATCATGAATATTATACTAATAAATTCTCATTGTCAGCACATGAAGCAACTGGAAATGTTCCCTTGTCAGAACCCCCCCCCCAAAAAAAAACAACCTATTTCTAGGTCATGAAGAATTAATTAAAGAAACTCTTACTCTTATCAATTAATTAAAAAGGGGTAATATCCACTTTTCAGTGTACATACCACGTTAAATAAAGATTAAAATTAACATTCACTACATATGCAAGACACAAGGTGAATGCATCAGTCTATACATCAGATCTTGATTTCAAAAGAAGTTATAATCCCATTAGTTGTCATACAGCGAAAAATAAAGGAGACTCTATGCAGGTTTTTACTGCAAAACTTGGTTTTGATGATACCACCGACACAAACAAGTTATGTTGTTTATACACTATGTGTACAGTAGTGTCCATTTACCACTGTGTCTGTAAATTCCTCATTAAAATATAGATTGTCTTACCTGGGTCCTTCTCTATCCAGAGGTGATGGCCAGAAAAGTTTCTAAAAACAATACAGGGGGCTTTATTTATAAAAGGTCAAAGGCAAAAAATAAGCTTTCAGTGCTGCACACTATTAAGGAAGCTGTGATGATTTTACGTAACTGGATGGTGGTTATTGTTTTTATGCATCTGTTTAAACTAGTGAACTAAAAATATCTTGGTTAGTAAATTAATATCGTTTTCTTAAGTGGATTTTTGTAAGATTTCTCTGCTTGGGATCAGTGTGAATTTAAGCTACAGCACTGATATAGTTATCTCTGCTTCCTTAATAATATTCTGGATTATTCTATTGTCGTGTTAAATCAATTTGGGCAATAAACTTTATTTACTTTTAAGCCTCCAGCTTATTAACAATGTAAAAAGGAGTGATATCTTTCAAGAAATCCATTTATGGGAATTGTAGAGTAAGGAATGGAAAGTTTAAACTAAAAGGTTCAATAGTTTATGAGAGCACATGCACTTGTGAATATTCGGATACAATCACAATAGTCAACAATATAATTCCTTTATATATCGTTGGAGTAAATTTGGATAGAATTGTAATTGCTTACGACTTGCTAAGTAAGATAAGATGTTTTGAAACAACATGCATCTGCTTAGTATGTGGTAACCTTTAAATGTAACTTATATTCCATAGAAAAGGAACAGTAAACAGCAACTTTATTTGAGAATAATACAGATATTTAGAAAAAACATTTTCATCCTATGATACAAGATCCAAACTTTAAATCATGCAGAGCAAAATTATGTTTAAAAATGAAAATGTAGAAGCACATTTTAAGTCATTCTACAATTATTTGCCCTAATTGACATATTTAAGGGCATGTCCACCCCCAAAAACTATAATCTCCCCAACTACTGGCCCCACCATGTAGTGAGTTTAATCTTACCTCACATCCCAGCTCCATAGGGTTCTCTGTAGTCCCCCCCAAAGTCCCAAAAAAATGACTACCAGGAGGCTAGCAGAGTCATATAGGACCACTGCCTGCTAGCTGCGCCTCAGTGAGATTTTTGCATGCGTACTGCAGCCCTTCTCCCCCCTCCCTCCCCCTCCCTCTCCCTCCCTCTCCCTCCCTCTCCCTCCCGTTTCTACTATCCCTCCCCCTAGCTCAATCCCCCTTATATTGTGCTCCCCATGTCTCCCAGCCCCAACCGCATATTTTTTTTTAGAAAGCCCCCAAACTTACTTACCTTCTCTTTCCTCCGGCGAGTGAGTGAGTGCGGCAGCCGCGTCTGTGATTGGCTGCCGCTCAGCCAATTCACAGACGCTGGCTGCCGGTCCCGCCCATCTGCTTGCATTTCCTTGCAAGCAGAGGGCGGGAGCGCGGCGAGGATCGAGGGGAGGTAAGTAGAGTTGGGGGCTTTCAAAAAATAATTATAGCGGTTGGGCTGGGAGCCCAGGGACCATATATTAAAAATTTTTTCAGGCTGGACATAGCCTTAACAGAAAAAAAAAATTACCAAAAGTAATCTTGCATTGAGGGACACATCACAAGGATACCAGCTATAGAAATTAGGAATGTTTTTTGACATTTGTAACTGTAGGAAACTCCATGAAATAAAAATTTGAAAAATGCTGTGACGGGAAAATTTGGGGGTGGTAAATTAATGTTGGAGTATGTTATAAACTCCAAATGCCGGGGAGGAGGTGGAAATGAATCTCCATATTGCAGTTGGCAAAGGCTGCTGGTAGAGGCATGTTTTGGTTATGGGGGATTTTAAACTACCCTGACATAGATTGGAGTAAGGGAAACTGCCAGCACCTCAAAAGGTATAAGTTCTTAAATTCCTATATGGGCATTTCTTTTCACAGATGGTAGAAGTTCCTACTAGGACAGAATGCGTTGGGGATTGGTGATATCTAATAACCCTGAGATCATTTGGAGATGAAGGTAATGAGAGGCTTAGGGAATAGTGACCATGATATAGTGTCATTTATATAGGTTGCAAAAAACTAAAGTGCACTGGGGTTAAACAAAACTTTTAACTTTAGGAAAGCTAATTTTATGTGTTAAAGGAATCGCTCCTGCTCATAGAATGGGGGAATTGTTCTAGTAAAGATACAGAGCAGATGTGAACCACTTTTAAAGGGATATTAAACTATTACATTCTAAAGTGATAAAAAATTAGGTCCAGTCCTGCATGGCTTAATACTCAGGTAAAAAGGGAAATGGAAAAAAAGAAAAGGCTTTTAAAATTTTGAAATCAGAGGAAACAGAACAGTCTTACAGGCAGATAAAAGCTGTAATAAAGAGTGCAAGAAGCAATTAACTAGCTAAATAGAAAATGAAATACGGATTGCCGAACAAGCAAGTCCAACTCCAAATTTTTAAGCATATAAATGGTAAAAAGATGAGGACTGAGAATGTGGGACCATAAATAATGGGGCTGAGATGGTTGTAGAGGATGCCAAAAAGCTAATCTGCTATACTGTTTTTTTACATGGGTTTACTGTTGAGAATCCTGTCCTTATAGCAGGGATTGTAATATATACGCAGGGGAGAAATGAAAGTATTCACATTGGCTAACAGAGGATATGGTACGGAAACAATTAGACAAAGTTAATATCAATAAGCCCCAGGACCAGATGGATTGCATCCTTGGATTTTAAAAGAGCTTAGTTCAGTCTATCTAGACCACTGTTTCTCATCTTTCAGATTCGCTTTGGTCTGGGGATGTGCTGCTGGATTGGAAAAAAGCCAAGTAATACCAATATTCAAAAAAGGTAGTCGTTCACAGCCTGGTAACTATAGACCGTAAGCCTAACATCAGTGGTAGGGAAGAGTGCTGGAAACTTTGTTACGGGATCATATCCTGACTTGTATCCAGGATCTTATTAGTAGTAGTCAGCATGGATTTATGAGAAATAGATAATGCCAGACAAATTTAATTGGTTTTTATGAAGAAGCTAGTAAGAAGTTAGATTCAGGCACAGTGGATGTGGGTATACTTGGATTTTGAGAAAGCTTTTGATACTGTGCCACATAGGTGACTAATGTAACTGAGGACTGTTGGCCTTGAAGAAAACATTTGTTCATGGATAGAGATCTGGGTATTTGATTGCAAACAGAGAGTGGTGGGTAATGGGGCTACATCTATGTGGGCTAAGTTCTAAGCGGAGTGCTCAGGGTTCGTGACTGGGGCCGCTTCTGTTAATCTGTTATAAATGACTTAGAAGGGGGCATTGAGAGAAGGTCTCAGTGTTTGCTGATGACACTAAATTATGAAGAGCTTTGGAAACTTCAAATGATGTGCAAGTGCTGCAAGCAGACCTAGAATAGATTAGCAAAATGGGCAGCAGAATGGCAGATGAGATTCAATGTTGATAAATGTAAGGTGATGCATTTTAGGATTTAATAATCCCTGTGCCACCTACACCATAAATAATAAAGATTAGCAAACAATGCAAGGTAGCAACGGCTAGAGCTAGCAAAGATATTGTCTTGTATAAAAAGAGGGAATAGATTCAAGAGAGAAAAATATTATTCTCCCTCTTTATAAGGCACTGGTAAGGCCTCATTGGAATAGCGGTGCAGTTTTGGAATCCCATATACAAAAGAAATCTTGGAAATGGAAGCAGTTCAGAGAAGGGCAACTAAATTAATAAGGGAATGGAGTGGCTTGAATTGCAGGCAGATTAGACAAGTTAGGGCTGTTACATGAAGAAGCAACATTTGCGTGGGGAATTGATAACCCTATAACAATATATTAATGGGCCATACAATGAACTCTCTGGTGCATGTGTACTAATAGGTCATATCAGAGGAAGTGGACATCCTTTAAGGTTGGAAGAAAAGAGTTTCATCTCAGGTTAGGAAGGTTGTTACAGTGAGAATGGTGAAACTGTGGAACTGTCTTCCAGCAGAAGTTATAATGGGCAAGGTCATTAAATAGCTTTAAAAAGGCCGGATAAGTTTCTAAAATGAAAAAATATTGAGAATTACTGGTATTAAGGCATATAGATCTGGTGATCCAGGGATACTTCGATTGCCGTTTGGAGTCAGGAAGGAAGGAATGTTTCCCCTTTTTAGCAGTTTTTTTTGCCTTCCTCTGGATCAACTCTTAGGTAGGGTAAAAAAAAAAAAAAGAGGGTGAATAGGTTGGACTTGATGGACGTATGTCTTTATTCAACCTTAATTACTATGTTACTATGTAAAACATGTTGTTTGTCTCTGTAAACCTGACCATTCATCTGGGCTGTGAAGGCTAGCCTAAAAATTAGTTTATAGCACAAATTTTCTCAACTTTATTTTATTTTCAAGATGCATATTTGTTTGTTGTTGCAACAATTTACAATTTTTTTTTCTAAAATAAAGATGCTGTCCCATGTTTAAGGGGAATGAAGAATAATCTATAAACAGTCAGTTGAAATTGTGCTTGAAATGTAATGCTACTGTTTATTATGTTATATTTAGTAGTAAATAAAATAAACAAAGATAACTAGAATATACTGTATTTAGGAAATAACTAAATCCTGCAGTTTAGGAGATAGAATAATAAACCGCCACAGATTTTATTTTAACGCACCCAATTTTATAATTATGCCTTTTGGGTTTTCTAAGAGTATTTAAGAGTTTAAATTTAGCAGCTGGTTTCCTGTGGGGCTTTAATGCAGAGTCACTAGAGATTCACTCTCATTAGAAATATGTAATTTATTCAAATCTTTCTGGATAAAAGTTAAAGGAGAACTATGAATATCTCTGTAAAGAGTCCAGAATCATTATATTTCCAACAATTTAATTTATACCTATGTATCTATATCTTAATTAGATTATTATTATATGACATGATCATTTATAACTCTGAAAGTGAGAAAAAGTTTAATGTTTTGTCAAACTTTAATGCATTATTTAAATTAATTATTGTCCCAATAGACAGAACATTCATAAATATAACATGCTGATTTATGGAAGAAAAAAAACTTGTGGGCACTATGAGTCCATAATTCATCTCTCTGGGTTTGATGGGATCAATGTATGCAGTACACTTTAAAAGATCTCTAGTGCAGAGCAGATACAAATAAGGAAGCTGAAGCCTGTCCTGCCCCTAAAAGCTGACAGCCAATATATAACATAACGGAGACCATCCTCTTTTAATCTTTATTAAAACAACTCTGTTCTCCCATAATTTCCTTGTTTAAAAAAAAAAAAAAAAAAAAAAACGAAAGTAATTTCTTGCAATGTATTTCATTTCAAGCACTTAAAAGAAAACTCCATAGTTTCATAAGCAAATCTGGGAAAATAAACCTGTAACCAACTAAACTATTTTATATTCCTGGTAGGTGGTTTGCAATTCAGGCTGGCAAATTAACCACAGGTAAAAAGCAGCTTTCACATGCTTTCACATTCTTATCAGGACCTTCATATTGGTGTGGAGACATCTGTATAGAAAATATGTGCATAGACAGTAAATAGTGGGTCAGAGGGTGGTGGCCAATATTTTCACAAGCTCACCAGGCTCTTTAAAGACTAAAAAATGTGATTGTACTGGTACAACAAGCATTCTTAGTTAAATAATCTCACTTCTTACATGTACCTATATGCAACTAACTAGTATCAACAAATAGATGTTCGGGGTAGAATGGCTTTCACATTGGGATTAAAATATTAAGTTTAGTTTTCCTTTATAGTGTATGTCCACCCTAAAATTAATAATTTTCTGTAGTGTAGCTTTCCCCATTCCAACCCTAAACGCATGGTGTATTGTAAAAGAAGTCATCCGAAACTTACTTACCAGACTGGGTTCCTGTGGCTTCAGCCACTAATGCAACTTCTGGCTTGGCGGCAGGCATGTCTGTGATTGGCTGAGAGTCAGCCAATCACAGACGTGGCTGCTGGCTATTAATTAGCCAGGGAAGCTGGTCTGGTAAGTAAGTTCTGGGGAGTTTTTTACAAATACACCATGGGTTGGGATGAGGGAAGCTACACTACAGAAAAGTTTTATTGTTAAACTAAAAGTATAGAGAGGATGGATCTGGATGGAGGGATGGGGGGGGGGGCTCCACAGTGCATACTAAGGTCCTCAGGGAGGACAAAGAACAGGTAGAAACCTTTTCACAGACAAAGGCTCCTACCCTTGCTTTCCCGGAATTTAGATAAGCACGAGGACAACTATTTGGAGCAGAGGAGATGATTTTTTAACTCTTAATGATTTTTTAACTCTACACAGTGGGGCAGCATGGAGTTAGATTTTAGTTTGGGTGGACATGCCCTTTAAACATGTGATACTTTCTTATTAGACAATTAAAGTGACATTTGCTTAAGCATATTGGAAAATAAAATTACATTCAGATATTCTTTTCTATATCATCAGTAAATAATGTTATATATCTGGAATAAAGATGATTTAAATGTCATAAATTGCAACATCCAAATCAGAATAACTTGTACAAAATTTGTTTGCCAATTTATTCTATGGAATGTTTCTCGATAGATATGACAGAAAAGGTGTTGGGACCTCCTGAATGTTTGTTGAAACCTTAGACCTCTTTTGACATGCATTGCTTCTCTCACTTCCCTTTTTAAATTCTTTCTTCCTCTTTGTTAGGATGTTAACATGGGTCATCAAAACAAAATCGTCTAGTTAACACCACATAAAATCAAAGCAAAAGCCACAGGGTCATTAAACCAAACATACTGTACAGTAAATGTAAAAAAGAAAGAGAAATATTTAGATTAGTAACTTGGTAATAAGATAATAATGTGAGAGAAAAATAATTAGCAAATATTGGTATTGCTCACTTTGAAAAAGTTACAAGCATATTAATGGTCAATTTTAAATTCAATGATTTTATGATCTTTTATACTACAGGCAATTTAGAAATAAGTTTAAACAAAAGTGATAAATAATTTTAAGATGGATGCTAAAACCTAAAAAGCTGCATCCTAATCAGATGTACTGGTGCTTCTGCTAATGAAGAGCTAGCCATACGCAGTGCTTCATCAGCAGTGTGTATGCCAGTAATGAGTGTCTGCAACCCATGTGGCATTTAAAAGGCAAAAAGTGTAACTAAAGTGTAAAAGCAACTTGGGCTAGAAATAAAGTTATATTGCACGTACATATACACCTATTCAGAGGGACATCATCCAAATGACAGTGAAGAAACATAGTTTTAAAGTTGTCCCATGGGGGCTGCCATCTTGGCTCCTCCTCCTGTACCCGCGGGGTATCAACATGCCCATAGCCTAGCTTAAAGGGCAGTCCACCCTCTTAATTATTTTTTGATATATGTATGTCGTTCCAGAAACTCCCCTGATTTTACTTACCTTCTCTCTATCCTCTGCCGCATTGTCCCGGCCCTCTGCTTGCATGAAACTGCAAGCAGGGGGCTGGACCGGCAACTGCGTCTGTGATTGGCTGAGAGGCAGCAATCACGGACGCGACGGCGTAGTTTAGATCGGCGGAGGAAAGAGAGAAGGTAAGTAAAGATCGGTGGAGCTTCTGGAGATAATAATAATCGGTGGGGTCTGGGGGAGGAAGCCCTGCAATATGACAAATGGGTGTTGTGCTAGGGGAGGGAGACCAAAACAGATGGGAGAGGGAGGGAGAGGGAGGGGGGCGCCGTGCTCATGGCAAAATTCTCCCGGAGGGGAGACAGGAGGCAGAGTCCTAGGACTCTGCCAGGCTCCTGGTGGACAGTTTTGTGACTTTTGGGGAACATTGCAGGGCAGCCATTTGGAGCAGGAAGTAAGGTAAGGATTTTTATGCATACAGAGTGGGGCCAGTAGTGGGTGAAATTATAGTTTTCGGGGGGGACATGCCCTTTAAGGGACTGAGGTAAATATCAACCTCATTTTTATTTGCATGCATACTTACTTATCAGAACTAATACTGCACCAACATAGAAATAGAATTGCACTAAATATGAACAGCTTTCTAAATAATGTTTAATCTGGATATTTATAAAATATAAGCTTGAGCTGTACTAAGATAAGGCTTATCATTATCCTCCCTTGCAGATCTGCACTGTTGTTTCTATAAGTGTAACTATTAAAGGGGAATGTTGGAGGCTATGCATTGAAGGTTGAGGTTTAATTAAAATTATTATGCACTAAATGAGGATTGGGACCAAATGTTCTATTTCCCCAGAGCAGCTTATCCATGGGATGCCCTTTGACTTACCCAAAGCCTCCTATTACCCTGGGAAAGGGAAAACATCCTCCCAAACTTTAGCTTCTGTGGCTGTAAAGAGGAGAGTGCTACCACCAACCCCTTGCAAGCTGGCATACACAATAAAGCAAGAATAACTATAATTGAAATAGTGGAGCTAGAGATCAGACATTGGCTAAAATGACTGAGACATTGGTTCAAGGATTGCAGTAAGCCATTACAAAAAGCTGAAAACATATTCTGGTAAAGAGCCTGTTTCCACTGGAGAAGAGGGATTTGAGAATGGAAGGAATCTGCATTACAAGCTCTGGACAAATGGGCTTGTTCTGCACAGACCAAAAAACAGCGGATTATGGAGCACCTGCGTCCACTTGCAGCAATTGTGTTATACATTTATAGCAAACGATAAAGATGGTACGGCTACGGAGGTACTTGACATTCTCAATGCAGTTATGGAAAACACATGATCCATGTTAAGCTAATGAAGCAAAAGCCTACAGAGAATGTGTCTGAATTTGCTTCGTTGGGAAATATTCTGCGGAAACTTTTGTCTAAGCAAGTGATTTTGCTAATGAAGTAGACAGGTATGCCATAACAGGTATTAAAAGGTATGTCACCATATTTCCAACTTTGCAAATGACTCTGACAGATAAAACAGTTTCCTGACACAGGTTTCCTTCTTTTTGTTTACACCGTAATCATTCATCATTCATTCATCACTTTTTATCATACCAGTTCTCTCTTTACTTCCCCCTCACTCCCTAACTTCCTAACTTACTGGTTATTTCCTGGTTACCTGGCTGTTCCCCCTCACTTACATATTAACATAGTAATTAGGTGAATAAAGAATATACGTAAATCAGATCCAACCTTTTCACCCTTTTTTAACCCCACCTAACAGTTGATCCAGAGGAAGTAAAAAAAATACAGCTAAAAAGGGGGATGGGAATTTCATTCTGAATCCAAATGAAAATCGGAAAGTATCCCTGGATCAACAGAGCTGCAGTAATATATTAATACTAGTAATTCTCAATATTTTTTAGTTTTAGAAACTTATCCAACCCACTTTTAAAGCTATTCAGTGAACTTGCCTTTAAGACAGTTTTACCGTTCTCACTGTAAAGAAACCTTTCCTAACCAGAAGATGAAACTTCTTTTCTTCCAATCTTAAAGGACCATATTACTCACCTTCCCCCGTCCTCTTCATTGTTCATTACCTTTAAAAGTTATTCTGAATTGAGAAAGCCAGTCGGATGACTAGCAAAACGTCTTCGGAACTAAACTTCAAGTCCAGTTGATCTAATTGAATACAACAGATATACCATGACCTGGATGAATGAGAACCTTCACAAGCATATTATTATTGAGTTTAATCTTTTAATATATTGTTTTTTTATTGATATATTACAATTTTAAACTGATATTGGACACTTTTTAATACTATAAATTTTATTTTTATTTAACATACTAAAGGTGGGCATAAACGCTCCAATTTCTTCCGATTGGACTGGCGATCCAATTGTAAATCTGATCCGAAAAACCGATCAAATATACTCACTTGCATCGACAAACTCAATAGAAGGTCTGGTTTTAATGGGGGCGATGTATAAATATCCATCTGCCCAATCAGGTTTTTTTTTCTGTAGACCAATCGATATTGCCGATCAGTCTATCGAAAACCAGGAGAAGTGTCTTCGATAATCCGATCAATTCGATCGGAATATCAATGCCATATGTGCCTATCTTTAGGGACACAGTGTGCAGACACACAAAACCCATGATACATAACCGTCTATCTTCTCCCTTGTATCTTGCATGGCTTGCCTGATCCCTGTGTGACCTTAGCTTTATTATGACTATGGTTAATGGTGTTCCAGTGCTGCATATCTGTGCTATTCACTCCTTCAGTTTGCTCTTAAAAAACGATCTGGTTTGTTAGGCTTCTTCCATTCCAAAATCTTGTACTTTAAGTTCTGGGCCTAACTATTTGTTATTGTAATGACAGCCAGTTGATCAATAGATGACAAAGAGTTGCAAAAATTAAACATTCATGATACAAAATTGATTAGCAATATATACAGAAAAAAAAAAAACAAAAACCCCCACAGACTTCAGCAAATGTAAAAAGAATATTAATTTGTGAGGAAAATCACTTTGATCAATGACAGATCCAGGTGGAACAACCCCTGGCCCTTGTCGCACCCCACCTATTAGGTTAGTATA
Organism: Hymenochirus boettgeri; assembly: GCA_019447015.1. NCBI lineage: Eukaryota > Metazoa > Chordata > Amphibia > Anura > Pipidae > Hymenochirus > Hymenochirus boettgeri. Next base: position 154,106,728 of record CM033473.1, on the reverse strand, counting down.
CCTGGTAAAAATGACATCCATTCAAGAATCAAGAAAGATAGGGTAGCGTACTCCACACTTCCGAACTGTGGTCCATGTGCAACAGAGCAAAAGACCTTTTGCTATCGAACAAAAAGACTTCCACATTTCAGATGATGCTTGTGAAGGAGTGTTGTAAGTACCAAATTTAAAGTACTACAGTCCAGTTGATCTAACTGAAAACCACAGCTATACAAGTACTTCAAATGATGCACTGTGCAACCTGGAGGGAAACGCAGAGATAAACTCCCATAATGAAAATATACTTTACAGAATATTAAATGATAAAACAGATAAGGATCGCACTGACATGTTTCATTTTGTAAACACTCATTGGAGGCAAATGGCTATAAAAAAAATGGCTTTAAAGGGGAAATGTGGTCCAAAAATGACTTTAGGTAAATTGAGGTAAATGATAGGAATTGGTCCCTGAGATTTTTGCTAGTTATTTCCATTGTTATTTGCATAGTTTTAAAGATATTACATTTGTGTGGATATCAAGGGGTCAGGGACCTCCATATAACAGTAAGGGGTCAGGGACCTCCATATAACAGCAAAGGGTCAGGGACCTCCATATAACAGCAAGGGGTCAGGGACCTCCATATGGGTCAGGGACCTCCATATAACAGCAAGGGGTCAGGGACCCCCATATAACAGCAAGGGGCCAGGGACCTCCATATAACAGCAAGGTGCAGGGACCTGCATATAACAGCAAGGTGTCAGGGACCTCCATATAACAGGGACCTCCATATAACAGCAAGGGGTCAGGGACCTCCATATAACAGCAAGGGGTCAGGGACCTCCATAAAACAGCACTACAGATGTCAGACATTCAGTTACTACTGATCTCTTCCAGCTCTCTCCAGTCTGCACCATTACAGCCTGCTTCCAGCTTTGTCCAGTCTGCACCATTACAGCCTGCTTCCAGCTCTCTCCAGTCTGCACCATTACAGCCTGCTTCCAGCTCTCTCCAGTCTGCGCCATTCCAGCCGGTTTCCAGCTCTGTCCAGCCTGCACCATTCCAGCCGGTTTCCAGCTCTGTCCAGCCTGCACCATTCCAGCCGGTTTCCAGCTCTGTCCAGCCTGCACCATTCCAGACGGATTCCAGCTCTGTCCAGTCTGCCCTAAAGTCAGCCTTTCAAGCTAAAGACTCCGTTAAGAATCCTCACTCTCCTTATTACCCATTTCTGCAGGGGTCCCTCCATCCATTGGATAAACTATTATCTGTTAAAAGGTCATTCCCAAAACGTATACCTTTAAACAACTTGTCTTCAATGCCACAGTCTGCAGTTCCCCTGAACCAACTACCTTTGAATCTACAGTTTACAGACCCCTTTAATAAACTGCTTTGGAATCCACAGCTTGCAGAGCCTGTTACTTTGCATCTACAATCTACAGATCTTTTGCCCTCAAATGCACAACTTTCAGATGTTTTGCCTGTACATCCACAGTCTATAAATTCTCTGCAGATGACTTCTTCGGTCCTGTCCAGTACCCAGTCTCCAGAGATGACTTTTTCGGTCCTGTCCAGTGCCCAGTCTCCAGAGATGACTTCTCCGTTCCCGGCCAGCGTCCAGTATTGCGAGAATGATTTCTTCGGTTCCCGGCAAGTATCCGTCTGCAGAGTGAAGGGGCGGGTGAAGAGGGGAGAGGGAGAGTTAGTGCAGTGGATGACGACTTCTCGGTTCCCGGCCAGTATCCAGTCTGGCAGAGATGACCTTTCGTCTTCTTCGGTTCCCGCCGTCCGTCTGGCCAGTGAACCGGCAGAGGATGACGACTTCTTCGGTCCCGTCCCGTGAGTATCCAGTCTGCAGAGATGACTTTCTTCTTGTTCTGTCCGGTGATTGGTCTTTTGCTGTCGGGTTCCTGATATTTCTTGTTGATAGCCAGTTTTGCTTCACTTCCGATGGTTTTTCCAATCTACTGTCCTACCCACTACTAATCCAGTGTTCTTATGGAGGATCGGTATTCTTTTCTGGCGATGACTGGTTTCTTGATTTGCCTAAGGGTCTTCATTTTGTTTTCTGGCATGCTTTTGTTCTAGTGACCCAAGTGTCTGTTCAGCTCGTTGGTATCCGGGTTTGCCTTTTTCTGTTATGGCCTATCTGCTGCTCTTCTGGGATCCAGCGGCGGGTGTGAGTTTAAGGTCATGTGGAGCGTCCTAGGCCGCTCCTGAGGGGGTAGGGGGGGTAATGTCACGATGCTACTGACTTTTAAGTTACTAGTGAACTTCCTCATTTCCACCAGCAGAGGTGGCGCTCTGCCTGCAGGAACTGGGTGTTGTTGCAGACTGTTGGTGGGAGGAGTTCGGTCACCTGACCTTCCAGGTCTGCATTTAAGGCCAGCACGACCATTGCCTCAGTGCTAGGTCATTGTTCTTCGTATCCTGTGCCCTAGTCCTTCCTGCCGGAGCTGCAGTCCGTGTTTTCCAGTCCTGTTCCTGGTTTTCCTCTATGTTTTGTCCTCCTGAGTACTTTTTCAGTCCTTCCTGCCGGAGCCTGCAGTCCGTGTTTCCAGTCCTGTTCCTGGTTATTCTCCTATGTTTTGTCCTGAGTTACTTTTTCGTATGTATGCATGTTGTAGTTCATGATGTGAATGTCTACATCTGCTTTATTATCATTTATATTCTTGCATTCGTTAATAAATTGTCTTGTTCATTTATCCCTGGCTTGGTCGCTCAGTTTTTCCCCATTAGTGACATTTCCTGCACTATTGCACATCTTGTGCATTGCCTATGATTCAGGTGCAATCCTAACACATATATGTGTACACTACTTTATAAGTATTCTTATTCATTTAGACTGCACTTGAACACTATGCAAGATCACACACAAAAATGTAAAATCTTTAAACTATGCAAAATAACAATGGAAATAACTAGCAAAAATTCTCAGGGGACCAATTCCTATCAATTTACCTCAATTTACCTAAAGTCATTTTTGGACCACAGTTCCCCTTTAAAGCCATTTTTTTATAGCCATTTGCCTCCATGAAGTTGTTACAAATGAAACATGTCAGGTGCGATCCTTATCTGTTTTATCATTTAATATTCTGTAAAGATATTTTCATTATGGGAGTTTATCTGCGTTTCCTCCAGGTTGCACAGTGGCATCATTGAAGTAATGTATAGCTGTGGTTTTCAGTTAGATCAACGGACTGTAGTACTTTAAATTTGGTACTTACAAAACTCCTTCACAAGCATCATCTGAAATGTGGAAAGTCTTTTTGTTGCATAGCAAAAGGTCTTTTGCTTGTGCACATGGACCACAGTTCGGAAGTGTGGGAGTACGCTACCCTATCTTTCTTGATTCTTGAATGGATGTCATTTTTACCAGGTATACTAACCTAATAGTGGGGTGCGACAAGGGCCAGGGGGTTGTTCCACTGATCTGTCATTGATCAAAGTGATTTTCCCACAAATTAATATTCTTTTTACATTTGCTGAAGTTGTGGGGGTTTTTGTTTTTTTTTTTCTGTATATATTGCTAATCAATTTTGTATCATGAATGTTTAATTTTTGCAACTCTTTGTCATCTATTGATCAACTGGCTGTCATTACAAATACAAATAGTTAGGCCCAGAACTTAAAGTACAAGATATTGGAATAGGAAGAAAGCCTAACAAACCAGATCGTTTTTTAAGAGCAACCTGAAGGGGCCTGCAACTGGAGGGACCATGGGGTCCATGAGTGGGAGGGACCAGAGGGGCTGCAAAGGGGAGGAGGAGACACAGGACAGATTGACTGACTGTTTCAGAGCAGGAAGTGCAGGGGACCTGGTGATGCTGCTGCCATATCACACACAAAAATGTAAATATCTTTAAAACTATGCAAAATAAACAATGGAAATAACTAGCAAAAATTCTCAGGGGACCAATTCCTATCAATTTACCTCAATTTACCTAAAGTCATTTTTGGACCACAGTTCCCCTTTAAAGCCATTTTTTTATAGCCATTTGCCTCCAATGAAGTGTTTACAAAATGAAACATGTCAGGTGCGATCCTTATCTGTTTTATCATTTAATATTCTGTAAAGTATATTTTCATTATGGGAGTTTATCTGCGTTTCCCTCCAGGTTGCACAGTGGCATCATTTGAAGTACTGTATAGCTGTGGTTTTCAGTTAGATCAACTGGACTGTAGTACTTTAAATTTGGTACTTACAACACTCCTTCACAAGCATCATCTGAAATGTTGGAAAGTCTTTTTGTTCGCATAGCAAAAGGTCTTTTGCTCTGTTGCACATGGACCACAGTTCGGAAGTGTGGAGTACGCTACCCTATCTTTCTTGATTCTTGAATGGATGTCATTTTTACCAGGTATACTAACCTAATAGGTGGGGTGCGACAAGGGCCAGGGGGTTGTTCCACCTGGATCTGTCATTGATCAAAGTGATTTTCCTCACAAATTAATATTCTTTTTACATTTGCTGAAGTCTGTGGGGGTTTTTGTTTTTTTTTTTTCTGTATATATTGCTAATCAATTTTGTATCATGAATGTTTAATTTTTGCAACTCTTTGTCATCTATTGATCAACTGGCTGTCATTACAAATACAAATAGTTAGGCCCAGAACTTAAAGTACAAGATATTTGGAATAGGAAGAAAGCCTAACAAACCAGATCGTTTTTTAAGAGCAAACTGAAGGAGTGAAATAGCACAGATATGCAGCACTGGAACAGCCATTAACCATAGTCATAAATAAAGCTAAGGTCACACAGGGATCAGGCAAGCCATGCAAGATACAAGGGAGAAAGATAGACGGTTATGTATCATGGGTTTTGTGTGTCTGCACACTGTGTCCCTAAAGATAGGCACATATGGCATTGATATTCCGATCGAATTGATCGGATTATCGAAGACACTTCTCCTGGTTTTCGATAGACTGATCGGCAATATCGATTGGTCTACAGAAAAAAAACCTGATTGGGCAAGATGGAATATTTTACATCGACCCCCATTAAAACCAGACCTTCTATTGAAGTTTGTCGATGCAAGGTGAGTATATTTGATCGGTTTTTCGGATCAGATTTACAATTGGATCGCCAGTCCAATCGGAAGAAAATTGGAGCGTTTATGCCCACCTTTAGTATGTTAAATAAAAAATAAAAATTTATAGTATTAAAAAGTGTCCAATATCAGTTTAAAATTGTAATATATCAATAATAAAAACAATATATTAAAAGATTAAAACTCAATAATAAATATGCTTGTGAAGGTTCTCATTCATCCAGGTCATGGTATATCTGTTGTATTCAATTAGATCAACTGGACTTGAAGTTTAGTTCCTGAAGACGTTTTGCTAGTCATCCGACTGGCTTTCTCAATTCAGAATAACTTGTAAAAGGTAATGAACAATGAAGAGGAGCGGAGGGAAGGTGAGTATAATTGTCCTTTAAGATTGGAAGAAAAGAAGTTTCATCTTCTGGTTAGGAAAGGTTTCTTTACAGTGAGAACGGTAAAACTGTCTTAAAGGCAAGTTCACTGAATAGCTTTAAAAGTGGGTTGGATAAGTTTCTAAAACTAAAAAATATTGAGAATTACTAGTATTAATATATATACTGCAGCTCTGGTTGATCCAGGGATACTTTCCGATTTTCATTTGGAGTCAGGAATGAAATTCCCATCCCCCTTTTTTAGCTGTTTTTTTTTTTACTTCCTCTGGATCAACTGTTAGGTGGGGTTAAAAAGGAGGGTGAAAAGGTTGGATCTGATTTACGTATATGTCTTTATTCAACCTCAATTACTATGTTAATATGTAAGTGAGGGGGAACAGCCAGGTAACCAGGAAATAACCAGTAAGTTAGGAAGTTAGGGAGTGAGGGGGAAGTAAAGAGAGAACTGGTATGATAAAAAGTGATGAATGAATGATGAATGATTACGGTGTAAACAAAAAGAAGGAAACCTGTGTCAGGAAACTGTTTTATCTGTCAGAGTCATTTGCAAAGTTGGAAATAATGGTGACATACCTTTTAATACCTGTTTATGGCATACTCTGTCTACTTCATTAGCTAAAATCACTTGCTTAGACAAAAGTTTCCGCAGAATATTTCCCAGACGAAGCACAAATTCAGACACATTCTCTGTAGGCTTTTGCTTCATTAGCTTAACATGGATCATGTGTTTTCCATAAGCTGCATTGAGAATGTCAAGTACCTCCGTAGCCGTACCATCTTTATCGTTTGCTATAAAATGTATAACACAATTAGCTGCAAGTGGACGCAGGTGCTCCATAATCCGCTGTTTTTTGGTCTGTGCAGAACAAGCCCATTTGTCCAGAGCTTGTAATGCAGATTCCTTCCAGTTCTCAAATCCCTCTTCTCCAGTGGAAACAGGCTCTTTACCAGAATATGTTTTCAGCTTTTTGTAATGGCTTAACTGCAATCCTTGAACCAATGTCTCAGTCATTTTAGCCAATGTCTGATCTCTAGCTCCACTATTTTCAATTATAGTATATTCTTGCTTTATTGTGTATGCCAGCTTGCAAGGGGTTGGTGGTAGCACTCTCCTCTTTACAGCCACAGAAGCTAAAGTTTGGGAGGATGTTTTCCCTTTCCCAGGGGTAATAGGAGGCTTTGGGTAAGTCAAAGGGCATCCCATGGATAAGCTGCTCTGGGGAAATAGAACATTTGGTCCCAATCCTCATTTAGTGCATAATAATTTTAATTAAAACCTCAACCTTCAATGCATAGCCTCCAACATTCCCCTTTAATAGTTACACTTATAGAAACAACAGTGCAGATCTGCAGAGGGAGGATAATGAATAAGCCTGATCTTAGTACAGCTCAAGCTTATATTTTATAAATATCCAGATTAAACATTATTTAGAAAGCTTGTTCATATTTAGTGCAATTCTATTTCTATGTTGGTGCAGTATTAGTTCTGATAAGTAAGTATGCATGCAAAATAAAAATGAGGTTGATATTTATCCTCAGTCCCTTAAAGGGCATGTCCCCCCCGAAAACTATAATTTCACCCACTACTGGCCCCACTCTGTAGTGCATAAAAATCCTTACCTTACATTCCTGCTCCAAATGGCTGCCCTGCAATGTTCCCCAAAAGTCCAAAAAACTGTCCACCAGGAGCCTGGCAGAGTCCATATAGGACTCTGCCTCCTGTCTCCCCTCCGGGAGAATTTTGCCATGAGCACGGCGCCCCCCCTCCCTCTCCCTCCCTCTCCCATCTGTTTTGGTCTCCCTCCCCCTAGCACAAAACCCATTTGTCATATTGCAGGGCTTCCTCCCCCAGACCCAACCGCATTATTATTATCTCCAGAAGCTCCACCGATCTTTACTTACCTTTCCTCTTTCCTCCGCCGATCTAAACTACCGGCAGTCGCGTCCGTGATTGGCTGCCTCTCAGCCAATCACAGACGCAGTTGCCGGTCCAGCCCCCTGCTTGCAGTTTCATGCAAGCAGAGGGCCGGGACAATGCGGCAGAGGATAGAGAGAAGGTAAGTAAAAATCAGGGGAGTTTCTGGAGACGACATACAATATATCAAAAAATAATTAAGAGGGTGGACATGCCCTTTAAGCTAGGCTATTGGGCATGTATGATACCCCGCGGGTACAGGAGGAGGAGCCAAGATGGCAGCCCCCATGGGACAACTTTAAAACTATGTTTCTTCACTGTCATTTTGGATGATGTCACTCTGAATAGGTGTATAATGTACAGTGCAATATATACTTTATTTCTAGCCCAAGTTGCTTTTACACTTTAGTTACACTTTTTGCCTTTTAAATGCCACATGGGTTGCAGGACACTCATTACTGGCATACACACTGCTGGATGAAGCACTGCGTATGGCTAGCTCTTCATTAGCAGAAGCACCAGTACATCTGATTAGGATGCAGCTTTTTAGGTTTTAGCATCCATCTTAAAATTATTTATCAACTTTTGTTTAAACTTATTTCTAAATTGCCTGTAGTATAAAAGATCATTAAAATCATTGAATTTAAAATTGACCATTAATATGCTTGTAACTTTTTCAAAGTGAGCAATACCAATATTTGCTAATTATTTTTCTCTCACATTATTATCTTATTACCAAGTTACTAATCTAAATATTTCTCTTTCTTTTTTACATTTACTGTACAGTATGTTTGGTTTAATGACCCTTGTGGCTTTTGCTTTGATTTTATGTGGTGTTAACTAGACATGTGTTTTGATGAACCCATGTTAACATCCTAGACAAAGAGGAAGAATAGTTAAAAAGGGAAGTGAGAGAAGCAATGCATGTCAAAAGAGGTCTAAGGTGTTCAACAAACATTCAGGAGGTCCCCAACACCTTTCTGTCATATCTATCGAGAAACATTCCATAGAATAAATTGGCAAACAAATTTTGTACAAGTTATTCTGATTTGGATGATTAGCAATTTATGACATTTAAATCATCTTTATTCCAGATATATAAACATTATTTACTGATGATATAGAAAAGAATATCTGAAATGTAATTTTATTTTTCCAATATGCTTAAGCAAATGTCACTTTAATTGTCTAATAAAGAAAGTATCACATGTTTAAAGGGCATGTCCACCCAAAACTAAAATCTAACTCCATGCTGGCCCCACTGTGTAGAGTTAAAAAATCATTAAGAGTTAAAAAATCATCTCCTCTGCTCCAAATAGTTGTCCTCAAGTGCTTATCTAAATTCCGGGAAAGCAAAGGGTAGGAGCCTTTCTGTCTGTGAAAAGGTTTCTACCTGTTCTTTGTCCTCCCTGAGGACCTTAGTATGCACTGTGGAGCCCCCCCCCCCATCCCTCCATCCAGATCCATCCTCTCTATACTTTTAGTTTTACATATAAAACTTTTTCTGTAGTGTAGCTTCCCTCATCCCAACCCATGGTGTATTTGTAAAAAAAACTCCCCAGAAACTTACTTACCAGACCAGCTTCCCTTGGCTAAATTAATAGCCAGCAGCCACGTCTGTGATTGGCTGACTCTCAGCCAATCACAGACATGACTGCCGGCCAAGCCAGAAGTTGCATTAGTGGCTGAAGCCACAGGAACCCAGTCTGGTAAGTAAGTTTCTGATGACTTCTTTTACAAATACACCATGCGGTTAGGGTTGGAATGGGGAAAGCTACACTACAGAAAATTATTAATTTTAGGGTGGACATACACTATAAAGGAAAACTAAACTTAATATTTTAAATCCCAATGTGAAAGCCATTCTACCCCGAACATCTATTTGTTGATACTAGTTAGTTGCATATAGGTACATGTAAGAAGTGAGATTATTTAACTAAGAATGCTTGTTGTTACCAGTACAAATCACATTTTTTAGTCTTTAAAGAGCCTGGTGAGCTTGTGAAAATATTGGCCACACCCTCTGACCCCACTATTTACTGTCTATGCACATATTTTCTATACAGATGTCTCCACACCAATATGAAGGTCCCTGATAAGAATGTGAAAGCATGTGAAAGCTGCTTTTTAGCCTGTGGTTAATTTGCCAGCCTGAATTGCAAACCACCTACCAGGAATAATAAAAATAGTTAGTTGGTTACAGGTTTATTTTCCCAGATTTGCTTATGAAACTATGGAGTTTTCTTTTAAGTGCTTGAAATGAAATACATTGCAAGAATTACTTTCGTTTTTTTTTTTTTTTTTTAAAAACAAAGGAAATTATGGGGGAACAGAGATTGTTTTAATAAAGATTAAAAGAGGATGGTCTCCGTTATGTTATATGATTGGCTGTCAGCTTTTAGGGGCAGGACAGGCTTCAGCTTCCTTATTTGTATCTGCTCTGCACTAGAGATCTTTTAAAGTGTACTGCATACATTTAGATTCCCATCAAACCCAGAGAGATGAATTATGGGACTCATAGTGCCCACAAGTTTTTTTCTTCCATAAATCAGCATGTTATATTTTTATGAATGTTCTGTCTATTGGGACAATAATTAATTTAAATAAATGCATTAAGTTTGACAAAACATTAAACTTTTTCTCACTTTCAGAAGTTATAAATGATCATGTCATATAAATAAATAAATCAATTATAGATATAGATACATAGGTATAAATTAAATTGTTGGAAATATAATGATTCTGGACTCTTTACAAAGAGATATTCATAGTTCTCCTTTAACTTTTATCCAGAAAGATTTGAATAAATTACATATTTCTAATGAGAGTGAATCTCTAGTGACTCTGCATTAAAGCCCCACAGGAAACCAGCTGCTAATATTTAAACTCTTAAATACTCTTAGAATAAACCCAAAAGGCATAATTATAAAATTGGGTGCGTTAAAATAAAATCTGTGGCGGTTTATTATTCTATCTCCTAAACTGCAGGATTTAGTTATTTCCTAAAATACAGTATATTCTAGTTATCTTTGTTTATTTTATTTACTAATAAATATAACATAATAAACAGTAGCATTACATTTTCAAGCACAATTTCAACTTGACTGTTTATAGATTATTCTTCATTCCCCTTAAAACATGGGACAGCATCTTTATTTTAGAAAAAAAAATTGTAAAATTGTTGCAACAACAAACAAAATATGCATCTTGAAAAATAAAATAAAGTTGAGAAGAATTTGTGCTATAAACTAATTTTTAGGCTAGCCTTCACAGCCCAGATGAAATGGTCAGGTTGCACAGAGACAAACAACATGTTTTACATAGTAACATAGTAATTAAGGTTGAATAAAGACATACGTCCATCAAGTCCAACCTATTCACCCTCTTTTTTTTTTTTTTACCCTACCTAAGAGTTGATCCAGAGGAAGGCAAAAAAAACTGCTAAAAAGGGGGAAAACATTCCTTCCTTCCTGACTCCAAACGGCAATCGGAAAGTATCCCTGGATCAACCAGATCTATATGCATTAATACCAGTAATTCTCAATATTTTTTCATTTTAGAAACTTATCCAGGCCTTTTTAAAGCTATTTAATGACCTTGCCATTATAACTTCTGCTGGAAGACAGTTCCACAGTTTCACCATTCTCACTGTAAACAAACCTTTCCTAACCTGAAGATGAAACTTCTTTTCTTCCAACCTTAAAGGATGTCCACATTTCCTCTGATATGACCTATTAGTAAACAATGCACCAGAGAGTTCATTGTATGGCCCATTAATATATTTGTATAAGGTTATCATTTCCCCACGCAAATGTTGCTTCTTCAATGTAAACAGCCCTAACTTGTCTAATCTGCCTGCATATTCAAGCCACTCCATTCCCCTTATTAATTTAGTTGCCCTTCTCTGAACTGCTTCCATTTCCAAGATTTCTTTTGTATATGGGATTCCAAAACTGCACCGCATATTCCAAATGAGGCCTTACCAGTGCTTATAAAGGGGAGAATAATATTTTTCTCTCTGAATCTATTCCCCTTTTTATACAAGACAATATCTTGCTAGCTCTAGCCGTTGCTACCTTGCATTGTTTGCTAATCTTTATTATTTATGGTGTAGGTGGCACAGGGATTATTAAATCCTAAATGCATCACCTTACATTTATCAACATTGAATCTCATCTGCCATTCTGCTGCCCATTTTGCTAATCTATCTAGGTCTGCTTGCAGCACTTGCACATCATTTGAAGTTTCCAAAGCTCTTCATAATTTAGTGTCATCAGCAAACACTGAGACCTTCCTCTCAATGCCCCCTTCTAAGTCATTTAATAACAGATTAACAGAAGCGGCCCCAGTAACGAACCCTGAGGCACTCCGCTTAGAACTTTAGCCCACATAGATGTAGCCCCATTACCCACCACTCTCTGTTTGCAATCAAATACCCAGATCTCTATCCATGAACAAATGTTTTCTTCAAGGCCAACAGTCCTCAGTTACATTAGTCACCTATGTGGCACAGTATCAAAAGCTTTCTCAAAATCCAAGTATACCACATCCACTGTGCCTGAATCTAACTTCTTACTAGCTTCTTCATAAAAACCAATTAAATTTGTCTGGCATTATCTATTTCTCATAAATCCATGCTGACTACTACTAATAAGATCCTGGATACAAAGTCAAGGATATGATCCCGTAACAAAGTTTCCAGCACCTTCCCTACCACTGATGTTAGGCTTACAGGTCTATAGTTACCAGGCTGTGAACGACTACCTTTTTTGAATATTGGTATTACATTGGCTTTTTTCCAATCCAGCAGCACATCCCCAGACCAAAGCGAATCTGAAAAGATGAGAAACAGTGGTCTAGATAGAACTGAACTAAGCTCTTTTAAAATCCAAGGATGCAATCCATCTGGTCCTGGGGCTTTATTGATATTAACTTTGTCTAATTGTTTCCGTACCATATCCTCTGTTAGCCAATGTGAATACTCTTCATTTCTCCCCTGCGTATAATTACAATCCCTGCTATAAGGACAAGGATTCTCAACAGTAAAAACCCATGTAAAAAAACAGTATAGCAGATTAGCCTTTTTGGCATCCTCTACAACCATCTCAGCCCCATTATTTAATGGTCCCACATTCTCAGTCCTCATCTTTTTACCATTTATATGCTTAAAAATTTGGAGTTGGACTTGCTTTGTTCGGCAATCCGTATTTCATTTTCTATTTTAGCTAGTTAAATTGCTTTCTTGCACTCTTTATTACAGCTTTTATACTCCCTGTAAGACTGTTCTGTTTCCTCTGATTTCAAAATTTTAAAAGCCTTTTTCTTTTTTTCCATTTCCCTTTTTACCTGAGTATTAAGCCATGCAGGACTGGACCTAATTTTTTTACACTTTAGAAATGTAATAGTTTAATATCCCTTTAAAAGTGGTTCACATCTGCTCTGTATCTTTACCTAGAAACAATTCCCCCCAGTCTATGAGCAGGAGCGATTCCTTTAACAGCATAAAATTAGCTTTCCTAAAGTTAAAAGTTTTTGTTAACCCAGTGCACTTTAGTTTTTTGCAACCTATATTAAATGACACTATATCATGGTCACTATTCCCTAAGCCTCTCATTACCTTCATCTCCAAAATGAGCTCAGGGTTATTAGATATCACCAGATCCAACAACGCATTCTGTCTAGTAGGAACTTCTACCATCTGTGAAAGAAAATGCCCATATAGGAAATTTAAGAACTTTATACCTTTTGAGGTGCTGGCAGTTTCCTTACTCCAATCTATGTCAGGGTAGTTAAAATCCCCCATAACCAAAACATGCCTCATACCAGCAGCCTTTGCCAACTGCATATGGAGATTCATTTCCACCTCCTCCCCGGCATTTGGCAGTTTATAACATACTCCAACAATTAATTTACCTACCCCCAAATTTTCCCGTTCACAGCATTTTTCAAATTTTTATTTCATGGAGTTTACCTACAGTTACAAATGTCAAAAAACATTCCTAATTTCTATAGCTGGTAATCCTTGTGATGTGTCCCTCAATGCAAGATTACTTTTGGTAATTTTTTTTTTCTGTTAAAGGCTATGTCCAGCCTGAAAAAAATTTTTTAATATATGGTCCCCCCTGGGCTCCCAGCCCCAACCGCTATAATTATTTTTTTAGAAAGCCCCCCAAACTCTACTTACCTCCCCTCGATCCTCCGCCGCGCTCCCGGCCCTCTGCTTGCAAGGAAATGCAAGCAGAGGGGCGGGACCGGCAGCCGCGTCTGTGATTGGCTGAGCGGCAGCCAATCACAGACGCGGCTGCCGGCAGCTCACTTCGCCGGAGGAAAGAGGAGAGGTAAGTAAGAGTTTGGGGAGCTTTCTAAAAAAAAAAATATGCGGTTGGGGCTGGGAGACATGGGGGAGCACAATATTAAGGGGGAATTGAGCTAGGGGAGGGATAAGGGATATCTTTAGAAAGGGCAAGGGAGAGGGAGGGATAGAGAAGGGGAGAGGGAGGGAGAGGGAGGGAGAGGGGAGGGGGGGAGGGAGGGGGGAGAAGGGCTGCAGTACGCATGGCAAAATCTAACCTGAGGCCAGTCAGCAGGCAGTGTGCCTATATGGACTCTGCTAGCCTCCTGCGTAGTCATTTTTTGGGACTTTGGGGGGGGACTACAGGAGAACCCTATGGAGCTGGGATGTGAGGTAAGGATTAAACTACACTACATGGTGGGGCCAGTAGTTGGGGAGATTATAGTTTTGGGGGTGGACATGCCCTTTAAATATGTCAATTAGGGCAAATAAATTGTAGAATGACTTAAAATGTGCTTCTACATTTTCATTTGTTAAACATAATTTTGCTCTGCATGATTTAAAGTTTGGATCTTGTATCATAGGATGAAAATGTTTTTCTAAATATCTGTATTATTCTCAAAATAAAGTTTGCTGTTTACTGTTCCTTTTCTATGGAATATAAGTTACATTTTAAAGGTTACCACATACTGAAGCAGATGCATGTTGTTTCAAAACATCTTATCTTACTTAGCAAGTGCGTAAGCAATTACAATTCTATCCAAATTTACTCCAACAGATATATAATAGGATTATATGTTGACTATTTGTATTGTATCCAGAATATTCACAAGTGCATTGTGGTCTCATAAACTATTGAACCTTTTAGTTTAACTTTCCATTCCTTACTCTACATATTCCCAATAAATGGATTTCTTGAAAGATTATTCTACTCTTGTTACATTGTTAATAAGCTGGAGGCTTAAAAAGTCAAATAAAGTTTAATGCCCCAAAATTATTTAACACGACAATAGAATATCCAGAAATGTATTAAGGAAGCAGAGATAACTATATCAGTGCTGTAGCTTAAATTCACAGCTGATCCCTAAAGCAGAGAAATCTTACAAAAATCCACTTAAGAAACGATATTAATTTACTAACAGAGATATTTTAAGTTCACTAGTTTAAACAGATGCAATAAAAAAATAACCACCATCCAGTTACTGTAAAATCATCACAGCTTCCTTAATAGTGTGCAGCACTGAAAAAGCTTATTTTTGCCTTTGACCTTTTATAAATAAAAGCCCCCTGTATTGTTTTAGAAACTTTTCTGGCCCTCACCTCTGGGATAGAGAAGGACACAGGTAAGACATCTATATTTTAATGAGGAATTTACAGACACAGTGGTAAATAGGACACTACTGTACACATAGTGTATAAACAACATAACTTGTTTGTGTCAGTGGTATATCATAAAACAAGTTTTGCAGTTAAAACACTGCATAGAGTCTCCTTTATTTTTCGCTGTATGACAACTAATGGGATTATAACTCTTTTGAAATCAAGATCTGGATGTTATTAGGACTGATTGCATTCACCTTTGGTCTTGCATATTGTAGTGAATGTTAATTTAATCTTTATTTAAAGGGTATGTACACTGAAAAGTGGATATACCCCTTTTTACATTAATTGATAAGAGTTAAGAGTTTTCTTTAATTAATTCTTCATGACCTAGAAATAGGTTGTTTTTTTTGGGGGGGGGGGGGGTTCTGACAGGGAACATTTCCAGTTGCTTCATAGTGCTGACAATGAGAATTTATTAGTATAATATTCATGATCATGAATAATAAAATAAAGCCAAAAATGATTGTCTGAACCACTTATAACTAAGTGGTAACATCTAAATGATGGAGTGTCTGCTGAGGTTTTTGCTTTTTAGTACTGTAAGTGGGAATAGTTGAACATTGCTGAACTGTCTATGACAACACTTACAGTGAGCAGTCAATTTCCATTACTGTCTGCATTTTTAGTCATTCCAACCATTTTAATTTTGACCCTATCATCTATTTCATTTTCCAGGATCACTTTCAGTGTTTTTCCAATTCATTCAAAGTCATTTTCATTTTAAAGGGTATGTCTACCCCCAAACTAAACTTTTATATGTTGTACGAAATTGCTGTAAACCTTGACCTCGTGGGGTTTACAGCATTCTGAGATCTCCCTAAATGTACTTACCAGCCTTCGTTTCTCTGCTTAACTTCCGTACCATTTCCGTGCACGGAAGTCAAGCAGGAGGGTTTCGACCGCCATCCGCTGTAAGCCTTGCGAGGTCGAGGTTTACAGCAATTTCCTACAATATATAAAAATTTAGTTTGGGGGTGGACATACCCTTTAATTACCAAAAATTCTCAGATTGCTACAAATTGCTACAGACCAATCCATACTAGTTCTGTCTAACTATGTTTTTATTTTCTTTCCACAGTTTTTCAGCTATATAAACCTTCTTTTATTCATCCATCTATAAATGGTGTTTATATTACTGAGCCAAAGAATCAAAAGACTATAATTAACTATTCTACATGTCAGTTTTATTCCCATTACATACCACAGAAATAGCAGGCCTGTTTTACCACTTTTGGGGCTTTTCCTTTGTCATCTCCTTTATTCTTTTAAAATTCACTTTTTATCTAAAAACAACATTAATACAGAAGGCAAAAATTTTTGGAGGAGGATTATATTAGTTATAGGCTGGGTACACACCAGCCAATATTTTTGGCAGACCGACTAATTCACGGCACTTTCGGTCGGTCAGACAAAAATGTCGGCTGGTGGGCGGGGCACCCGCAACCGACATCAATCATTCGTTCGTCCGGAACGGACGCGTCTGAGAATTACGATCGATTATGCGGTCCCTTATGGGAATGCTCCATCGATCGCATTTTCGGCTGCAGATGAATTTGCTGTGACCGCCGGGCATTTGTCCCGTCGTAGCAAGCGCTCGGTCCCTCAGTGTGTACCCAGCCATAAAAAATTGGAATTGGTTTAGATTGCGATTAAAATGGTAAAATAACTGAGAAAATTATCTTCTGAACCAGATCAGGTCCTTTAATATACAGTCATTTGTATTATTTTTAAATACCATCAATTAACTTTTTCCACCTCTATTTAACATGCTCCTTATAAACTTAGCAGTATTTAAATGTATTATTACATTTTTTTTAGTTTTTTTTCTAAATACCAAATTATAAATAAAAGGGAATAAACAATATATAACGTGGCAATATCTTGTTTTTTGTTGTTGATTAATTTTCTTGGAATAACACATTTGCACCTTTGTTCTGACTATTATGTTGAATCATAATTTCTGGGTAATTGTTTATTAGAAATATGACATCAACTGCCAACAGTTTCTCACATTTATTAGGTTATAACTGAGACACTTGAGGACAGGACTAACTGCACAAATTATTTTCATGGTTTAGCTCACGCATGGGACAACTGAATCTGATGTACTGCATTTACTAACTCTAAATGAATGCACAATCACAGTGTACATACTGTATTAGGATGTTTTAGAATTGTTGCATCCTTTATTTTTTTCCTGAAAAATAACACACATGTTGTTCATATCTTTTTGCATTTTCACTGCTGGAAAGACTTAAGACTCACTGGTCTATATAATAAAATATTACTTAAACTCTTATCCTATTTAGCATGTTAACAATTTTCTGTGACTACAACATTAAACATAAATTCTGTATGTAGAATAAACAACTGTACCCTTTTTTATAATTTTATTTAATAACAAAATTTTGAAAGTATTTCATTTTCTTAATGTTGAAAATGAAATTCGTTTTGGTAACTAAAGTGTCTAGCAATAAATTAAAAGACTATGGGGCATTGCTGATGGTTAACGCAATTTATGAAACCGTGATAACTGATGGTGAACTCTTAATATCGCTCCCTATCATTGCTTCACTTACCGCCATCTTTTGCTGTACTTCGCCATGGTAAGTGCTCAGTCGGTGATTTTAAGATAAGCCTTTCCACATCACGAGGTCTGAGGTGGCAAAATGTGATTGTGCTCATATATTTGTATACCAAAACATAACCTTTCCAACAATGTAAATGTTTTTCAAATGTTAATTAACATATTTGTATTGTCGTTCATAATAGCACATTCTCCCATTACGAATACCTGAAATCTGTTATACCGATTATGTCAGATCGCGATAATATGTTGATTTTCGATAATTATCATATTGAAATTGCCACAATACGGCGATTCTGCATTTTACCTCTGATATCGGCGGGCTAACTACTATACAGTGCTCATTGACACCAGATCTAGCTAGACATGCCTTAGCTAGAGTGGCAGAGGTTTTTGGTCACAACATTATTGAAGAAGGACTTATCTTACTTAGCAAGTGCGTAAGTAACTCTATTTCTTGGAGGATTCTTACATTTTATTGATTTGTTGCATCTATGTTTCAATCCTTTTGAGCTAATAACGATATGCTCTGGTCTGCTTCCTTTTACTATTATACATGTTATGGATATACTATCTATCGTTATGGGGTTTTCCTTTCATAAATATGTTTGTATAATTAGTGATTTTGCTAACTTTTGACTGTATATATATGAGATTAACTGATGTTTTTATTGTCATGTTTTCTGGTATTTTAATTAACACTACATAGGGTTAATGTGCACCTATTTATATGGGGTTAGATGTGAGTTGCTCCATGCCCCTGAGGAAGTGACGAGTGGTCACGAAACATGTTGGGTGGAGCTAATAGGTGAATAGTGTTGGATCTTTGTTCTGATCCGATGTGCTGCTTTTATGCTTAAAATAAAGATTGGATTTTATCGGCATAACCAGCTGCCCGTCTCTCTTTGCATATTTTGGGATCTGTATTTTAGGTTTGAAGTTTAATTTTGTGTACAATTTTGTGGCATGGCGATGGAGTCCAATTTATTGATCCAAGAGTATGAAGAAAATTGCTTGTTACCTTTTTTGGGTCATCATGTTTGTTTTTATAAAAAATACATCCATAACCTGTTTATGATCTGGGATGGGGACCTTAATTCCATCTATGAGGTAATACAAGAGGTCAATAAAATGGACACCTCCATACGTTTAACGTTGCATGCTGACAATATAATGTTATTGATTTTCTAGGTCAGAGGATCTTCAGAGATGGAGACAGATTGGGTGCTACATTGTACAGGAAGGATACAGACCGCAATACTATCCTCCATGCCTCAACTTTCCACTCTCCAGCATTACTAAGGTCCATTCTGTTTACCCAATATCTGAGGGTCAAATAATAATACAGATCCAGGTAGGGCTTAGGGACAATTGCAGGAAATGACCTGCTGTTTTCTGGAACGTGGATATAAAGAAACATTAAAGGATCAGTTAATGAGAGCTCTAGCAGTGATAACAGATGGGGAAATAGGGGATGAGCCTCCAGGGATGGTTTTTACTATGGACTATACTCCTTTAAGTGATAATATTAAGCGGGTGATTTCAAAATATTGGGAAGTTATCCAAAAGGATTTATCTTTGCCATTCAACTGACATCAGGTTCAATTTGGAGAGGCCGGAGTCTTAAGAGCTTATTGGTTCATACTGACCTACGAGGGGAGCAGAAAGAGAAGCAATACACGATTGATTGCCAGATACAGAATGGTTGTTTTAAATGTCCAAATTGCATCACATGTAGTTTTTTGATGGTGGGAAAGGACTTTCCTCACCCGCAGATGGGTAAGAGATTAGTTATTAGACAGAGACTTACGTGCTTGAATACTCACGTTATATATTTCATTACCTGTCCATGTGGGTTGTATTATGTGGGCAAGATGGCCACCACTTTTTGTGATAGGATGGTATACCATAGAGCTTCTATTTGGGCAGCTCTATCTCAGGAAACTCAGAAAGACAAGGGAGGGTCTTCTAAAAAAACTGTGAAAAAAAATGTTGGGATTTGCCAGTAGCCCGCCATTTTAGGGATGCAACCATAACTTTTCGATGTTGAAATACATGATGAATGATTCCGACTGCAACTCCTCCAGGGAACTGCAATTACTCAAAAGAGAATTGAGTTGGATAATAAGGCTCCCTGTGTGGATTGAATGAGACTCTTAAGGGGAAATAAACTAATGTGAACACTTTTCTCCCCAGAATATACATTGTAAGATTCTTCTCTAGTAAGTTGCATTTAGTACAGTACAACCCACAGACCATGTAGTCATCAATGAGCCCCGTCCCCTGACGCCAGTATTCGCTGTCTCTATGCATAGATTGTTTTCTATACACCAATATGGAATCCCTGAAAAGACTTTGAAAGCTGCTTGTTACCATGCAACTTATTTACCAGTCAGTGTGAATTGCTGGAAAATAAACTGCAGGGTAACAAGCAACTTTCAAGGTCTTACCAGGGACTTCCATATTCCATTTTTTATTATTTTTTCAGGAAAAAAAAAGCTTCTAAATGTACCTGGATACTCTGCTTGTTCAGTGGTGGTGCCCGGGTAAGGCACCAGGTTTAAAAATACACATTTAAGAAGGTTCAATACTCCAGACTTACCTTTTTTTGTTTCTATTGTGTTCCAAGCAAAAGATAAAGCTTCGTAATGTACCAAAGTTTTCAGCTTATTCAGTGGTGGGTTATCTGGTAAGACGCCAGTTATAGAAACACACATTTCAGAAGGTCACAAGATCGAATCCCAACACTTACCTTTATTTTTTGTTTCCATTATGTTCCTAGTAAAAGGTTCTACCAGTCTTTACCAGTCTTTACCAAAAACAATAAGATTAGTGGTATGGCACTAGTCAAACCCAGCATATACCCAATGCTGGGGAGGTGCTGAAAAGAATAGAAAAGATAATATAGATACATAAAAAGAAAAAGAGTCTGGTTTCAAACAAAGGTGTACAATCCTTTATTCTAGTATGTAAATACATACATGTCAGGGATAATCAGTGTGCAAAACCATCAAGTTAAAAAATAATTAAAAACCATACTATATACAGATAATAGACTAGCAGCTGTGTGTACATAAAGTGCTAATGCGTACATATAAATAGTAATGACAGAACATTCTAGTAAATAGCATAAGTGGCCATCAACTATGCATTGAATAGATAGTACTTTTCTGTCCCTATGTGTAACCCAGCACTTATCAGAGAAAGATCCCATGGGAAGAGGGTATCGATACTGCTGTCTTCAGTATGACTGCTACTATAACCAGAAATTGTAGGTCCCCCTACACCTACCCTACCAGTCTTCTATATAGTATCTCTGTTAGCCTCGAGGTAAGAGCTCTGCTTTTAGCAAGACAGAGTAAATGTACAAGTTGCCGGTTCCCAGACTTACTTTTTTTTGGTGAAATGTTAGTATTCCGTTTCTTACATCCATGCTATCTATGAAATACACTTCAAATATTACTTTTATTTTTGTATTAAAAGTAAAGGATTATATCATTGTTAGGACAGGAGCATTGAATGAGTTTGAAAACAAAAAACTGAAATCCCTGTTCTGTGTCAGGGAGAGGGAGGATCTCTGTGCAGTAATATGATTGGCTGTCGGCTTCTAGGAAGCAATCAAATAAATACATAATGGGACAAAAGTCCCCAAAACTCTAATATAGGTTATGCACTGCCAGCTTACAGGTTAGTTCAGTATCTTACCCTTTGATACATTAACCGTATCATTTTGGATAGTGCCTATGTTCGCTCCCCAAAACATATCACGGCACTGTATCATCACTCTGACCGTATTGGTGATATTACCCAGCAACATCCACTGGATTTAACCCTTGAGCCTTTACACCCACATTCCCTAACCACCAAACACACACACAAACACAAAAAGTGGCTGATACATGCGGTCAACGGATGTTATACAGATGAGCATCCTTGTTTAAAACACTCCATAGTTTAACTGCAGGTAGATACATACTGTATGTATCTACCTGCAGAAGTAAGCTGCAACTTCCTTGTTTTTATCTGTTGAGCACTACAGAACATGTGCCTGTACACAGACAATTAGCTGGGGGTTTACCCAGCTAAAGTGGGTTGTGGGAGCTGACCCTTAGTACTCACAGGTTGTGAGGAGGTGAGACACATCTTATTGTATGTTTGTTAATGTGCTCTGTCTATTGGGACAATGTTGTATGGAGACTTTAGTTCTCCTTTAATATGAACTGTTTTTTATGAGTATTATTGATCAACTGTTTTTTTATGATATGATATTTAATATTCTTAGTAGTTAATTATGTAAGCTGCTATGAGACGCTTTAGGTTGCATTTTATGGGCTTCTGGGGGTGTTTAAATGAGTGGGGCATAGTGCTAGGGTTATTAGATTTGGTTATGACAACAACCCATTATATTCCATGATATAATATATATATTATAAGTCAGTTGATAGATCTTTCATATGTTTTGGAAATTAAAGTTTTTATTCTATTCTGTGTTTTAGATCGTTTCAGTTTGTGTGTGATTTTGGATCCTTTGTAAAAACAGTTTTTAGTCGGGTTCCAGAAACGCCGTATCAGTGTTGCTATGGGGACGATCGGTAGTGAAAAGTCGCTTTGTGAGACACAACCTTTTGGTTACCATGGTGACTGCCAGAAATGATGCAATGTGAAGTTCCTGTTGGCCAGATGAATCTTGGGAGAGCAATTGTTTTACCGGAGTAAAGAGTAGAGAGTCAGGGCCCTTTTTAGCACACTCTGGTTGTCGGTACCGGACGTTGGGGCTATGTTATGCCTTGGTTCTTTCTGGCTTTGGGAAGGTTAGTATGTGATCTTTTTGGTCTATTGTGGGACAGAGGATACGGAGCACACACACTTGAAACACTCGTGTTTTATAGGTATTGGTTATGGGTTACACATGTGGGGGGTATGTTTTGTATGCATGTGGTGGGAGGGGTTTGGTGTGATATTTATTGGTACGTTGATTATGATGTTTGTTACCCTGATGATGGCCTCTGTGTAGGCTGAAATGCGTAGGTGGTTATGAAGGCCTCTGAGTGCACATGTTTTTAATTATTTTTGTATTGCTTTGATGTTGCACCGGGGCATGGAATATTGCTGCAGTGGAGTGCTATCTATAGAGGACTATATTTACAATATTTTTTGTATACAACATAAAAACAAAAATACAAAATATAATAACTTAAAATCTTTTGATACCATAAGAGAGCTTCCGCTCCATACAGTGCATGCGTCGGCTCAGGCCGGTTAGCTTTTGCTGTATGACCTGCAGACTCTGCAAAACAGTGGCCTGGTAACTAGTTGTTTGCAGGGGTGTGGCCAGTCACTGGGGAAACAATATTGGCAGGGGTGTGGTGCCCGGGACATAGTTCTTTTCCTGCAGGTTTAAAGTATACAATATGAAAGGGAGTTTTAATATGTGCATTTCAACACATGATTAACATTTACAAACCACATATACCATGACTATCTGGATTTGTTTAAATTAGATTGTGAACTTTGACTAATAATAAAAAAAAAAGTCAAGGTTAATAGGTATAAGCATTTGCAGGAGATACTTGCCTTCTAAAATGTATAAGGATTTAGCCAGAAGCAGTCTCCTCTGTGGAATTAGATAACAAATACATCATTCTAGTTGTGATAATATTTAGAAATGCATTACATAACGCACAAGTGGGTTAAATTCCTGCATCGTGTCAGGTACCCGCAGGTTACATGAATGTATCCAGTTCAGGGTATACCACTTTAATGTTTTAATGGGTTATGGGTCGGGTTCAGGTATAATTCTGCAGGTGCTGGTCGGGTCAGGACAGATAAATGTTGCCTGTGGGATTTTGGTTCTGACTATTTGCAGGCCGGGTGTGGTTATAGCACCTACGGGTTACAGTTTTGCAAGTGAATGTCAAAATAATAAATAATTACACACGCGCAGAACTCTAGTGTGGGTAATTTTCCATTACAATTTTGCTTACAACTTTTACAATACAACGAGTGACTGGATTTCTAAAACTTTCTCCAAACGGCTTTGCAGCAAATTAAGTAGAATGCTCTTATCTTAATAAGTTTGAAATTAATATTTTTGTAAGAAACAACGTTAAACTTAAACTTGGCTCAAAATGCACATACAAAACTTGCCTTCAAACTTGCCTGTGACACATGGACTACAAATAAAAACCTTCACAGCATAGTCTGTATCCTTAGTCTCTGTCTACCACCCCTTTTTTTGTTTTACATCATATATTGGGTTGACCCTCGGTAGAAGCTTGAGACTGTCCTAGAGCTATATGGCATTGGTGGACACAACCAAATGCTGACTTAGAGAACAAAGTGAGTTGTGATACTTTTAAACAAATGTCAATACATTTTTGATAAGGTCACATCAGGAAAAGTGGTAGGGACACCTGTTAAAAACATATGCAGCATATGTCCAGTCCAGTAAAACATAGTTTGAAAAGAAAGGTCCTTTAAAAATAAGTTTTAAACTCTTACCCTGACTTCTGTAATCTCTGTGTAACTACCATTCCGTTCATGTTTAGTTGCCCCTTTTCACTGACTAGGAGGGGAATAACATCAACAAAAGCACATTCCCCTCCTCCTCTGTTTCGAACCTGTTACAAGCAAAACTATGCGCGTTCACTGCAGATAAGGAACTCCCCCCTCCCTTCCAGGAAGAGCAGGTAACTTTTAGCCAATCAGGTGGCTTACATCGGTAGCCAATCAGCATGCTCCATTTTCGGGACTTAAAGAAAACTCCTCCACAAACAGTACATCCAGTAATCTGCTAGATTGGAGCTGGAATTTATAGTTTGTGGCTGCATCTTGCCCCTTACATGTGGATTGTGCATTTAACAACAAGTATATGTTCTAAAAGTCATTTTTCATAGCTGATTAGACTGTGTGTTACTTGCATGCTCAAGAGAATGATTGATAGAAGGAGGAGGAAGGGTCAGTAAGGAAAGGTAGGCAGAACTCAATGTTAAAAAATGATTTTCTCCCCAGGGTGGACATGCCCTTTAAAGGAGAACTGTGGAAAAAAACAAATAAAAGATCACACACTAGGAAATAGCATTAAAGGAAGTG
This sequence comes from Hymenochirus boettgeri, assembly GCA_019447015.1. Lineage (NCBI taxonomy): Eukaryota > Metazoa > Chordata > Amphibia > Anura > Pipidae > Hymenochirus > Hymenochirus boettgeri. The sequence goes on along the minus strand of CM033473.1, from coordinate 154,082,049 downwards.
TTAAGCTGTACAATAATTATGGATGCCAGACCGACATTTCAGTGTATGTATCAATGGTGTTGAAATATTGGGTGTTTTACAAACAGACGATTGGACGCGTCCGAAAACCACGGCTAATTGTGCGGTCCTTTCGGGAAATGCAAGTGCCAAACATTTGGTCGGGACAATGGATCTAAAAATATGTACACAACCTTAGACACAGAAAAAAATGCTTGGCTACAGTCTACTAGCGAGGATAAACATCTGTTACAATTTTTTGCATTAGATTAGGACTGAGCAGGTGTAAAGTACATAGTGGACACTGGCCAAATTGTGTGATACTCGAATGCTGACAATTAATACACAACATGTAACATGTTTCCAAGCACCCACATCAAAACGAGAGATAAGACACATTTACTTCATTGATGTCAAGGTGCTTTGACATCTGATTGTGTGTTGTCTGATTGTGTGTTTATTTGTCCCTACTAAATTACATGTTCTAGCAACCCAGTATATACTGAATAATTGTATTTGACAATCATTCACAAAAGTTTGTAATAATTCAATAAATATTAATAGTTATATAATTACATAAAGATTAATTAAAATAATGAAGAATCCAAAAAATATTATGCATTGGATACTTACCTTCTAATGGCCTGCACATATTAAGGGCCTTTTCCTTTTAAGGTCTGACCAGCGCCACTGGATATCAAAGAGCATCAACTCTATGTGGAATTTTATAAAAAGCCTCCTCCTCAGCCTCCTCCTAATCTTTCTGCTTCGCAGTTGTACATGCTGTGCCCCTCCACTACGACCAATATCATCTCCCCAGTCATTACAGGAGATTTGTGATATATTTGAAGGCAAGTGTTTATTTATTAATACAAAATAGGTTATTCCTTTTTTTGTATAATATTTAGCTAATACAGTCAGTTGTTTATTGTATGTGCTGTTGGAAATGTTACCCACAGAGAGCCCTGCACAGGTGTAATTTGCAAATTATTATTTGCAATCAATATTGAAATGCCAAACTGCTACCCGCACCTGACCTGCACCTATTTTGCTGGTATTTGCTGTAACTGTACCCAACCCACAACTAGTCTGACATTCAACCCAAAATAATAGCTGATGCATGCCCTGACCCAACCAGCAACTGCAGATTTATACCAGACCTGCCAGCCATTAAAACATTAATGCCGTTTACACAAACCCTTCCTCCAAAAAAAACAAACAAGTTACCTGACAAAATGCCAGACTTTTTTTCTCATCTAATCCTACAGAGGTGGCAGCATCACCAGCTGTGGCTATTTCGGCCACATCCCACCTTTTACAAGTCAAGTATTGTATGCAATTGTTTATCCTTTTTCAATTGGCATTTTTATCCAAATGTTAGTCAAATAAATACTAGTGAAAAAAAATACGAGTGGAACAAATAATTTTTGTGCTAATTCAAACTTTGTTTAATGTTTCTCAAATCCAATTATCTATGTTGGTTGTGAACTTCTGAACGAAATGTGAACCTCATTGTATTTTTAAAAATGCCTTTAAACATATTCTTACAGCTCACTCTTATTATTTCCATCTAAATCTGCAGAAGAGGGACCAGGACCATCCCCACTACCACCAATTCTGACCTCCCAGTGATGCACATTTGGAAAAGCTTAGTAAAGCTTGACCAAAGGGATGGGATATCTGGTAGATTGAAGGTGGTTCAGCAGGGTATAAACCACCTATGCTGCTGGATGAAGCGCATGGATCGCAGACATTTCCATGCTCAAATATAATTTGTTTTTTATTCTAGATATTTTTTTCTTTTTATTTGGCCACATCACCTCCATTGGTGTCTGCTGCGATACACTTATTGGAACGCATGCAACCACCAATTTTGGTGCAATTCGCATACAATCCAATAAAGGCTCATGCTTGTGTCTGCGCAATTGCAAGCAGTCTAGTGCCCCAGCCAGAAAGTCTGCTGGCACCGAAAGAGTTAAACATCTCAGATCTCACCAAATTTCCATGTTCCGCCCCATCCAGCTGGAAACAATTTCTGGGGAGAACTTACCATTCATCCAATGAAAACCTATTCTGACCTTTCAATTAGAATTTCATTGGTGGCCAGTAGGGATGGCCGGTTCGCGGATCCGAACCCGGATCCGCCGCGGATTTATCCCGTTGGCGAACGGCGTCTTTTTCCGGATTTTCCGCCTTCCGAACTTCCGATTCGCGGGTTTTTCGTATTTTCAAAAATTTTCGAAATTACGAGTTTTCACGTATTTTCGAAAATTTTCGAAAATACGAGAAAACTTGTAATTTCGAAAATTATGGAAAATACAAGGATTTCTCCTATTTTCATTAATACGTATTTTCGAAAATTTTCGAAATTACAAGGATTACTCGTATTTTTGAAAATACATATTTTCGAAAATACTAGTTTTTCTCGTAATTTCGAAAATTTTCGAAAATACGAAAAATCTCGTAATTTTGAGGGTATTTTTCATTTTAATGGGTCCGCTTGCGGATTTTTTTGAAAATTCGCGGATCCTCGAGCGGACCGGATTTTGCGAAGTTCGGACATCTCTAGTGGCCAGTGCACCTACGTGCGCACAAACGTAAGTATACACACCCACCTGCCCTACTTGGTACGATGTGTACCTCTAACCAACTACTTAAGCGGTCTCACTATAAAGAAACATCCACAGAAGCATTGACAGTCTGTCTGATGGAAATGAGTGGGCAAACCAGCTGCAACAGTTTGTCTGGCCAATGTTTGTTTTTTTTAAGAGGGAGCACATGTGGATGGGAGGGCGCCTAGGGCACCAAGGCGGCTGCATATTAATACTCATTATTATTTTAGTTATTATTGAATTTAGGGCCGTATTTATAAAGCTGCAGTATCAGTTTTTAGCGATACCGCAGATTAGTTAATTTACAATCACGGTCGTAAATTTACTACCGAACTTTCTGTAATTAACGAATGTTCGGTCATAGAATACCATGCGGTAGTAAACTACCGCAATGGTATTCTATAGGGATCGTAAATCTAGAATTTCGTTATCGTAGATTTACGATCGGTAAATTTATGATCGTAAATCATTAAGATGATCGTAAATTAACGATTGTTTTTTACCGATCGTTAAAGGCGCGGTATCGCTAAAAAGCTTAAAATTCTGCATATCCTTATTCGTATAGAAGTAATTTGTACTCTCAGTGAAGTTATTGCCTAAAGTATTTTTTACTATTGCTCTTACCATATTGAAAGAACCTTTATTTAGATTAGCTTAATCAGGTTTCTAGCTGAAATGTTTCCCACAAAAATAATGTAGGAACAAAACAAGTTACATTAGCCTAATAGACTTCTGTTTAAAGGACAATTATACTTACCTCCTCGTCTCTTCTTATATCTGTGCTTTGTAAACAGGGTGAGGACCTAAACCTCTAGGTCCTCACTCCTGAGCTCTTTGTAGCTACACTGATATACTTACTTAGCATCACTCCGCTCCCTCTCTGGTAAGCTCCGCCCCCCTCAGTCCGCAACAAGCCCAATAGGAAGACGTGCTCTGTAAGGACGTATCTCGGAAGCAGAAGAAGGAGCAGAGCAGCACTAAGTAAGTATGTCAGTGTAACTACAATGAGCCCAGGGGTGAGGACCTAGACATTTAGGTCCTCACCCTGGGTACAAAGCATACATAGAAGAAGAGAAGTGGGAGGAAGTAAGTATAAAACATTTTTAAAAATGATTCACTATTTTTTTTATATCAGATTGTGTACATGTGATATTAAAAGGTAAATAGGGCCTACAAATTTGGGGTCAAACATCACTCTTGTGGAAATGTTCAGCAATGTGATTAGGAAAGATGTTTTGAGACAGTGGATGAGAATTTTGCTCATGCTTTAGTGTTTATTCATCCTGTTGTCAATTTTGTCTGGAAGTAACGTTTATACTCATTTATATAGTTGGGAAACTATTTTGCCAGATTAGAGCTAGAAGAGTATATACATTTAAGAATGATTAAAAATGATCTAAGGTACATTACCTGGTTAAAAAACTGGGGTTGTTGTGATAAAAACTTGTTAAAAGAACTTCAGTATAAAATAATTGTCCATGGATCTCCAACCTGTTTGTACACTCCAATCTTTGCTTCCAACTAAGAACAATTAGGGAGATATCTCACTAGATACTAGAATCACTAGAATCACTTACAGAGATTCATTAGAGGCTGTGCAGCTCTGGATTAATCTCTTTTCTGATTTACTATTACTTGAGTATTAGAAGTGAAAAGGTACATGCCTTTCTAACATACAGTATCTCACACTACTGTACATAATATTTAGTAAACAGCTAAAAAAAAATTAAAAAAATAAAAAATACATTAAAAAAAATCAACAATTTCTAATCACTTACTGTATGTCTATTTTAAGCATTTTTTTAATTATTATTCGTGGTTGTAAACCACTAAATCAATAAGCAGTATAGGGCACTATACAAATAAAAAATGTCATTGTAATAAAAATTTGTATAACAAAGAAGCGATCTACATACCATTATAACCAAGTTATTGAATGTTGTAAAATACCCATAGTGTGATACAATATTATCTACTAATCAATAATACCAAGGTCTTGAAAACATCATCCTAAGATAAACAAGTGACAGGCAATCAAAATGTGACAGCTGGGGGCCTAAGCAGAATCAGTTTAACACATAAGTATCACTTTAAGAAATTAGTAGGTGACACAAGATACGTCTTCAAAACAGGTTTAAAACACATTAAAAAATGTATTTGAAAATTTCTACAAAAAATACACTTAAAGGGAAGCCAAAAACATGATCATTGATATATATCACACTTCTCATTCTAATGGCACAGTGTATTGCTTTTACCTGTAACTAGTATGTACACAGGTATTGTTTGCCCTCATCATTCTGTCTTTATTTTAATTAAACATAAGCTGTTCACCTGCATATTTCTGACAAGGAATGTTGACTGTGATGATTTGTCTTTTTAATAGATATTTACAATAATATTAAACAATTCCCACTTCCATACAGTAGCTTTGTCCATGGGGATTAAATTGTTATTTATAACAACCATTTATTAATTTTTATCATTGTTTAAAGTAATTTAAAAAATATTTAATTAGAAAGGGCTAGGTCCTACAGAAAAAATATGAATCCTTAAGATTGTGTAATTTTAATACATTTTAGAACTTGTGTAAATGAGGAAAGCTCATACTTTTTTTTTGTAAGAAATTATCTCAGGTGGGCAATATATATTACATGAATGACTTCATAAATGGGATGTTGCTATTAAGCAAAAAAAAAGAAAATATTGGGATATACTATATTGATCTTAATTATTGAATAATTGCTAAATTATTTATGTGTCCTGCTGTTGTAGGATTTTTTGAGCAGTATTTGTGACCCAATATAGCCTGAGCTATAATGGTATGTAAAATAAAAAGGATCAAACTGAAAGCTTAAAGTAAAACAAACTGAAATCAGACATGTATAAATTATGCATTTGTAAAAGTTAATCATTAAAGACAAAATATGTACAAAATAAAAAAATGCTATGCTTACATTGCCACACCTAAAAAATTCTAAAAGGGGAGGGGGTAAAAGAAATCAGAGCTAGGTAGCATTATTGCAGCATTTGAAATGCTGATACGTATCTTAATTTGTAAATTTCATAAAGATTTTTATGGTCACAGAATTTAGACACCAAGTAAAGTATCAATCATAGTGCAGTAAATGATCTCTTGAAAGAAATAGTATATTAGCTATTGACTTCTGGAAAAAATAGAAGGTGCTTATGCTATTTTCACAGCTTGTCCAATTTTCTGCAATTTCAGGGGACATTTGCTCTTTTGATTTACTGTGAAACTTAGGTAGAAAACACATTGAAAACCAGAAGGGATTTTGTTCTTTCAAATAAAACAATATAGAAATCCACCGAAATGTATTGAAGGAATAAAGGAATTAAAACATTTAGCTCTGACTCTTCAAGCCTTCAAGAAACATTCTTTAGTAACTTCAGTTTAAGTACCTTGGGACACAGGAGAAGATGTTTAATCTTTAGGTGCCCTTAAGCAGGAAAGTTAGATTACAATCTTTTGGAACTCATCATAGTCCCCAATAATCAGTTTTCTTCTATGTAAGAAGTAAGACTAAGATGGGCTATAAAGAGATGATGTACACCTTATTGTGTAATATAAGATATATTCTAAGATTATATAAAAGTGACAAGTTGACTTCTTATATATTTATTTTAAACAGAAAGAGATTTCTTATAATCTATTAAATATATAGATTAAATTTTCCTGTGTGTTTAGCTGCATACTGGTTCCCTCTTGTGTTTGGGTTTTCTGTATTTGGGAACAGTGGGGGTTTTGTCTTGTTTTCCTGTGATTTTGTTCTATTTGGTCTGATTATTTAATTCTTTGGTTGTTTTTTTTTTACCACCGGTGATATGGATTTCTTGGTGACGTCTGGTCAGACCAGGGTCCTACAACTGGCACTCTTAATCTACATTTAGCTTGAGCAGTGCTGTTAAAAGCCTTACAGAACGTATAACATTTCCGAACGAGCATCCCATACATGGGCCAACGATCGGCCACCCGCGATCGCAAACATCCCAGGAAACGTCAGAAAAAATCCTTAGCCCATCTCCACTCCCTGTTGATTATTCTCCTTCTTGCTGCTGGGGATATTGCTCCCAACCCTGGACCCTGCAACATTTCCATCTGCCATCGTGCTTGACTTTCTACCCCCACTTATTATTCTTCTCAAGGCTCTAATCTTTCTAATATCATAGCCATCCCTACTATTTCACCTTTACTTCTTCCTTATTCCTGTGGCCTCCTTAACACACGCTCTCTTGCTAACAAAAACACCTTTATTGATGAACTGTTCTGTTCTAATGCCTTTCATCTCCTGGCTCTTATGGAGACTTAGATCTCCCAACATGATACTGCAGTTGAAGCCTTGATTATGCATGATGGTCTATCTTTCTCTTATTCACCTTGTTCCTCAGGATTGGGTGGAGGGGTAGGTCTTCTGTTTTCCCCTATCTGCCACTTTCAACTTGTTTCTCTTCCACTGTCTGCTGCTTTTTCCTCATTTGAAGTCCACACTGTCAAACTTTTCCACCCCTTATGTCTATGGGTAGCAGTCATATACAGACCTCCTTCTTCCTCAGCCCAAGTCACTGGTTTGAAAACCTGGATCTCTATCTTTCTTTAATCCGACTGTCCAGCTATGATTCTAGGTGACTTCAACTGTCCCATTGATAAATAAATAATCCTGGCCCTCTCGCTTTCTCCAACTAACTTCCTACTTCTACCTCCAGCAGTGGACCAACATTAGCACCAATAAGGATGGTCACCTTCTAGACTTGGTTTTTACTAAAAATCTTTCTGTCTTTTAGTTTGCCACCACCTCTTTCCCTCTCTCAGATCACAATCTATTTACTTTTTCTACTACCTATTCTCCCCTCTCCTCTGATACTCCATCCACTGATTGCAATTCCCAAACAATAGACTTTCCGGCTCTATCCTCTTCTCTCAGTTCTAGCCTTGCATCTCTTATGTCTGATTCTAGCCCTGATTTCCTAATACATTCGTATAACTCTTATACTACTACTACTACTAGTAGTATTGACTCTTTTGCCCCCTTACAAACTCACAATTGTCACCCCACTAACCCCCGTCCTTGGCTCAATTCAGATAGAAAAATTCCAATGCTACCATACTCTTGAAGATGAGGACTGTGGAAAAAGTCCTGCAATCAGGCAGACTTTTACCTCTACAAGCTCATGTTGTTGTGTCTTAATTCAGCTCTTTCAGCAGAAAGGGACAGTTCTCAGTCCTCATTCTCCTTGAGCTGCCTTAGATACCATGGACCATTCTCTTCTTATGTGGTGTAGATGTCTTCTTATCTCTCTAACAGATATTACTCTGTCTCTCTAATAAGACTTCTTTTCAAGTTCCACTTAGTGTGGGGGTATCTCAGGGTTCGTTATTAGAACCCTTGCTGTTCTCCCTCTTCACTTTCTCTTTGGGAAAAATAACTTATTCTTTTGGCCAAATCTACTTGTCCCTGCACTAACCCCTGAAGTTCAATCCCAAATCTCTAACTCTCTGCTCTCTATTGCTTCCTGGATGGTGTACCGCCACCTTAAACTCAATCTATCTAAAACAGAATTAATAATTTCCCCCCTAAACTCAGTCCACCCTTTTTCCATCTCTATTGACAATATGGTCATTAACCCAGTTGAATCTGCACGCTGCCTTGGAGTAATGTTTGACTTTTCTCTTACCTTCCATCATCACATTAACAATATCACAAGGACGTGTCATTTTCAACTTCGCAACATTTCCAAGATCTGCCCTTTTCCTCACTCCACTACTAAAATGCTAATGAATGCCCATCTTGACTACTGTAACATTATTCTACTTGGACTCCCAGTCTGTCATCTCTCTCCTCTCCAGTCTATCTTAAACTCGGCAGCTCAGATCAAATCACTCTCCTCCAAAAGAGAACTTGCAACTCCGATACTACAGTCCATTGGGTGGCTTCCCATCAAACAAAGAATCACATTCAATACCCTTCTTTTAACATTTAAATCCCTTCACTTTACTGCACCTTCCTACTTATCTTCTCTCTTGGTCCCTTATGTTCCTGGCCCTCCATTCTTCTCTCTTGGTCCCTTATGTTTTTGGCCCTCCGTTATTCACAAGGAAATCTTCTCCACAAACCCTCAATGCACACTGCCTCCTCCCGCATTAAACCAATTCTCGTCCTGCTCCCTACCTTTGGAACTCTTTCCCTTGCTCACTTCGCCAGGTGACATCCATTAATAATTGATAATTAGGTAACTGTGGGGGGGGGGGTATTATTTAAAACAATTCTGAAAAAAGATCCTAAGTTGACTTTTAAGGAAAATCTATGATCTTTTGGACACTTTGGTAAACCCACCGTGGTGGATAGTAATGTGCTGACACCTTTCAGAGTATTTCCAGGCTAGAAATGTGCCTATGCCAAGCAGTTTTAACCATCATGCATGCCAATAAGCAAAACAGCTATATATGACTGAAAGAGTTTTTGTTGCTGAATATCAAAGCTTTATAAATATGTCCAATGTTGTCAAAAATGAAGGCAATAACATGGCAACAACATACCAAACCTTTATAAATATGCCCCAATTTGTAGAATACCCAGTAATGTGTATTTAAATAATAACAATTTTCCACAACTGACCTTCTCCTTTAATATTAAATTCAAATTTTTATGCATAAAATTACAAGGCATTATTATTATTATACTCATATTTTAGGGTTTCTGCCAATACATTCTTAGGACTTATAAGGGGTGATGCTATAATGGGCGCTTGCCCATTAACTTGCCAAATTGAAGTAAATCTCACACTACACTATGTGAAAATTGATTCACTTGAGGACTACACTAACTTTGCAGTGGCTGCACCATTTCCAAAATATTTTTAGAAATAGCGCTGCACAGATAATGCAGACAAGGTTAAGAAGTTTTGCAATAACATGTTGCATGAAACTTTTGCCTTTTAAATGGAGTTGCAACCCCCCTTCTTACCTGACTATGATGTGGCGTTGCAGTAAATCTGCAACCAAGGATCTTGGGCAGGTTTCCTTACTACACCGGCCCCATAATGTCCCATCTACTTCTGACCTTTAAAATAGACTTTGCTGTGGTTTTATCCAGATCATGGCTAAAGATTTTAACATAAATGGTACTGAATTATTTTATGGAGATGTTCTAATTCATATTTAATAATACATTTATATTTTGATAAATACGATTTTTTATCTTACCAGTTAAATAAAAACAATAAAAATTGTGTTAATGGCTGTCACTGGAAAAAATAAGCATATTATACTGTGTGTTGCTGCCAAGGAAAGAAATATGATTTACAAAATAAGAGAGAAAGATAATTCCATATGGTTCAAGCAGCTGTTTAAAAGTGTACTCCAACAGTAGCAGGAGGATTGCCTAAGGTAAAGATTAAAACCCAAATTTGTTATTACTTGTAACAGCGCAAATATTGCTAAAAATTCAGAGATCCAAAATGGTTAAATGTACCCAGGCCCTGCAGAAATAACACAAAGACATAGAGATTATAAATAGATCTATACACTGAGGATCTAGGTGTAAGACAAAGGTAATAGCATTTGAGGTGTTGAGGTGTCTACAAGTTGGAATGTACTGTACCTTACAGTCTTTACAGAAGTTTTCGGAACATCAGTGGTATATGTGGGGGAAGACATAGAGAAACTTAAAGGAAAACTGTGGTCCAAATATGACTTTTGTTAAGTGACACATATTGCTTTCCTGAGTATTTTTGAAATTTACTTTCAGTAGTTTTTCCACTATAGTTTTGAAGATATTTAAAAATTTTGTGTGATATGGTAGCAGCATCACCAAGTCCCCTGCACTTCCTGCTCTAAAACATGTGAAAGTCCCTCTTACCTGTGTCTCCACCCTCCCCTTGCAGGCCCCCCTTGTCCCCCTTCACTTTCAACCCCCCTTTGCCCCTTCCCTTGCAGCCCCTATGGTACCTTCCACTCATTGGCCTCATGGCCCCTCCTACTTATTGGCCCATGGGCCCTCCCCTTGCAGCCCCCTTCTCCCTTTTCCTTGCAGCCCCCTTGGCCCTTTCCTTTGCAGCACCACTTAGCCCTGTCCACTTATTGGTCATGTGGTCCCCCCACTCACTGGCCCCATCCCCACTCATACACCAGACCCATACCCCTACAGAAAATTGTGTGAGTCAAAGTCAGCAATTTCAAACCTTTTCTCTGGTTCTGACTCTGCTTGTAATGGCTGTTTTTACACCGTTTTCTGTAGGGGGTATGGGTCTGAGTGGGGGAGGGGCCATGGGGCCTGCTAGTGGCCAGGGCCATGAGGTCTACTAGTGGCCAGGTCCATGGAACCCATGGGTGGGATGAGCCATGAGGAGGTAAGTCTACTTATTAGAGGAGACAAAAACATTGTAGGTGTAAGTAGGCTCTTTAAGAAAGAGCATTGATGCAGACCTACCAAGTGCCATCAGTTGACCAAGCAGGAGGAAGCCAGGTTGATCCTTGCAAACTAAACAAATCTTGCATTGGTTAAATCTTCCCAAGCTGCATTAAAGCCTTAAATAGTAGTCTAATTACCCCCAAGAGTTCAAGTGTGTTTTAAACTTACCTTGATCCGATGTTCCCATGCTGAGATCTCACACTTACTTTTACCTCAGCCGATTCCTTTGCTGGGAAGTCCCTCCTCCAGCTCTTCCGCCTATGGACTGTCAGCCATTGGCTGTGACTTTCAGCGAGGGATTGGCTGAGGTACAAGTAAGTGTATATCAGTGGGCAGTGACAGATCAAGGTAAGGTTGCAATGCACTTTTGGAGGGTAATTAGGATAAATATGCTAAAAAGTTATATTTTGGCTGGACATGCCCTTTAAAATGCCTATACCCAAAATTATACTGGTTGTAGGAAAAGTTTTTGTGTGTTGTAATTGATGTAAAATTGAAACTAATTTAACATGCCTTAAGTATAACCATTACATGCACAAACTAATTTTATGTGCTGGCAAGCCTGTGTCACCAAGTACATTTACAAATTTTTGTTACAAAAAGTGTAGTGAAAGGAAGGGGACGCCACACAGGATTGCTGCCTACACAAGGTGCTTTATAAATCCATTAAAAGGACCTTGTGTATGCAGCATTCCTGCATGGCGCCACCTTCCTTTCCTATACTTTTTTGTAACTAATACTGCTGGGAACGGATCAGTAGGGAGGCGTGACCCAACTAACCTACCTGGTTGTGCTTTCACACATCTCCCTGACATACATATTTTTGTTGTCAGACATTGTTTGAGATACTCTTTGCAAGCCAATTATACTCCGCACACAGACTGGACACAGCAATTTTATTTGGGGCAGGCAGCTAAATCCACTGTTTTGCATTTTAATGCTGAATAAATGGGTGAATGCTAAATTAATGGGTGAAAAGGAGAAACATATTATGACCCTAACATTTTTTACCATTTTCCGTTGTGATGACACTTTATATAAATATAGCAAGTCAACATCATAATTATCATATTATTTAATACATTGTTTTAAATGTTTCAATGTTGATGCGATTAGACCTTTTACAAAAACAGACTGTTGTAATTATAGGATTTACACATTGAAATACTAGCAATATTAAATACTGTAAATCCTTTATCATTGCTAAATTATCTCCCTGGGTCCATTATTTTAATAGGGAGATCTAATAGCATTTAGATTAAAAAGAAAGAAAAAAAAGTGCTTTTTCTTCTGAAAAAACAAAATAGAAGAATGTTTTTGTAATAATGCACCATCTGCTGTTTTCAAAATTTTAATCCCACAAAAAAAAACTTGCCTCTGTAGAGTATTGAATGTTCATTCATAGGTAATGTCAACTAAGCCAGTGCCTGGATAATCCCCCTAGCAAAGTAAGACAAGGCTACAGCCAAGTCTAATTGATTTTGAAATTAATCTGTATAAAAAATAAGAGATTTCAATTCCCTGGTGAACTAGAATAAACAATATCTGTGTAAGCTTGACAGCTGAATGATTTTTGAAATGAAAATCTGATAAGTAGCTTAAAGTAATAGTTAAAACCAGAAATGATTTTAATGCTGATGTTAATGGCTTATTGTATATGTAACCCAGTTAATTATATCTGAACACGAGTTCTTGCAAATGAGCCAACATGCCAGCCTTTCACAGCTTTTCTTCATCATATATTTATTAAATTCCACCTCCTTACTCCCAGTAGCTTGAAGGCAGAAAGCAAGGATTAGGCTACAGCAGTTCCCTCGATGCTGTCAGCTCTGAGCCAAACTTCAAATATGAACTGTTGCATGTATTGTCACAGATATTTCTTTTACATCTTAATTTGCAAATAGGGAGATGACATTTCCCATGCCTGGAATTTGCACACAGCAACACCACTTGAAAAAACGATACTGTCAGGAGAAGCTGTTCTGTTTATTTCTTTGCAGATATTGTGAACCCCATTTGAACTTTTTTTTTTTTGCAGTAGACTTTTATTTATAACTATGATAGTCACAGAGTAGAGAATCTTCATATTTTATTCAGTTAACCAGCATGCGGTATGCAGAACGTGCGCTGCATTTAAAAATTAGGACTGAAAAGTCATATCTTTTATAATATCATTTAGTCAACGTGAATCTTTTCCCATTTAACATTTTAATATATTCCCATTAAATGGATGAGTGTTGAAGGGGAGTCCATTTGAAAGGAATACCTCCAGCTCAAAGGGGACCAAAAACTATTTGTTTTTCAAAAAGGAAAAGCTTTCAGACAGTGCACAGCAACAGAACAGCACTGGATCCTTAGAGAGTCAGAGATGAAAATCAACCCTCTGGGAGGATTCAGTATTTGGGAGCTTTTCAGATAAAAAGCACATGTCAGACTGATTAAGATCTCACCCAGAACTGAAAACTAAAAGCACTCAGAGACTCATACTGAAATCAAAAATAACAATGTCAAAACAAAGGAGGGATGGGGGATCAGCAAGCAAAAGTTTCTCAAACAGAATAATCTGACAGAATGAAAATGTTATGATCTATCACTTCCATTTTTTTCCCCCTGAAGCTAAAGGAAAGTTTCTTACAGACGTGTAAGTAAATTTTCATCTTCTTACACTACAACCATACAAAGAGCCAGAATGTTATGCTTTTCACAGGTTTTCTGAATATATATGGTTTGGAGTTACATATTTTGTCCTCACCCTCATAACAAATAACATTACTCACTAAATATCAATGTCACACCATTAACTGGTATGCAGGATGCATGAAGAGCAATGTGAAGTGTGTAAAAAATATATCTTATAATAATAATTTCTTATATAGCAATATTCTACATCACACTCTGCACTGAAGAGCTTACAATCTAATCACTTTATCTTATACACATTAGTATGTCTTTATGATTGTGGGGAAAACTGGAGGAACCCCACACAAAATACAGGGAGAACATACAAACTCCTTGCAGATGTGACTGAGTTTCTCAGCATATGAGCCACAAATATATAGGGGGAAGTTAATTTAAGCCACAAAAACTTTTTGCTCACGCTAAATCTTGTTTTGACTAAAGCATTAGCATGAGGCAACATTTGCCACAGTCTAGTTTTAGACTGTAGTGAGTGCCGTACTATTTATATTGTCACTGCCTGCAGTAAATAAAGTACTGTATGCATTTTTCATATACTGTATCATGAATATGCGCATATAAAGCTCCAAATGACACATTTATTTCTAAATATTTTGGTCCCTTTTCTTGGACCTTTATCAAGTCAAACACTTTTTAAAAAACTAGTTACCCACATTAGTCTGAGAACCTATTATTCTATTTTTTAAGTGGTATACTACATTTTACTTCACAATCTGTATAGACAAAGCATATCTCTATACAGTATATTAATTAAAATGACAACATTTTCCACACAGAACATTAGTATCAGGGAAATCTTTCACCTGACCCACAAAAAGTTCCTAAATGTTCTAGGCAATGGGAAGCCTTGTATGTACAATTTAGAACAATGCTGTATCAAGTATTTTACTTATTGTTAGATATGGGTTTAATATGTCTTACTTTTTTGTATAGACTGCTTCTGTTGTTATACTGTATGCTGATTATGTTGCATGTATTATGTTGCATGTATTATAAAGAATAATGCTATAAACATTAATCTTTCAATATTTAGAAACATATTGGAAATTTACTACTGTTTAATACTTGGGTAAGACTACCAGCAGATTCATTCTATACCTAGATGTAATAGCCATTAAACCTTTAGACACTATCTCTAATTAAATTAGCTCTAAGATTAAATGAGCTTAAATGATCACTAATGAAAACATCAGAAAATATACAGTAAACAATATATCAGACATTAAAGAACAACACAATATCTATATGTTTTCTGAGTATAACTTGTGCAATCAGTGACCCAATTACACAATATGTGTTAATAAAATAATTTGTTTGAAAAAGACCTTATGAGTGCACTGAAATGTCACTTATCAGAACCAAGGAAATCATAGGATGAGCTAAGGAGAATCACAAGCTATATTCAACAATGAAACCAGGGTAAACAGGGACTTGAAAGGGATCGCTGCACCAATGAGAATAGAGAGGAACAGAAGCAAGGAAGGAGATAGGCAGAGGATTTTCAAATTTGCCTCCTAGAAAACATTAATAGAAATAAGCTGCATCTTAGATGATACAGCTGAGAGATCTGGAATTCAAGAACCGAACTTCCCAAACATCCCAAGAGCTGAATAACAGAAAGTGGAGAATAGCGGAGAAAGCCAAAGATCCGAACATTTCTGGAAACTAATGTCTGGAAAGACCCAAACAGCCAAGAAGCTCAAAGTTAGCCGGGAAGAGCGACAAACCAAGGAGGACGAAGGTGGACCAGTGTTGGAATGGAGGAGAGGTAAGGGGCAGAGATTACTGACAACATTACAATGATTGCTCAAAATCAATGTCCTTTACACCCTAAAAGAAATAGTCACAGGGGAACGTGAATTTTGCTCAACTTGAATAAAAGTAGTGAAGCAGATGAATAACACCTTTGTTTTAGTAATGGTCTTCTATTTTGCTTCAACTACAAATACTACCATTATAGAAACTTGTATGAGTTGTCTTTGCAATTTCTCTTTGCAAGGGTAGATGCACTCACCACTCTTTTACTTGATTTCATACAGTCAATACTTTGAGTCAATCCTATGACATTGAACCAATTGTTCAATCCAAAAATGCATTTATTTGCCATTCAAAGTTTCTACTAAATGCACTTTTTAAAGTGTTACTCACTACTATTCACATGCCCCATGAGTCCTAAGGTAACATTGTGTTTTCAACATTAGCCCATTAAAGTAAAGTTATAAAACTATTCTGTGTCCATTCCCTTTCAGTAAAATGCATTTGGTATTCTTAGGCAATTATATAAACTGCGTAATAAAATGAGATATGTGTAAGACGCACATATTACAGCCTAAATCCTTTTGTAATCATGTATCCACCTCTACAATATTATTAGTAAAAGATTGAGACATTAAAAGAATATATTGGATCTATTATATACAGAAACTCTAGAATAAATGACTGGTGGATGACTGGTCTTTGGAACTATGAAAGCCTTCTAACCCTCAGCGAACCATTCATAGCATGACTTCTATCTAGCTTTTATACATTATTATTGCTAGGAATGTCTTTCATAGTCATCATTTTTAAATGTCACACATTTGTGTGTGAGAAGCAATATGTTTAAACTAGCTGGCATTAAAGATTCTCTTTCATGTGTGGACAGTCTTTTTGAACTCAAAAGTCACTAAAAAGTCACAAAACCAGAATGATTAAAAAGAAAAAGTTATAGCCATGTATGATCAAAATGACTCTTGCCATTTTATTAACATACTGCGATACTTCAAATAATAAAAAAAAGTCGATCAGTCTGTTATGTCCAGCCTAGTTCAGTTCCAAATGCTATGAATAGTATACATGGACAGAAATATACTGTATATGTGTCCTTCACTCTACATAACTTTATTTAGAACTTGAACTGATTGTACTATACAAGCAATGCAGGATAATAATGGTCTCTAGCTTGTTAATTGAGGATATAGGATATCTATCATTTAGAGGAAGTTAGTAGATCCATAACCTGCAAATAAAAAACAGAGACTTCTTTGTAATTTCCACGTTACCATGATAGCCCTTAAGGAAATGCTATACCATCTAACACCATTTCCTGAGCTAACTGCAAAACCAAAGAGCCAGTTTCAGACCAGTTTCAGTTTTATAGAGCCATCTTCAATGCAATATAGGTCTCCAGTTTGCATGTGAAGGAAATTACCCAGAAGTTTCTGTTCCCTATTTGCATATGTGAGATGAGAGCTCTATAGCCTTAATGCAAACCCTAGGCCTATGTTGCACTAAAGATAGCTCAATAAAACCGGTCTCAAAATGTCTCTCTGGTTTTGCAATTAGCTCAGGAAATGCTGTAAGATGGTATAGCAGTTCCTTAAGGGTCCATAAATGGTGGGTAACATAATGCAGCTGGTATGTTATTTACTTGCATACTTATCATGAGTTTTAATATAATGCATGCGCTATAGAAATAAAGATTTACATACGGTACATACAATATATGCATTTAATTGTTATCTTGGGCTGGTGCACTTTATACATTTTTTATGATTTCCTCGCTCTGACAATCAGTGCATGCCAACTTCATTATTTTGTTTTTTGAAAAAACATGCTTCAATTTAACTTTAGTTAATAGGAAACAATTCAGCTGAACTTAATACAATGCATGTAACACACATTATATATATTTATTTAGAGGAGTGCTATTCCCATTTATGCATGAGTTTTACAGCAGTTGCACATTGTGCTCTGTGGACAGAACAAACTTGATGGCTACAAAATGATCATTGCCTTTGCAATAGAGTTATGTTAATTTTCTTGTTACTAGAATTGGCTTTCCCTCTTAAAATATGCATGCTTAACTGAGGATGCAGTACCAAATTAAAATGATGCTGGTGATTGTAGCCTTTAATTCCATAATGCATTAGAGCAATGAAATGGATGTGGCAATAAAAGGCACTGCTAACTATTTTTTCTCAGCAACAAATAAAAGGTGAAGGCTTAATAGTCTGTTTAAATTCTTGATCTTGCTGCTCTATTGACCATCAGCTAATCTGAACTACAATTTGCCAGTTGACCTACTTAAAAGATTTATTCCTTTTTCTAAAGTTTCATCCTTACCTACTACAGAATGCTCTTTCTCAGATAACATGTGTTATTATCACTGTGGAAGGTCATGTGAAATCCATTCCATGGATCAAATGATGCCTGAAATCAATAGTACTTCCTAAATATTTCCACACCCTACTTGGCTCAGTAGGTAGACAAGAGCCTTGTTTTAGAAATACAAGATTTTTTTTCATGATGAAAGTCACCTTCTGAAGTTTAATCAAAACAAACTTTTGTTAAAATCTTAAGTACTGATTCTTTTTTGTGTGGAGGTTCTAGAGTTTTCTAGAAGTAACTGAACCATAGAACATGAAATATACTATGTAACATAAAAAAAATATTTGTAATAATTAAGGATTGCAACTTTTTAGATCCTATAAAGTTAATTTATTATATAGCATGTCAATAATGTAAACAACATACCAGCTGCTTTATGTTGTTCATTGCATATTTGAGTCTTATTCCTAAGGAAATAGTTTTCAACTGTTCAAGGCAATAACAATCTTTTCTCTAACTAGCATTGTCAGTATTGCAGGATTGTACTGTATGTCAAGGGTTGATTTTGTTTTACATTGAAAAAGTTCACATGTAATAGAATATTTTTGCATTAAGGCCTTTACATCTTGGACAAAAAAGCAGTTAATTTAATTACAGTGACAAAAAAACAGATGTTTTATATGCCTATATGAAGATGTGAAAAATAATGTACGTTAATGGATTTTAACCATTTAAAGTGAGTCGCGTCAACCAATTCACAATTTTAACCCCTTGATCTGTAAGGGAGATGTACCCAGAGCAGCTACGGCATACTGTAAATGTATAGCACCATTTTTTTCAGGAAATATTAATATAATTTATATTAAAATAAGAAATTTTACTTTTTCTGACTTTTCTTTAGGAAATATGCTCAAATTGTCCATTTGTACAAAGAACTGTGTCTGTAATTCAGCATGTATGAAAGCATTGCCCCACTATGTAGCTTGAAAATATATAGTTTGTTGGGGGTATTTTATGTGTGTGTGGGGGGGAGGGGGTACATTTCGTGTAGAGCTGTACTGTAATTTTGTGCACAAATTTATTTCAGGATTAGAGATGGCCGAACTTTCGAAAGTTCGGTCCATTTTCGAACTTTCGAACTATATGGAAAGTTCGAAAGTTCGAAAACGGACCCATTAAAGTCAATGGGAGTCAAATAGTTCGAAAAGTTCGAATGAAATACAATTAAAATATCAATGGTAACTTAATTTTAAATGGCTGTGGGACCTGGGAAATGGTCTGGGGATTATGTTCCAGGACATTCGAAAAATCAATTTTACTCTCAATCACGCTATTTTCGAGTTTGTTCTCGGCTAGGTACCATGTACATTTTACTTGCGGATTCGATGCTCGCGTATAGGCTTTAATGGACACTTTACTCGTAGATTGGATGTTCGCGCCTAGATACCATGGACATTTTACTCGCGGATTCGATGCTCACGTATAGGTTTTAATGGACACTTTACTCGCGTATTCGATGCTCGCGTTTGCGCCTAGATACCATGGACATTTTACTTGCGGATTTGATGCTCACGTATAGGTTTTAATGGACCCTTTACTTGCGGATTCGATGCTTGCGTATAGGTATAATAGGTATTTTACTGGCAAATTCGAACGGTCGAAGTCCGAAAATATCGAAAATCCGGGTCCGGGATAGTTCGAGAAGTCTCTATTCAGGATGAAACTATCAATGAAAGTATTCCACAAAAGTGGCAAAACTGAAATTTCATATTGTGATGTCATTGTTTCGATTCTGACATGGTTCCAAGTGCCAAATGTGTATTTTGGTAATGGTGGTAATGTGAAGAATGTGCAGGATTCTAAGTTGTTTAGGAAAAATGGAGCCTTTTATTTTTCTAGGGGTTATAATGCATCCCCATTAAGGACTTATGCCAGACCACCATAAAGCAGGGGAGTTTATTTAATTTTGCATTTTGGGGCATCACTTTGTTAAAAATCTATGGGGGTGGGGGTGGATTATTTTGAATACAGTAATGTACCTTTAACTGTAATTTACTAGGATATTAGAAAGCACCTCGGAGTTCCATGCCAGCCTTATACTTTTATATAGAAAAGACACACGTACCAGAGTCCAGGCCAGGAGCGCTCACCAACGGCATCCGTGTGCACAGCCACTCTGTGCTGTGTCCTGTTCGTGCTGATCCTGTTCGTGCAGATCCGCCCTCCCAAAACGAGACCTCAGCAAGGTCTCACGATACTTCAGACTACAAACAAACACCAGGGAGCGAACCGCTCCGGAACAAGTTGTGCCAGAAAACATATCAAAGGTGCAACCAAAAGGTGCTCTGACGCGTTTCACGGGGTCCCCGCCGCTTCATCAGAGACTCACCAAGGGAGATCTTGGTGAGTCTCTGATGAAGTGGCGGGGACTCCGTGAAACGCGTCAGACCACCTTTTGGTTGCACCTTTGAGATGTTTTCTGGCACAACTCGTTGATGTTTATATGGAGTCGGTCTGAGTCCTGTGTTCCAGAGCGGTCCGCTCCCTGGTGTTTGTTTATACTTTTATATAGTCATTGTTCTGCCCCCCATCAAAGGTTCAGGAATTATTCTTATTCAACATGCTAGAATCTGAGTTACAGAACAGGTCCTTCGCATCTAATGTTTCTTACCTTAGTATCAATTAAGTTGCTCTTAAATATGTAGACTGCAATACATTGTAGGAAGTTGGTGTTTTCTGGGAAGCATAACTCTTACCAGCATATCTGGTAAGAGTTATACATGTCTCGGGATATTCTGTTCTGAAGTGATGTTTAGTTAATTTTAATCTGCAGTTAAGTAGTAGTTATATTAATAGATAGATAGCCACGCTGTCTTATAGGTCAGCAGACATCTTCAACATGTGCTTAGAGCTAATGTAATATGTTCAAATATGCTGATTTATACGTAATGCTGCTGTATATATTATTTATATGTTTTTGTTGTATACTTGTTATATACAAATTATTTGTATTTTGTCGTTTTAACAACGACAAACACATTGGTTGATCACTGATAGTATGTCAATGCTCCTGTTTACTAATTGCAACTGATCACTTACAATCGAACAACCTGTTATCAATAAACAAGTTAGATTACAAGATGGTCTGTTTATTTGAAAGACAGGGATGGTTAAACTGAATGTCGGATTGCACACTGTGAGAATGTGTATGAAGACAGAACAGTAAAACAGATATGCTGGCTGGGGGGATAATGGAGGTTTATGAAGCAGGAATGCTAGGAACACAATACAAATGTGCTGTACACAATATGGAGGTTCCCTTCTCCTTCCCAGAAAACACCAACTTCCTACAATGCATTGCAGTCTAAATATTTAAGAGCAACTTTATTGAAACATAAGATGCGATGGACCTCTACTACCAATAGATGATACTGTTCTGTAACTCAGATTCTAGCATATTGAATAAGAATAATTCCTGAACCTTTATTGTGGGGCAGAGCAGTCATGGAACTCCTTGTGACTTATATATATATCCTTATAATTTACAGATAGGTACATTATTCACTATATTAACTTGAGCCCAAATAAAACAGAACCAGCAGAGTATGACTACTTAATAGCACCAAATCTAAACATAAAGGTCTTGTTTAATCCTATCTAGAGAAATGACTCACCTTGTGGGACATGGGATGAAACTTGATAAAAAAGGACATGACCTTAGACTTAGCTACAGGTATATGTAATCTAAGTAAAATCTGTTCCTAAAAATTATTCCAGTAGTCCTAAAACAAAAGTGTGTAGATGTCTGCCTCTGTGATATACCAATATACCTCTAACTATGAATCTATCTATCTATCTATTTATCTACATATAAAATCGCCCTTGGTTTCAAATATTAAACTTTGAAGATTTTTGTTCAAAGCTGCGTCTATGTGTGAAAGAGTCTTTTCATCTGAAAGATCTAAAATTTCAAGGATGGCTACAATTCCACACTGTATACATTGCTGAAGAAAGGGCATTTTTAATCTGTCTTCTGTCAATAGTATCTGTCATTCATGACACAAAAGAAATTACTTTCTTTTTAGTGTTCTGCTTAGCTTGCTCTTTGTGATGTTTTCACTTGGAAGATTAATTACTATTAAAAAAGAAAGTGAAGCAACATAATTGAAGTTTGCTCACAGATAGTTGTGGGTTTCCCATTAGAATGGGGCTCTATACACTACGTTGGACATAAAAAGTATTGATCAGTCTGGTTTCATTGTTTTATTTTTTTCAAAATTTCACTTAAAGACTTACATGGTTTTAACCCTTTTATCCACTTCTTTCCAGGTCTGCCTCAATTTCATTTGACAGCACATGATGTACTGATGTCTGGACAGTCTATATACAGTAACTAAAAAAAGACAAACTAACAATTACCATAGGAGAACTGTCCTTATTTACTGAGATCCACTGAAAACAAAAGAACACATTCTTGGCCATAAAATGCTTCTATAATTCCTTATTGTGGAAAGCATTGCTTCTTTAATGGAGATGGAAACAGGTTGTTTGGTAAGAAAATAAAGTCATAGGTAGAAAAAAAAGAATGTCTGTCTCACAGCACATAAACTACTGATTAAAAGAGTGTATTGATGGTTTCGTTATGTAGTTTCTAAACACATACTGTATGCAGCAGCAAAATAAAAAAATCTTTACTGCAGTTTGTTCTTTAGTTACTTCATTATTGGCTTCACCCCTTACACATTGTAGTGATCCCCAACACCCTTCTATAATCTCACTCTTGAATAATTTTCCATTCAGATATATAATTTGCACAAAACCTGCTATATAAAGTAAATCTGTAAATGTTAACAGCCAAACCAATCAACAAGCTAATCAAAATCCCTGCATGATAAACAGCAATAATATTTCAACAAAGTACAGTTAGCAAATACATAGAGCCCAGTATCTATTTACATTTACAATAACAGCCCAGTTATTGTTATCATATACCTTTCTGACTATAAAACCTATAAAAAAAAGTCTTGCAAAATAAAAAGGTAATTCACAGCAATTACGAGAGCAATCTCTTAAATTAATTTAATATGCTTGGACAGCAAATGGACTTGAAAGTGAAATTTAAACTAGGGCCTTCATCTATCATAAGATCGTAAATAGATGTACAGTATAATGCAGGCTTACAGGGTTATTCAATAAAAGTTCTTATTTTTAAAAATGGTGCTAATTTTGCCCCAACCAATCAGATGTTAAATGATTTCTGGTTGGTTGGGGCAAAATTAGCACCATTTTTAACAATAAGAATAACATAATACAATATGAATAATGCTTAAACAGACTTTATTTCCTGGTAAACTTTGCCCTCAGAGTTGCAGGTTACAATAATAATGTAATTCACAGTTTAGAGTGCAGTTACAGTATTATAAATCGTGCATGATGTACCTTGTATAAATTCAATCCAAAATCCAAATTAAAATTATGGTGGCAGGAAGGCACAAGGCCTATTATCCCCTGTCCTGGCACTCCAATACTATTTCAACAATATAAAGAGGTAAAGAGGCCCAAAAATATATGCTACATAGTATGTGGGCCAATCTTAAAAAATCTTATTTTTAACCCAATGTTTACTTAGATTGTTCTGTGTCAGGAAACATTGATATTGAGTAGCTAATTATCTTCGGTGATGGTGCTACAGTGGGGCACATAGGGAAAGTACTCCAGCTCATTGGTGGCATGCCTTCTTGAGTGCCCCTTGCTTCAAGCTTCACCAAGTCTGAGACTCTCTCTGTGTGCAGTGTGCAGCATAGCTAGGGTCAACTTCAAAGACATGATTTACCACATCCCCTTATGATGTGCTATTTAATTGCGTACTTGCACAGCACTAGGAGAATTTGAAAGAGGAGTCGTTTCCAAAAATAGTAAGCAAGCAGCTCAGCTGCTGTACAAGTCAGGTCAGCAGTCCCCCAACCATGGCCATTTCTATCCCTGCAGGGTTTGGGCTTGATTCCAAACTTCAAAATACAATTACATTAATAAAAGAAAGAATGCAACCTCTTCAATGATGGACTTCAGAACATTGTGGCAATAGGCAAGAATACCTGACTTTCAGGATGGGGGCTGGAGCTAAAGGTAAGTTAGACTTAAGGGGGTCAATCTTGTCTTTTAATTCTACTTTAAATGTAATTGCACAAAAACATTGGTCCAATTTGAGGTTAGTCAGTAGCTAATATGTGTACACTGTTGCATATAGCATACTGTTTATAGTGGTTTAGGCAAGATCTTAATTTTTCCAGGAAAGTTTCCAAAAAGCATAAAATTCGACCAACAAACTACAAATTCTGCAAGACTAATACAAATATATAGCTTTTTGGGGTATTTCTAAGATTGAGGGGTGTTTGAAAAAACTGGAAGGTGCTGGGAACAGTTACTAGCCAGGAGCAGTATCTGTCTACCCATGCATCTGTCAGATTGTTTTTATCAGGAGAGGTTATGATATCTTATTTTTGTTGGGTTTTGGCTTTCCGCAACAGGTTTCTGTGAAATTTATCCTTTATTTTGTCTCTGTTTTTATATTTTAGGAAATAAGATTTTCTTTTTAAAGTTCCAATTTGTTAAACAGCTGTGCTTAAGTGTTTGAGTTTTGATCAAAACTTATGCCACTTATAAAAACCTGTTAGTGTTTTGCTTCTAATATTAATTTGGTAGTTATTCTGTTTTAACCATGAAAAGACTTTAAACAACAATTTAGTGTACAATTCTATAAAGTTCTATTTGAGTTATAGGTCTGGTAACATTGTAACATTGAAATAATAATATTGTTGTGTGTGTTAACTTTTCTGCCAACAATGCCACCTAAATGTTTGTGAAATCTGGAAAATTCTTGAGGCAAAAACGATGAAGAAAATTCTGATGACACTGAAATAGTAAAACTGTTACTGTTCTTTTTAAATGTAAACTTGGTGTTTATTTAGTGTTAACAATCTAGGTGATTGTAGTATTAACAATGAAAATTGATTAATAGCAAGAAATTGTTGGTATCCTTGAGCTCCATGAACAAGATAAGAAAAGGAGGTAAATTGTATATAAGAAAGCCTCTATCACATCTACAAATATATTGTTATTTGGTCTGCTTTGAATTCTTTATTCATAAGACAATGCTGCAGTTGATAATTCATTTTTGTATTTGCTTCACCTTAGTGTAATGATAAAGGGATTTTGTCCTCCCCACCCCAAAAAAAACAACCCCAAATTAAATTAACTATGACTTAGACCCATTTTATTTGCAAATGAAATGTTTTTTCATGGTAGACAATGATACATATATAAACTTGAACCCAAATACAACAAATACCAGCAAAGTATGACTACTTTATAGCATAAAAATGTAAAAAAAATAGTATAGGGAGTGGACACCACGCAGGAGTACTGCTGAACCATGTGTTTATTCAACATGTTTCCCTCCACAAACAGACCTTTTTCTGTTTGTGGACCCGAAACATGTTGAATAAACACATGGTTTAGCAGTACTCCTGCATGGGGTCCCCTTCCTATACTATTTTCTATTGCTATATATAAAGTTTGTACATATTTAGAAACTTTATAAAAAGAAAGCAATAAACTCAGGCAGAGCTGGTTGTTCCTAAAAACATGGCATTTACATGGTGCGCCACCAGCAACTCAACAATAAACACAGGTACATTTAGAAACTTTAGCTTTCGCTAGAAACAGAAGTATAAACTCTTTGAAGCCAACAAGGGCTATGAGTTGTACTGGCAACAACATGGAAGCGTGGCAACAACATCTATTACTTACATGTACAACTTTCTAGAGATATATAGGTGTTCTGGGGAGAAAATCTTTAAAATTAGGATTTTGAAAAATTAAGTTTAGTTCTGCTTGTGAAGGTTCTCATTCATCCAGGTCATGGTATATCTGTTGTATTCAATTAGATCAACTGGACTTGAAATGTAGTTCTTGAAGATGTTTTGCTAGTCATCCGACTGGCTTTTTTCAATTCAGAATGACTTGTACAAGAATCTGTGGCAATTATGTACCCTGGAAAATCCCAATTAGCATATCACAGCCAGGTGTTAAGGGTGTGATTGGATAGTGGCTAAGAGGTGTTATAGGAACGCCCAGTGCAGTGCAGTGAAGAATGCTCTGATTTGTATGTGGGGGAGACCAAACAGCAACTGCATCAACGTATGGCCCAGCACAGAAGAGCCAATTCCTCGGGTCAGGACTCAGCCGTGTATCTGCATCTTAAGGATAAGGACATACCTTGAAGATTGTAATGTTAACATACTGCGGAGAACGTGACTGGTTCAAGAGAGGTGTTAAGGAGGCCATTTATGTGAAATAAAGAAACCAAGCCTAAATAGAGTGGGAGGGTTCGACACCAACTTTCTGCCATGTCCAATGCTGTTTTAACACCTTACTCTGGCGTTCCTATAACACCTCTTACCACTATCCAATCACACCCTTAACACCTGGCTGTGATATGCTAATTGGGATTTTCCAGGGTACATAATTGCCACAGATTCTTGTACAAGTCATTCTGAATTGAGAAAGCCAGTTGGATGACTAGCGAAACGTCTTCAAGAACTACATTTCAAGTCCAGTTGATCTAATTGAATACAACAGATAAGTTTAGTTCTCCTTTAAGTTGCATTTTATCTAGGCCATTGTTCCTTATCTTTTCAGATAAATGTGTGTCTGGAGACCTGCCACTGAATTAGAACATAGCGGATGTAATACCAATATTCAAATATGTATTAATTCACAGTAATTATAGACCTCTTAGTTTAACATCAGTCATCAGTAAAACAGAGGGACATATTGATAGTGTTTTTTTGTATTTTTGACACATTTATTTAATTCATAGTGAAAATAAAGTGTAATTGGGGAGATGTAATATCGTTAACTGTTGCCCCTTACCTTTCTGTGCTCCTTCAATGCAGTAACTGTAACACAATTCAAAATATATTTAATCAGGAGCTTAGTGCTGTTCCCATTTCTGGAAATGCACAGGCTCTGCAAAACCTATATTAAAGGAGAATTAAACTTATTTTTTTAAAATGCTAATGTGAAAGCTTTTCTCTGTGTCAGAGGGAGGGATCTCTGAGCTGTAACATGATTGGCTGTTAGCTTCCAGGAAGCAAGACTGAAGTTTCCTGTAAATGTGTACTGTGTACACTTAGGGGGGTGTATCCAGATAAGGTGAATTATGGGAGCTGACCCCTAGTACTCACAGGTTATTTTCATAAATCACCCAGCATCCTCAGCAAATGGAGAGATGAGACAGAGCTTGTTGTGTGTTTCTTAATGTGCTCTATCTATTGGGACAATGTTGTCTGGGAACTTTAGTTTTCCTTTAAGCTGTTATTGCAACAGGTAGTGTGGGTTTTGTGCTAATTTTTTCATCTTCCCCTTTGTTTATAATGCCACTAAACATGCAAATAAATGACTACTTCTAATACTTCTAATGGAAATGGGTTTTATTGTATACAATTTGCCTTGGTCTGTTGCCCTACCAGCAGATAAGTGTAGAGCGGCTGTTCTATTTATCAACAGTAAAGAAAGATGTCCTCATTTTTTCCCCATTACATTATATTACGTTCGGCCTGAACTTTATGAGTACGGACAAACTTGAACTATCCAAACTAGTTTGATTTTCTGAACTCACGGCTATTTTTCCGTTAATTATCAAAACTCGATAATTATCGAATTTAAGTGCCATTCAGTAACACTCGAATGTAATGTTAGTTTTCACTAACCCCCAAATGTATTGTTAGTTTTCACTTACCCTCGAATGTTCGGTAACCCTTAAATGAATCATTTGTTTCGCTAATCCTCAAATAAATCGTTCGCTAACCTCCGAATGTAATGTTTGTTTTTGGTAATCCTCCAATGTAGCCTTTGGCTTTTGGTAACCTTAAAATGTATCGTTCGATT
The DNA here is from genome assembly GCA_019447015.1 of Hymenochirus boettgeri. NCBI lineage: Eukaryota > Metazoa > Chordata > Amphibia > Anura > Pipidae > Hymenochirus > Hymenochirus boettgeri. The sequence continues at coordinate 154,054,274 of CM033473.1, read as the reverse complement.
TCGATAACCCTCGGATGTATAGTTCTATTTTCGGTAACCCTCGAATGTAGCGTTCGGTAACCCTCAAATTTGCTGTAGTCCACAGCCATTTACAGTAAGTTACCATTATCAAACTATTAGCTCCTCATTGACTTCAATGGGTTAGTTTCTGAACTTTTACTGAACTTCAGTAAGTTCAGCCATCTCTACTGTAAACTATAATTCATCCTAACTATCCCTGTACCATCTTTCCTCTCCTTGTGCTGCCTCCTAGTGATTACTGAGCATTAACAAAATCTGGTCAGATGGAAGTGGTTAAAAGAAGAGGGGGGATTATTACCCTGAGCAAAACAAGTACTGGATTGAAGGCATGCAGCAACACACACACACCTAAGTGTACTTGCTACTTACACATATTTATTTATAGATTAAGATGAGGAAAAGTATTTTTTTCAGTATAGTTGCCCTTTAATTTTGGGAAATCACTCTGCTGTGCTACCTAGATAACATTAGCATGCCCAAATCTGGTATTAGAAAATGAGAAAATATTTTAACTAATTAAAATATCTCCATTTATTCCCTCATTATTAAACCTTTTGCATCTATGTTTTGCAAGTGATGTATTTATTAACATTTCATTGGTGGAAAAAATGACCAATTATATCTGTATAGTTTGAGGCTTCTATTAACAGCATGAGCAAAAAGAAAAAAGAAAAACGTTTAAATAAATGCAATTAATTACAACAGACCTTCATAATGTATTCTAAACCTGATGATTTGATTAGTGTTAAGAATCCAATGATTTAAAAAACACTTTTATCAAATGTGTAACTGGAACTTAATGGTTCTTAAATAAAGGAAGAAAAGAAGAAATAGCATGAGAAAGGGCACTCTATTTATTCCATCTTTCATACAGAATGGAGTATTGATAATAAGCACATAGAGATTTATTTGTCATGTAAATGTTGCATACATAAATACCATTGGACAAAAACATTTTTTGTAACTAACCATTAACTAATGCTCTTCATTGCAATTACTACTTTTCATGTAGTTCCATAAGAAGCAATTGACTATGGGTGATTGTACTTGAAGTTTTCAGTTTGCATTCCTTTTCCCTTAAAATGCTAAATTCTAAACACAGGAAATAATAGTCCTTTCACTATAAAACAAGGTCCCAGGTCTTTTTTTGACCTATCCACTTAGCTTTCTTCTTGTGTTAATTTCAGATGTCGTTTACTATAAGTAAAACCTTTACCCAAGTTAATTGGTTTGAAAACAGCATGAAAACAGGGATTTTGCACTATTTGTTTAGCCAGCTAGGAGACAGGTGAAATCCATCTGCAGCTTGGAATGGCAGTAAGAACATTTTTAGATTTTAATTTCAAATTATGCTTTATCTGTTATACTTACTATTTAGTAATGGGAAACATTTATATGTCTTGGTCCACTAAAGGTGGCCCTTCATTAGGACAATTTTACTTACTCGACCTATCAATCCCACAACATTAGACTGATCCTGCCAGAACTGCCTTTCCTGTTCTTCTTTGCGATTGCAAAATGAATGGGAATACATATAAACAAATGCATGGACACAGAACTGTAGATCTTTAATACTTTTATAGTCACTGACAAGCAAAAGTCTAAGGGACTAGTATAAATGTTGACAATTGTTCATACTTAACATAAGCTGGGCTGGACTAGACAATTTGATAGTCATCTCACTGCTTTTCTCAATCCATCTGGATTTCTGAACTGATCGGATGACTAGCAAAACATCTTTAACAACTAAACTTTAAGTCAAGTTGATTTAACTGAATTCCAAGGATATGCCATGACCTGAAAACCTTCACATAAGATGGCACATGAGTAATCACATGCAATTAAAATTTTCACCTACTACATCAGGGTGCTTCTTCAATAAGGCAATCAGGCAAAAATATAAGAAGTACGTTTTGGCAGTGAGAGATGAATGGTAGTTGAAGATTTATTTGAATTGGTTAAATGTTTGATCGTACAGTAAAGTAAAATTTGTCCGATAATGCAGTCTTCACTGGACCATCCAATCATTTGCAACAAAATTTTAGCCTCAGTACGTTGACTGCCAACCAACAATATTTTGACCTGTCTGACTGGTCAAAGGTGGTGACTGATCTGTCAGGTCTCATGAATTAGAGCCTTAGAACCCTTGCAACTCAGTGTTTCTCTTACAATTGGGCACAAACTTTGTCAGTGACAGATGAGTCTGCACCTCAGAGAAATAGTAAGAAATTGTAATGGCTGTTGGAGGAATAGAAACTTGGCAACATTGAACTTGTTGTTATCTGAGATTACAGTGGTTATAGAAATATCTATATGCAACAGCTTCATTACTAAATCAGAGCCAAAGAGAGTGTTCTTGATGATTTTTTTCCGTTTGTTGTGAAGGAGGTCTGCTCTTAAACATATGCAGATGGGTTTAAGGTTTTGTTTTTACCCTAAAAGCAACATTAATCCCAACGAGAAAGCACAAATGCTAATTTAAATGAGTCAAACCATCTGTATAATACAGTTCAGGCTATACATGCAGGAAAAGCTCCCTTTAAAAATAAATGCATTACAGTCTCTGAGGTCTGATCCTAGTTTCAGTATTCACAGAATGACAAGTTGTTACCATCACTGCTAGCTAAAAAGGACTGTTCCTATTAGTGTTGCTTGCAATTAGTTCCCCTGAATGTTTTTGTTATATTAACTGCATATATTATATATATCTAACAGTACAAATGCACTCTCAGGTCTGTATATAAGAAGTGTCTACATTTCTGCTCAAATAGGAGATGGACACAAAACAGTAGTGATGGACACAAAACTGAACTCGAACCCGAGTTCGAGCCGAACTTTATGAGTTCGGATGAACTCAAACTATTCAAACTAGTTCATTTTTCTGTACACGTGGCTGTATTTTCGATAATTATCCTAAATACGATAATTATCGAATTTACGGACCGTTCACTAATCCTAGAATATAACGTTCACTAACCCTCAAGAGTATTGTTCGGTTTCGATAATCCTCAAATGTATGGATCGTTTTCACTAACCGTAGAATGTATCATTCACTAACCGTCGAATGTAGCCTTCGATTTTCGGTAACCCTCGAACCCTCGAATGTATGGTTCGTTTTCAGTAACCCTCGAATGAATAGATCATTTTGCTAAGCTCTCGAAAGTATCGTTCGATAACCCTCAAAAGAACTTTTACTGAAGTTCAGCCATCTCTAGTCTTCAGAATACCTCCCATACTCCAGAAACTTAATTTTAACACTCCAGCGCTAAGAACTGCGGTGCTTCTGTGCCATACTATCAAAAACAAAATATTACTCAACCAATATACTTGAAATACATTTCACTTATTGCCCATATTGGTTACCTCTGCATTGCCAGTACAATGTTTGGCAATTGACTAATATTTTGTTGAAAAAGAAAGTACTTTGAAAAATATTCTCCAAATCTATACACTTGGATTATGAAGGAAAACATTATTTCAGTGCTCTACTTAAAAAATATGCACATAAATTAAAAATCATGGCTCTTGACATACCGTCTTTTAAATTAAATTCATCTCTTTTTCTTGATCTATGACCTTGCCATTGACAATTTTCTACACTTCAATTAAAAATTCAGAATAAAAGCATTTTAACTAAGAATTTACACTTGCTGTGCAACGATGCCTATAATTACTTTTCAATTAAGTATACACTCTGTACATTTACTATTTTATCATTCCAGATTGTTGTGGATATTTTTGATTTTGTACTAGAAAAGGATCAAACTCTAGACTAACAAGGATTCTTTAATATGCTCTAACAGTAATTTTAGAGAAGAGAACATACACGATAGATGTCATCCCCACTGAATGAACTCTAGGAATTATGGACCAGGTATGTAAAAGACAGGAAACGCCATAAGAAATAATTTACAGAGTAACATGCCAAAGCTGTGTTATTTCATGCAGATAGGTAATGATCTGTGTGCACAATAATTACAATTTATTGCTTCGTGTTAGTACAGATCATTTTATTATATTTAGGTATTATTTATGGCTGTGAGGCAATACTGAACTTTAAAGGCACCCATAAATCAACATATGTCTATTTATTAATTTTAGTTTGTCGAGAAGCACCTTGTAAAAGATTTAATTGTTAGTTAAAGGTTAGGCCCCTTGGTATCCAAAGAATACAAGACAGTGTCAAGAGAGATTATTTTATATAAAGAAAAGCTAGAAATACAAAATAAATACTTTATCTTCAAAATAAAAATAAAGCTGCACTATTTCCCAGAAGCTCAGGTTGACAAAAAAAGATAGGTTAATCCTTATCCGATGGATCTATGGAAGCAATAACAACAAAATAGCAATAGCATTCCTGTTATCCACATTTGTGGTTAGTTCTGTATTTCTCCTGTACTCCTTTACAGCACAATGCAAGTTTTTATTACACACAGGCCAAGTATTGCAATTAGTCAAGTGAACTTATTCCAGTTAACCAGCTGGGCTACCTTGTACAATTACACTAGGGGGGCGATGCACCAACGGGTGCATCACTCCTGTTTTGGAGTTTTAGTCACGCTAACCGATGTTATATCAGTTAGCGTGACTTAAACTCCTTCCTTGTGGCGGCTGCGCGGCTAATGCGAAAGTTAACAGCGCAGCCGTCGCAAGCGATGTTATATGCCGAAATCGGCATTTTATTGCGGCACTTTCAACGCCAGGAATTGAAGAGCGCCAGGTAGCGATGTTCCGAGCGCCGCTATAACATCGCCGGGTTGTTTGCACCGGGTTGCCGATAGCGGTGCTCGGTGCATCGGCCTGTAGCTGTCATGTAGTCATTTTGTTCTGTTAAATATACCAAAATTGACCTATAGAATTCTACACACCACTAGATGTATAATTTTGACATCCCTCCCTAAGATATATATAAAATACAAGATAAGTTTAGTTAATTCAAGTTAGATTGTTAATTCAGCATAGACAAAGTAAACTAGATTGTAAACTCTACATTGTAAGGACCTCTTTCCTCATGTTTCATGGTTCAAGCACTTTTATACTTACAGTATTAATGCACATAATTATTTACGTATTTATTTAAATTTTTATGTCCCTTAGCTTATGCATGTATCCTGAACCCCTGGCTAATAACATGCAATATAGCTTAACACATAGAGCCAATCATCTGACCTGCAGACACAACGTGTTTCAATCTTGTTAGATCTCGTCAGTGCAAGATACAGATTCATGGCTCTATGGGGTAGGACTTGGGCGTACAGTAGAAAAGGCAGCTAGAAAGCTTAGGGAGAGAGGGGCCAAAAGAAGCAAAAAGCCCTTCACTGAGCATAAAAATGGAGAAACACCTTCTCAGTGAAGGGCTCCTTTTGGCCCCTCTCTCCCTAAGCTTTCCAGCTGCCTTTTCTACTGTACGCCCAAGTCCTACACCATAGAGCCCCTTACTCTGGGGAACATGGGAGTAAGAAATTACTTTCTGTTTCTTAGATATAGCATGAGACTGCAAGATACCTTCTGTTATAAGAAGGTGTTTCTCCATTTTTATGCTCAGTGAAGGTTTTTTTGCTTCTTTTGGCCCCTCTCTCCCTAAGCTTTCTAGCTGCCTTTTTTTCTGAACATATAAATACCACCTAAAAACAAATGACAGTATAGGTATTTACAAACATCTGATAGGTACAAATTGGGAAGGTAGTGATGACTTTCCAAATTATATATAATGATACTAAAATAAATATTTGAATATTTTTGATTTCTTGAGACCACAAGCTTTCTTTAGTACAAAACACAACATCTGTGTGTCCAATACATTATATTCATTATATTTTTTTCACAGGATTTCATTTTGTTTGTTGTGACTGTTGTGTGCTATACTTTTTATATGTAGAGGCTGATGCAATAAAAGGTGTGAAAGTTTGTCCATGCTGTTAGTTTGTAGCAACCAATTAGATGACAGCTTCTTACTGCATTATGGCAATAAAATAACATTTTATTGGTTGCATCAGAATAATAGCATGGGGGAAATGTTGCACTATTTATTGCATAAGCCCCACCGGGTTCATTGCTTTTTCTTAAAGGGACTCTAAACTCCCTAACTGTACTGATTTACAAATCACATCTATGTTTGTGTCTCCTTCCATCCATCTTCTTCTCACCCCTCTTCTAATTCCTGTGTGTATGCAAAGCTGTTTTGTGAACCAGGGTGCGTTTGTCAAAAACTTCTATGGTAAAATGTGAGAAGTAACAAGTACTCTTATCTCCCACTGAATTATAGAACTGGTTTAAAAAAAGAATAAAAATGGGGAGTATAGTGTCCCTTTAAAGTAGAATACATATTCAACTTCTCAAGTACACTATAACAATTTACCTACCTATATCTCTGTATAGATAGTACTCTGTTGTGTGTCGCAATGTTATTGGCTCCACTTTACTAAAGGAAGCTAATAATGTTACAATTAAATTTTTCCCCTGGACCAATAGGTCAGTTAGTGCAGTTAGGGCAACTTTAGCCCCTTGCTTAAACCAGCTGTGCGGGTATCGCAAAAGACACCTGTTTAGCCAGCACAAGCAATTCAATAACATTTGGGTGAAAGCCTGTTTGCAACTCAGCTAGAACTGCACTTGTGATTTTGAACCACGTAAGGGAGATCTAACCAGAGCAATAAAAAATCGCTGTCATTGGGCTGTGGTTAAATCTCCCTTTATATGTTAAACATATATCAAATGATACATTGTCCAGCTCTAGTCCTTGGTCCTTACTATCCTTTCAATCTCTACTTGCATAAGAGTCCTTATAGCTCCTGTTTCTGCCAAATTTCTAAACTTATCCAAATCAGCATATCAATGGACAGAACAGCTATTTGCTGAAAAGTATGATTACACCAGAATCCCGCCAATCTTTCAGGTCGAGAAGTTCCAAATGTGACTAATTCATTTTGGTAACTGCTGGCTATCTGTCAATGTTTTGCTTTAATAGGAATGCCAGGCAGCTCACACCTTCTAGTTGATATTCTTTTCAACTTTGACACTATTTGTTTGTTTTTTACATAAGAAAATGATTGTTTTAATCATATGTACAATATATTTAATTATGTTTTACAGTTTACAAATTGAAACAAACCCCTTAAAGCATCATTAAGGACAGCAAAGCAAGTGGATCCCAATTTAATTAAATTCTCTTTTGACAAGCTTATTTATTATTTAAAAGAATGCACTTGCACTGTCAAGAGGCAATAGAAAATAATTTGTTTTAATTGCAACTAGGGATAAACACTGCCAATGTTAGCCCTTGAGCAATGGGTGTTTTAATAATATAATTTTAGTTGTGTTCAAGCACCCCATATGCGAAAGTAGAATAGCAGGCTTGAATTTTATTTTCCCCCCTTTAAAGGGAGATTTTTTTTTTTACATTGGATTGTATACATTTGTGAGTAGGCTTGAAATGTTTACCTGGGGTATAAAATTTAATGTAACATCTCAAAGCCACAACAGCCCAATGACAGCGATTTTTTATTTTTTTTAAAGTGGTTTCCTTGCATTCCAACTTTAATTAGTACGACAGAAATAAGAAATGCTTTGTGGAGAGCTTATTAACATTGGGTTTATTATTATCATATCCTGACAGCTCCTCTCCCATGCTGTTTCTAAAAAGTTGCCTATTTTAAAGGAGAAGTTCAGTGAAAATACATATGCTTTTTAAAAAAAAAAAGAGCAGTATTTTTCCATTCCAATTACCTTAACCCGCCCATTCAGCATTTTGTCCATGTATAAATAAATACTTCCGAAATACTAACTTCCTGTTTGTAGGACCCCTAATAGAGACCGTTTTTGCCCTTGAGCCAGTGCCTAGGTTGATTCAGTTGCTAAGAAGGGATCTGAGCATGTTTGACCTATCACCAACAGCCAATCAGTAGAAAATACTGTTAGGAACATTCCAAGGAAGTGGTGCATCCTGGGAAGAATGAGGTCCATTAGAACCTGAAATGGCAGTTCACTAAGGTCAACAGCAGGGAATAGAAAGGGGTAGAAATTCAACTGATTGTTCAAAATGGTAGAGAATATCTAGAATAACTAGGTATGTATAATATAAACTAAAAATTTTTAAAATATTGATATTTTCCACTGAACATTCCCTTTAAAAGGGAAAATTGGAAGTCATAGATTTATTTCTTCCTTGCTTGAACACAATGTATATGGCATAGCAAGCACAGAAAACCTTATGTATAACTTAAAAGGGATTACATTTTTTAAATTTTGTAATTAAAGTACATTTTACTACAGCTTTAAGTGCAGCTTATTGAAACAACAATATTTAAGGAACATCCAACTGCAGGGCAATTCTAACTATGCTAGCAGGCTGTTTTTGCTTTTGTTCCGCAAAGTATTGCACATATGATTATGCACACTATCAATTGTTTATGTTTTTAAAATACATTTGCACCTATACTTGGAAGGCATACATGACACTGTATCTTGAAAAAAAAAAAATTAAGGCCAAGGATTTGGACCTGTAATCTCATTGGCTGTGTGTTTCTAAAAGGGGGGTATTAGCCTGCTACGCCACTAGATTTAGCACAAACAAAACTGGCACATTTAGATGCCTCATCTTTTGCTAGGAACAAGAATGGAAGCAAAATAATAATTTAAAAAGTCAGAAAAATAAACTGCAAGGTTACAAACAGCTTTTAAATCTTATTAGGCACAGTCATGTTAGGATTGGGGGGTGTTGCAGTCAGAGGAAGGAACTCTTCCTGTCCTAGCAACAATGTAAGTAATGAAGGTGGGTGTACTGTCTCTCACCTCACCCAGAATTATACCGTTAAATGCCCTGAAGTCAATTTTTTAGTACAGATACACTTTTAAACATTTACTTTAAGCCCAAAGTTGCTTTTTTCCTCTATAGTTTCTTGAATGTAATTCACACATACTTTCCTTATAGTTTCTTGACTATTTCTAACAAAATCTAGTCAAAATATTATTTTATGTTATTTGCCCATACAAGACCTTACCATGCAAAAGGAATGTGTATAAATGTTTTACGTTTTATTTCAGTATTTTACTAAAAATTACTAAAATTTTATTACTTGTCCACCCCTACGCTAACTCCTGACATCCAATCACGTCTCTCCGACTGCCTCCTTGCCATCTCCTCCTGGATGTCTCAACGCTACCTCAAATTAAATCTTTCTTAAACTGAACTGATCATTTTTCCACCTAAACCAGGTCCTGTCCCATCTTTCTTGATCTCTGTTGAGAATACCCCCATTTCCCCTATCCAATCTGAACGCTGCCTAGGGGTAATTATTGACTCCTCTCTCTCCTTTTCTAACCACATTAACTATGTTATTACCACCTGACGCTTCTTCCTTCGCAATATCCGCAGGTTCCTTTCTTTCCGGATTTCCGCTATGCTTATGCATGCTATCATCCTATCGTGCCTGGACTATTGCAACCTACTACTTTCTTACTTTCTGGTCTTTCTGCTTCCCCCCCTTCAGTCTATACTTAACTCTGCCACACGTATTGTTTCATTCTCTAATAAAACGGATCTCAAATCTCCTCTGTACCGGACAACAACCTGGCTCCCCGTTAAACAGAGTATACAAACAAAATCCTTCTCCTAACATTTAAATCCCTTAGCTCTGATGGTCCTCCTTATATTTCCTCTCTAGTCTCCCCATATGTTCCTGCCCGTACCCTCCACTCATCGCAGAACCAGCTACTGTACAGATCCCCCTCTCGGACTGCTTCCTCTCACCTTAAACCTTTATCTCTTGTAGCTCCCATCCTCTGGAATTCTATTCCCCTCTCTCTATGTCAAGAAACCTCAATCAGCAGGTTTAAATCTAGCCTTACATCATACCTATCTGGTAACCAGCACAGTATTTGATTCTTTTATTTGCACTGCATACGTCTCACTCCAGCACTTATACCCATTCCATTTAACTGTGTGTTACCCACCTAACTAGATTGTAAGCTCTACAAGGCAGGGACCTCATTACCTCTTGTGGCAAAACCCTAGCACTTCTATTTGTATAAGTTATATATTAATGTACTGAAATATCTATGTATTTATCCCCCTTGTATGACTTAATTGTATTTTATTACTGTACAGCGCTGTGTCCCCAAGTGGCGCTATTTAAATAAACATATACATACATACAAGTATAATTATGATTTTAGAAAACAAAATATCAAAGTTTCATGTCTAGTTTCTGAAAGAGTTTTCTAATTGGAGAAATGTTCTTAATGTTATTTAGGTTTTGTACATATGGTTTTAAATATCTGTAATTATGGTTTTAAATATCTAAAAACCTATTATTAGTGCTAAAGAAAAACAATTTCAACACATTTATTGCTTTGTTTATTTCCATTTAAGATCATATTGTATTAAACATTACAATAAATATGTAAATATTTGCAAGAAGTAATCTGAATTATGGTTGTTGGATGATTTGAATCCTGAAATAATTATATTTTGCTTCTAGGGTTATTCGTCTCATCTAATCATCATGCAACATGCCTTGCCTGCTGTATGAGCACAGTAATATAAGTGCATACATGGTTTTACATAATCTGTTCTTTCTTTTTTTAGGTTAAAATGAGAAATGTTTAATTTCAGTTGTAATCATTATCTCTCAGGATCAGTTTAGTCATTTTACGAACGGTCGTTCTTTTAACAAAGGTTAGCCATTTCTCCAATTGTTGTATGCTGCTGTAGTGGCTTAATAGCTATTTCTGTAAGATGTTTTCAGTCCATGTTGCAGAAACAATATGGAGCAATATTTAAGTGTAGAAGTGAGTTCACAGGGGATTGGGCACTTTTAAAGCAAGTGACATTTAAATCATTGTTGATTTCTCTTAGATTTTCAAAGGATTTAATTTTATGGAACTATGTTTTGCACAGAACCTATTGTTTGTATACTGACTGAAACAATGATAGACTTGGTTAAATATAAGCTGGCTTGAAATGTCATTATGCAGTGCAGTAAACTTAGGTCCTTATTTTGCTGGTGTAGTGAGGATTTTCAATGTCTTTTCAGATATTACAGAGAAGTACTGTACAAAATGTTATCATGTCAGCTAATGCATTCTAATATGTTTTCAACATTTCTTTTATCTTTTTGTTCCAGGTTAAATTCCCTTTTATTGGTTTCATAGTACTGTTTTCAAACACCAGGTGAACTTAAAATAGCTCAGTTTGATAGGTAAAAAAGAAAGAAAGCATCTGTATATTTCAAAAATGAATGATAAAGGGAACTTTAGTTTAAAACATTTTAAAATAAATGCACAAAAAAGTATTTTAAAAAATAAATTGGGGGAGCAGACCTAGAATCTGTGTATAAAAAAAAGGATCTGTGTATATTTTCTATAGAACCCACCATTAAATTAAAACCAGGAGACCGTTGACTTGCTGTAAGTATCTTCTATTTTTATTATAATGTTTTGCCCACTAAGTAACCACTGTATCTGTAGCACTCTCAGTCCCAAGAAACTTATACTGCAAAAAATATATTAGCCCATTCCAAAAAATTATAAAAAGTACCCTTTACTAAACTATTTAAAGGATAACTATAGTCTGTATAAAGTTTTTTTAAAAAAAAGTTAAAATGAAAAGTACTTGGGACAAAGATATAGGACTGGTAATTCCTACCTCCCGATATTTTTTCTGTGAGGAGCACCAGCCCAAAGAAAACTGATTTTGCCAGTCTTCCTCCTGGCTTCAGCACTATCTTTAAAACAGAAATTGTCCAGGACTGTACGTGCTGCAGCTCCTCAACGAAATGATATTGTGAGGTAGGAATAATCAATCCTACCTCCCTGCCCCAGGTACTTTCCATTTTTAAAATGAGTATAGTTATTCTTTAAATTCGCCAAGTCTGAGGTGGCTATACGCATACAAGGCCATTTATTTAGCCTGCCAATGGGTCCATGGAAGGTGTCAGTACATTGTGGAGTGTTTCTCAATACATCATGGGGGTGTTAGACTATTTTCCAGCATTAACTGTAATACGATCTGCAAGTTCGCTTTTTAAGGTTTATTTTTCGCTTTTTTAGGAAAGCTTTTTTTTTTAAGGTTCCGGTTTTCTTTATTTACCAATAAAGTCAAATGTGGGTCTGAGAGATATTTATAAAGGGCATTATTTTAGCTTTTTTCCCCACCAGCCTTTACCACAATATTTTAAACTTTCAACTTTTCTTTTCGTCAAAGTTATTAAAAAAGGTGAATTTTCATTAAAAGCGAAAATTATGTAGCAAAAAGTAGAAGCGAAAATTATGTAACAAAAAGTAGAAGCGAAAATTATGTAGCAAAAAGTAGCACTAATAATGCTGAAAAAGTTCAGCACATATGATGGTAAATAGGTACCGTATATACTCGAGTATAAGCCGAGGTTTTAATGGTTTTAAAATGCACCTAAAAACCTTACCTCGGCTTATACTCAAGTCAAGGTCCTTCCTTACCCCGATCGATGGTTGCTCAACTCCAAATCCGGCTGCCGCACGCTGGGTAAGTCCTGTGGGTTTGCGGCTGACGTCACTACTCGGCGCCGGGCTGTGAGAGGCGCTGAGTAGTGACGTCAGCCGGCAAATCCACAGGACTTACACCAGCGTGGGGCAGCCGGATTTGGAGTTGAGCCCCAGGACTTACCAGAGTGTGGCAGCCGGATTTGGAGTGAGCACACAGGACTTACCCAGCGTGTGGCAGCGGATTTAGAGTTGAGCAACCATCGATGGGGTAAGGACCAAATTACTGGGGGGACTCTCCGGGGAGGGAGGGAAGGGGGCTCTACTCTGCATGTTTCAGTTGCTTTTTATATATATATAAAGTAAAAGGAGGTTGATTGCACTCCGCTTCAGATTCATTGACCAGGGTGCTTACTCCAGGGTAACTGGATAAATATTTAGAAAATTCGGAGCACTCAACTGGATTTAACAAAACAACAAAAAAACGGTTATTCAATAAAAGTTCTTATTGTATAAAATGGTGCTAATTTTGCCCCAACCAATCAGATCTTATTTAACATTTGAAAGCTAACATCTGATTGGTTGGGGCTAAATTAGCACCATTTTAAACTTTTATTGAATCTCCTTGAAAGTTTATTAGGATCACATCCCATCAACGTGGACTGAAACGCGTTGATGTGATGTGTTTCTAATAAACTTTGTTTGTTATTTTGTTAAATCCAGTTGAGTGCTCCGAATTTTCTAAATATATATATATATATATGCAGTGGAGTCCCGCACTCACTCCTTTCTTAGTTCTCTGCCCCGGTGCTACTATCAAAAGTCTATACAGCATATCAACATATATAGAGCACTCGGGTCTTTTTCATAAATATCCATTTTATTGATGCAGTGCAAACATCTACGCGTTTCAGCTGTGAACTATAGCCGTCATCAGGATGTCACGAATTCGTCACATCCTGATGACGGCTCACAGCCAAATGCGTAGATGTTTGCACTGCATCAATAAAATGGATATTTATGAAAAAGACCCCTGAGTGCTCTATATATGTTGGTATGCTATATATATATATAATGTGCATTGATTATCTTTTCTATGTTTGTATAAATGTTTGAACATATCAGTAGCACTTCCGCTAAAAGTAGTTGTAAATTAGCCTAATTGGAGTGCTTCCATAATCCTTGTATTGTATGTATTTATTGGGAGGCCTGGTCAAGCCTCCCTGTGGTAATAGCATCCACCAACACGTCCATTTTATGGGAGTTCTATAACTTTAATATTAAGCACTGGATGGCCTCTTCCCTCATTTTAAAAAGCCAAAGGGCTGGGGGGGAGTGAGAGAGCCTGTTATATGGATCCAGTGTGTAAGAATGAGAAATGCAAAAGTTTGCTAATCGTAATTGAAGTAAAAGAAATTTAAAAAGGTTAGAAGTTAGGACCTTCCAGACTGAGGTTACCTTGACATGGTTGGAAGGCTTTTCATTCATGGGATCACAGTAATGTATACTAAAACCCCTTTGTTTGTAAGGTATGCCAGTGTGCAGATAATATGATATTGTATGGGGCTTAGGAATGTGCATTGATTATCTTTTCTATGTTTGTATAAATGTTTGACCAGATCAGTAGCACTAAATGTAGTTGTAAATTAGCCTAATTGGAGTGCTTCCACAATCCTTGTATTATGAAAGGAATCTCAAGTTTAAAGATCACTTTAGAAATACTAACTCGTGCCAACAATTTCCATGGTATCATGGTAAAAATTTGAGGAATAAGAAAAGTGACCTCTCCAATACTCCGGCTTCCATAAAAGTATTTAACAACTTGGTGCCGGATTCAATCGTAACCTGCATCAAAGATTCATCATTCAAGTGCACGCCTAATTTAACCAAGGATGAGAGAAATGCAATTAAAACATTATCAGAAGACTCCAATGTGATAATAAGACCGGCGGATAAAGGAGGAGCGATTGTATTATTGGACGCTACATATTATCTCTCTGAACTAAAACAACAATTATCTGACACCAATACTCTGTTACTAGGGATGGCCGGTTCGCGGATCCGAACCCCGGATCCGCCACGGATTTATCCCGTTCACGAACGGCGGATTTTTCCGGATTTTCCGCCTTCCGAACTTCCGATTCACGGATTTTTTGTATTTTCGAAAATTTTAGAAATTACGAGTTTTCACGTATTTTTGAAAATTTTTGAAAATACGAAAAATCTCGTAATTTCGAGGGTATTTTTCATTTTAATGGGTCCGCTCGTGGATTTTCGAATTTTTTCGAAAATTCGCGGATCCTCAAGCGGACCGGATTTTGCGAAGTTCGGACATTTCTATCTGTTACCAGCTGATCCAACTGTACCTTTAAAAAAGAAAGTAGACATCTTACTGAAGAACATGCTTGAGGCAAATTGGATCAATTTGATCGAATGCAAATGCTTGAGCACCCTATATCCTAGGTGCCCTATTATATATACTACACCAAAGATTCATAAATCCATCACTCAGCCACCTGGCCAACCTATCATGTCGGCTTAGGGCTCTTTATTCCAACCTATTGCGATCTATTTAGAAACATTTTTGCAGCCTCTAGTTCAAAAGATGAACTCATATATTAGGGATAGTTCTAGACATTGAGATTTCATCTGACATGCTGCTCATGACATGTAATGTAACCAGTCTGTACACTGTCATACCCCAGTTAGAGTGTGTTGAGGTGTGCAGGGTGGCATTGTTAAAAGCAAATCATTCGAATCCATCTATTGAATGCCTGATGGAACTCCTTGAATTGATTATTATTAATATTATTATATAATTAATTAATATAATTATTTCAGATTGGGTTCCTCCTTTTATAAACAGATAGCTGGCAGTGCAATGGGGTCTAATGTAGCACCGTCTGTGGCAAATCTCTATATGGAGGCTTTTGAAGAAAATCATATATTGACTAAATACAAAGCTAACATTGTTGTCTATAAAAGATTTATAGACAACATGTTTCTGGTGTGGCAGGGCCACAAAGATGAAGCTGAGAACTTTGTTAAGTACCTTAACTTATTACTAACTCCAATCAAAATAACTGCTCATCTTGACACTGAAACGGTTGACTTCCTAGATTTAAGAATTTCGATCAAGGATAACTATTTGCATACAACATTATTTAGAAAAACAACTGATAGAAACACAATTTTGCACCGTTCTAGTTGTCATCCGGAGTGTTTAAAATGGTCCATACCATTTGGCCAAGCGCTATGAGTGCTTAGAAACAACAGTGAACCTGCTTTAGCTATGCAGCAGTTATCCCGAGCTCAAGCTGAGATTATTGGAAAGGGGGTACTCTGACGATGACATTAGTTCATCATTGTGAGACATTGTGAGGCTGCATACTGAATATAATCAACAAGTAGTTCCAAAGTCAAAAAATGCATTGACCAACACTGGGAATTGGTAAAAAAGGACAAAACTCTTCCCTTTAAAAACAAGTTTCCCCAACACACATATAAACGAGGACGTTCACTAAAAAATATGTTGGTCAAAACTGATATCTCAATAACAGTAGGTGGCCCCGCACAGACGAAGCTGGGCTGTTACAGATACCCAAACTGTATAACCTGTAATGACATGCTTTCGGGTTCCTCTTTTCCGCACCCCCATACTGGTAGGAGAATTCAAATCAAAGGGAGATATTCATGCACCAGTAATAATGTAATTTACTACATTATATGCCCATGTGGGTTGATTTATATTGGGAAAAGCACTACGAGTTTCAGAGATCGAATGGCGAACCATAGAAGATCTATCAAGCAGGCTCTGATAGATAAGGGGTGAAATATTTCTAGCAAAAATGGAGACATGGCAGTAGCCAAACATTGCTGTGCTAGCAAACACACAGTCAGCAGTTTACGTTGGATGATAATAGATGGGACTTCCTGCGAACATTGTACAAAAAATAGATGTCGAAAAGACTTTGTTACGTAGGGAAGCTAAATGGATTTATCAACTTGGTACCCTCAACCCACGAGGGCTTAATGAACAATGGTCCCTGCAATTTTTTTATAACTTATCATTATGACAGAGTACTTTGTATTCACCGTGTTCTTTACTTTCCATTTGTGATGGCTGCATAGATAGTTTTACCTTGGGAGGCCGCTTCTATGAATTTTTTGGTTGTTTAGTTTTGGCTCACCATGACGATCTCCCCTCTTACTATATTATGTTGCATGAAGATTGTTGATCCTTAGGAAATAACATGCCAATATATATTCACTGCCCTCTGTGACAGACAGTCTAGTCTGAACAGTTCATGTGGTTGGTATGAGTAGAATTATAAGCCCTCTGAGATCACACCCTAGTTAATCCTTACTTGAGTAAATTTGACAGCTAGGCAGACATTTGTTCTATATGAGCTCTTCCTTTTAGTACCCTTAGGTGATCTTCCACAGCTTTTTCTTATCCTTTAAAGTGTGACATCCTTCGTATTAAGTTAGACACAGGTCCTCCGAAAGAAATGTTCGGGTTTTTATTGAGTGGACCTAGATAGCATATTATCCTTTACTATTCTAATGTTTGTTATATAGTAGCACAGAGCGCTCTAGTTAGGACTGGAGACACTGTATTATATGCTACCTATCTTTTAGTATTATGTAGTATAGTCCCACGGTTTTAGTATTTTATGAGCACAGAGCACTTTAGTCCACAGTGGAAACTCTGTATTTTTATTGCAGGTAGCACTTTAACATTTCTTGTTAACACTTGATCTTTGCTAGTATTGTAACCAATCTGAGTCTAATGAGGTCATGCCCATTCATTTTGGGGTGTTCGTGGTGGTAGGGTATTTAAACATGTATCTAATTATGCCTCAGATGTTCTGAAGACAGCCCGCTGTACATATATTTTATATATATATATGTATATATCTATATACAACATATATATATTCTTTTTTTGTAAACTAGAATGAACAGTTTACAGAATGACAAAAAGTTAAATGAGTTTCACAAGACATCTTGGCAATTGTGATTTTCTCAGGTGTCTTGTTGATAGACATGTAAGGGGGGCAATTCAGCCAGTGAATCATTGAGCCAGAATTGAGCCATTATTGCTATGATTTTGTTTTGCTATTACAAGAATGAGAGCTGCTTTATGCTCTGTTGGTCACAAAGAACATACAATAATAAATGGCAGAATCCATTACATGTCAAGTAGCATAGCATGAGGCAAGTAAATTGTTTGTTAGTCATAGTATGAAGTTTAATAGCATCATAGTTCAACATCTTGTACCCTTTTTCTCTTTATTGCTAGCTAAAAAAATGATTCCTTGATTTTTTATGATTGAATATTTCACTGCAACATTTGAATTGCATTTTAGTTCTCTATCAATTGGATTTTGTTATTTGTTAACAAAATATAAACAGCTAAAGATTAATTCCTTAGTGTTTTACTTCTAACATTAAAAAAAATATATCATAAAATGTGCATTCTGAGTTATAAATACAGCCTAAGATGACCCAGATTATTTTTTATGTATTCAGATGTCACAAAATTGCTTGAATGATTGAAAGCAGTTAAAAGATGTATAGAAGTGATACACAGTATGTAGCAGTTATTGGGTGGCTTAGCTGTAATGCCAACTTAAGAAAAATCTGTACAATATGAGACACAAGCAATTAAGTTAAAGTGTAAAATATGAAGTATATATAGAATTTAGTTAGGGAAAACTTGATTTCCATTAATAGCTGTATGATACACATGATTTAGCAATCCACACAAAAAACATTCAGACAAAATATAGGCAAATGTTGTGCATAACACAGAACATTTAATTGCTCATTTGTAAGGACTGAAAACATGGGCAACACACTGTAGAGAAAATTGATGTATGACAGAATATTAAACGCATCAAGCTGTATTTTATTAACTAGCTTTACTGACAGTAGAGAATTTATCACTTGAACAGAATCAGAATTTATCACTTACCCAGCAAGGTTTTCCCTTGGATAAAAAGAGGCAATAAAACTGCGATTTCAACAAAACAATGGCCTTATCCAAGGCTATAGTTAACATAAAGAGTTTCAATGTGCTGTTATGTGTAAATAGTATTTTATAGCCTATTATAAGCATTGCTTATTTTAGTGTACATTTAATATATATTATGATGTATTTCACATTATAGCACTGGATGTTGGTGTATATAAATAATAGCAGCCTTGTTTACAGAGAGCCAATATCACTACAATTAGCACCCCCTGTGCTGATTCAATATAGTGGTTGTGGCTCCAGGTAAATCAGCTTTCAGATGCAAAAGTTCAACACCAGCCTTAAGGCTTGTGTTACATTTTCTGGGGGGAAAAGCAGTGCTGATTCCTATTGTTTATTATAATGCACTTCTTACTGTCCCTTTGGCTCTGTATTTACATTTTAGCAATTTTCTCTGTTTTCTTGGGTAAATGGGCTATTGAATTCCCCTGTAACCCTGTGGGCCAGTCCGACACTGATTTTAACATGCCTTTTTTGCCCAGGCCAACACCTCTGGCAAAATGAGCCACTTTCCTTTGCTTTTACCTAGCACCACTGCAAAGATAATGCTAAGCTTCCAGCTGTTGTTAAAAAGGCACGCAGGGGTTAAACCCTTCTCTAAGTGAATCTTCTTGTAAATGTTTTAATTTTGTGCCAATATTTCAGTTTTTACATGTTGTAACTTATCTACTGACTAAGGAAAAAGTGGTCTTGAAAATTATTTTTTATTACATCCAATTTACATATCTGTTGTATTCAATTAGATCAACTGGACTTGAAATGTAAGTTCTTGAAGACGTTTCGCTAGTCATCCGACTGGCTTTCTCAATTTAGAATGACTTGTACAGAATCTGTGGCAATTATGTACCCTGGAAATCCCAATTGCATATCACAGCCAGGTGTTAAGGGTGTGATTAGATAGTGCTAAGAGGTGTTATAGGAACGCCCAGAGTAAGGTGTTAAGACAGCATTGTACATGGCAGACAGTTGGTGTCGAAACCCCCCCACCTCTATTTAGGCTTGGTTTCTTTATTTTCACATAAATGGCCTCCTTAACACCTCTCTTGAACCAGTCACGTTCCTTCGCCAGTATGTTAACATTACAATCTTCAAAGGTATGTCCTTTATCCTTAAGATGCAGGTACAATGCTGTTTTAACACCTTACTCTGGGCGTTCCTATAACACCTCTTAGCCACTATCTAATCACACCCTTAACACCTGGCTGTGATATGCTAATTGGGATTTTCCAGGGTACATAATTGCCACAGATTCTTGTACAAGTCATTCTGAATTGAGAAAGCCAGTCGGATGACTAGCGAAACGTCTTCAAGAACTACATTTCAAGTCCAGTTGATCTAATTGAATACAACAGATATACCATGACCTGGATGAATGAGAACCTTCACAAGCACATCCAATTTACAGTTAACAGTACATTTACATACTGTTATCTTTTTATTTAAACGTATGTCTGTCTAACTTAGATTCTTTTCACTTATTTATAGGTGTACACAGCCAAGAACTAAGGCAGCTTTTTCAGCCACTCTATATTGTGTGTGCAAGAAGTTTTACTACTGATTTTCAATGTGTAACCTAACAGTGGGTAATCAGTAAAGATCTCTTCGTAATTTTTGTTCGACTCAATGTGAGCTATCAGAAGGCCAATTCTGTTGTCACATGCTGTGATAAAGAGAACGTGATATATCTGTAAACAAAATGCCACATGAAAGGTTTTATTTGAAAACAGAGTTTGCATTTCAATGCTTATGGGAAATACTTAGTGATCCTAAGATAAGGATCAACAATTACTGTACTAGAATATCTAAAAATTAGAAAAATCTAATTTTGCACCTACTAAGAGCATTATACTGTACATGCAATTTACTGTATGATTAGAAATGTCCTAGTCCATTTGATGCAGTTTTAGAACTGCTTAAATGGCAGTTTTTTGGGGGGGAGCTTCAAAGATACCTGAAAAGGGAACATTAAATGCTAGGTCAGAAACAAACATGGCCTAGTTTGCTGTAATTAGGACTATGGAGTTTCTAGCACTAGTACCTCTAGAATGATGGTTGAGATGATGTTTATACACACACATATTTATTCCAAAATTAGTATAATTTTTATTGTTAGTAATGGTTAAGACAGTTGTTGTTTGCTGCAATTATGTACTTTGTATTCATACATTATACCAATCAGCTATATGGCTAAATGTGAGGAGGGCATAAAGAAGCAAAAAGCTCTCCACAGAACATAAACAAGAAACAAGAGACATTTATCACTCCTAGGTTTCCCAGAGAAATGGGCAGCTCCAAAGCACTTTTTTAATAAGGCTCTATTTCGTTATTCATACTTATTCTTAGGTAGCAAAACATTTCAGCCACCAGAAAAAACTGAAAAAATTACCACAATTTGCAAAAATAAAAAACAATTTTAAAAATGCTGTGATTTTCATTCTTAGATAAGAATTCACAAGTTAAGAAATTTGTTCTTTGGGATTCTTAAAGTCTTTTTTATTCAACAAACTTTTTTGAGTTGATTTCAGTTTCAGAATGAAAACATTTGACAAGGTATTTCATTAGAAATAAAAAACATAAAAGAAACTTTAAGATTTAATCAAAGTGTGTGGCTTTATACTATTAAGATTTAGAACAAGACAGTATATAAGGGAGCCAGCAGAAGAACTGAATTTAATGCAGTGTGGGGCATATTTATTAAAATGTAGAATTTACTATGATTCATAAAAAGAAAACAGTAAATATTACACATGTAAATGTGGTATTTAATATCAGGATGTATTTAATTTTGTTTTTATGGAAAATCTTTTTAGAGGAAAATGCTATTTTATTATATTTAGATATTCTATATAGCTACTATATAAGCAACACAGTTAATTCAATCTTAATTGAGTTTATGAAAATTGATAGACCACAGTTTATGCTAAATGGCAACCACAAGCTGAGCTATAATGAACACAGAAACCACGCCAATACAAACAGGGGAACCTCCAGAGAACCTGCTGGAACAATTTCGCCTGATTTTGAAACGAGAATTAGCAGACATCATAGGGACCTTAAGAGCAGACATATTAGATATAGGCAACCGCCTGCATGATGTAGAGGCCAGACAGGATGACCTAACCCAATTTTTGCAACAATTACAGGATGATACTACCAGATCACTAAATTACAAACATACAAACAGCCATTGAAGACATGGAAAATTGATTACGGAGATCCAATGCCTAATTCAGAAGGATCCCCAAAACATTTACAAATAAAACATCGGTGATCAACTCCTACAAGAGGAACCACAGGAAAGATAAGTTCCACTATTACTCTACAAAAGAGAAACTCTTGTGGGAAAACTTGTAAAACAACAGATCTAAAATTTGATGGCTGGGATACATATATTTGCAGATATTTCTCCCCTCATCCTTGCAAAACTTAGGGAATTCAAACCATTAACAATGGCCTAGGCAAAATCAAACATACGGTACAAATGGGGCTATCCATTCAAGCTTCAGTTCACCTACTCCAACAAGTCATACACAGTGGATACCCTGACAGACAGACTTCAAGTCAACTGACAGGATAACCCATTGCCAAATGCTAACCTGGGGGCATATTTATAAATGTTTGTTAAACTTTTCACCTTCTTTAACGCAAACTTTTTGCCAAATTTGGACTTTTCGCTATTTATAAAGCAGTGATAGCCAGTGGCGAAAGTTCATTACCGCTTCTTTTCGCTTTTCGCCATACATCGCTGCGGTAGCCGCTCAAGCATATTTTTGCGTTAAGTTCAGCCATTCCAATTCACCAAGTCTGAGGTGGTGAAAACACATAAGTGGTCATTTATTTAGGCTGCCAATGGGTCCATGGAAGGTGTCAGTACATTGTGGAGTGTTTCTCAATACGAAGAACTCGGGGGGTGTTAGACTATTTTCCAGCATTAAAGGATAACTGTATTGCCTCAATGCATTTTTTTTAGGTTGCTTTAAAAAAAGTGTAAAGGTATGCAGCCCTCCCCATACATTTTTTTCCTGATTTCGAGCCTCTCTCTACCTTTATTTAGCCTACAATTAGCCATGCTGTGAAGGGGGAGTAACAATTCTGCCTGCCTCTAACTGTCATTCAAAGCTAGCAAGCGTGAAACACTCCTCTACCCACCCTTCATCAGCTTGATTATGCAGGCTGTATCCTAACAACAGAACATTTCAAGTTTGCTTGACTGGCAGAGGAAGAGGGGTTGTGACAGACATTCCCACCAGCCAATGACATGTGATATCTAAGGGAGGGCAGCATGGTTGTAAATGTGAGTAAGTGATTTCAGCAGCTGGAAGTGTGGACATGTAATCGGGGTGATGTTATTTTTTTTATATTGTTGTCCTTTAACTGTAATACAATCTGCCAGTTCACTTTTTTAAGGTTAATTTTTTCGCTTTTTAAAGATCTCTTTTTTTTTAAGGTTCCGATTTTCTTTATTTACCAATAAAGTCAAATGTGGGTCTGAGGGACATATTTATAAAGGGGCATTATTTTTGCTTTTTTCCCCACCAGTCTTTACCACAGTTTTTTAAACTTTCAACTTTTCATTTCATCAAAGTTATTAAAACGTCAAATTTTCATCAAAAGCGAAAATGATGTTGCAAAAAGTAGCACTAATAATGCTGAAAAAGCTCAGCACATATGATGGTAAATAGGTAACACTCCCTGGTGGTTTTTCAAAGTATTATCACTTTGATAATTTAAAAGTTGTTTCAGGTGTTAAAACCCCTAGGAACACCCCTGGTTCTGGGTGACACTCCCATAGGATTTTTTTCCTAAAGGGACTCAAATAGAGTCAACTACTTTTAAAATATACATAGTTAAAAAGTATTTGTTTCAATGCTGATTTGTTCACTGTATTTGTATTTGTTTACTATATTATGATGGCGTTTAGCACAATATATCCAGACCGATATCTCTTACAAATGCAATATCAGTAAAAATCATAACAAAACTGTTATATGACCAGTTGCCCCAGAGCACTGGTTGGGATGCCCCAGACTAAGAAACAATATACTATTATAACACATACCATATATACTCGAGTATAAACCAACCTGAGTATAAACCGAGACACCAACTTTTACCCCTAAAAGGAGTAAAAGTGGTTGACTCGAGTATAAACTGAGGGTAGAAATTATGACCACAACTGCCTTCTGATTCTGTATTGTTTTGAGGCTTTGGTTGCCCTTTAAATGGACAGCAGAATTCCCATACGGTAGTCCCATACAGCAATAACCAAATCCAGTATGGCTATTACTGTATGGAACTGCTCTATGGGAATTCTCCTGTCCATTTAAAGGGCGACTAAAGCCTCAAAACAATACAGAATCAGAAGGCAACAATAGATAACATTCTCCTTCTGATTCTGTATTGTTTTGAGGCTTTAGTTGCCCTTTAAATGAACATCAGAAGTCCCATACAGTAATAGCCATACTGGATTTGGCTATTACTGTATGGGAATACTTATGTCCATTTAAAAGGCAATTAAAGCCTCATTCCTTGGCACTCCAGATGTTTAGAAAATACAACTCCCAGCATGCTTTAGTTGGTGGGAGTTGTAGTTTCCAAACATCTGCAGTGGCAAGGAATAGCCACTGCAGGAATTACTCTACTTTCCCCCCCTTCTGAGTCCCCACAGTTGCCTTCTCCTACCTGCTCCACATGTTCCCCTGCAGGCTGCTCTGAATCCTCTTCTAAGCTCAAGCGGCCGCATGCTCCACTTTCCTCTGCTGGCTGACGTCACTACTCGGCGCCGAGTAGTGACGTCAGTCGGCAGAGGATGTGGAGCGTGCGGCCGCCGGAGCAGGTAAGTCTTTGACGCGAGTATAAACCGAGACTCGATTTTCAGGCTATTTTTTTAGCCTGAAACTATTTATTTCCTCAACTTAGATCTAGAAATAATATAAATGAAGAATTGGACCTTGCAATATACATATATATATATATATATATATATATATATATATATATATATATATATATACCAAAAATATATTTGGTACTATGTAGATTTCCCTTAGCCCAGATCTAGCCCACTATTCCTCTCTATTTAATTAATGTATTTACATTGTTTTATCAATGTGTTTATATTGTACATTTAGTAGTTAGGGTATTTATTCAATTGCATTTATTTAATTGGTTCTTATGTAATAGGTGGTTATATATAAAAAAGTTTTTATTTTATATTATTATTTTTTATATACTTTTATGAATTTTAGTATATTTATATATATATATAAGCTTGAGAAAGGCCACACACAAAGGCCGAAACGTTGCTACTTTTTTGCACAGTATTTGCACTTTAATGAATTAATAAAAGAATTGTAAGAAGTCCTTGTGTGCACGAACATCCATTGCTGTTTATATATATATATATATATATATATAAAATGAGGGAAGAGGCCATCCAGTGCTTTATATTAAAGGCAGAGGACCTCCCATTAAAGGGGCGTGTTGGGGGTGCTATTACCACATGGAGGCTTGACCAAGCCTCCCAATAAATACATACAATACAAGAATTGTGGAAGCACTCCAATTAGCCTAATTTACACTACTTTAGTGTGAAGTTCTCGATCTGGTCAAACATTTATACAAACATAGAAAGATAATCAATGCACATTCCGGCCCATACAATATCATATTATCTGCTCACTCTGGCATACTTTATAAACAAAGGGTTTTAGTATACATTACTGTGATCACATAATGAAAAGCCTTCCAACCACGTCAAGGTAACCCCAGTCTGGAAGGTCCTAACGTCTAACCTTTTCATATTTCTTTACTTCAATTACGATTAGCAAACTTTTGCATTTCTCATTCTTCACACACTGGATCCATTTAACAGGCTCTCTCCTCTCCCCCTCCCAGCCCTTGGCCATCCAGTGCTAATGGAGTCCTGCTCTTTATATAAAGCACTGGATGGCCTCTTCCCTCATTTTAAAAGCCAAAGGGAGGGGAAGGGAGAGAGCTGTTTAAATGGATCCAGTGTGTAAGAATGAGAAATGCAAAGTTTGCTAATCGTAATTGAAGTAAAGAAATTGAAAAGGTTAGACGTTAGGACCTTCCAGACTGGGGTTACCTTGACGTGGTTGGAAGCTTTTCATTCATGTGATCACAGTAATGTATACTAAAACCCCTTGTTTATAAAGTATGCCGAGCAAATAATTGATTTGTATGGGGCCTGGAATGTGCATTGATATCTTTTCTATGTTTGTATAAATGTTTGACCAGATTAGTAGCACTTCCACTAATGTAGTTGTAAATTAGCTAATTGGAGTGCTTCCACAATTCTTTGTATTGTATGTTTTATTGGGAGGCTTGGTCAAGCCTCCAGTGGTATAGCACCCCCACACGCCCCCTTTAATGGGAGGTCCTCTGCCTTTAATATAAACGACTGGATGGCCTCTTCCCTCATTTTTAAAAACCAAAGGGCTGAGGGGAAGGAGAGAGCGGTTAATGGATCCAGTTGTGTAAGAATGAGAAATGCAAAAGTTTGCTAATCGTAATTGGTAAAAAGAAATTGAAAAGGTTAGACGTTAGGACCTTCCAGACTGGGGTTCCCTTGACGTGTTGAGGCTTTTCATTCATGTGATCACAGTATATTATACTAAAACCCCTTTGTTTATATAACCAGTGAGCAATATATGATATTGTTGGGGCCTAGTGTGCATTGATTATCTTTTCTATGTTTGTATAAATGTTTGACCAATCAGTAGCACTTCCACTAAATGTATTTTGTAAATTAGGCTAATTGGAGTGCTTCCACAATTCTTGTATTGTATGTATTTATTGGGAGGCTTGGTCAAGCCTCCATGTGGTAATAGCACCCCCAACACGCCCTTTAATGGGAGGTCCTCTGCCTTTAATATAGCCTGGATGGCCTCTTCCCTCTTTTTAAAAAGCCAAGGGCTGAGGGGGAAGGGAGAGAGCCTGTTAAATGGATCCAGTGTGTAAGAATGAGAAATGCAAAATTTTTGCTAATCGTAATTGAAGTAAGAAATTGAAAAGGTTGACATTAGGACCTTCCAGACTGGGGTTACCTTGACGTGGTTGGAAGGCTTTTCATTCATGTGATCCACTAATGTATACTAAAACCCCTTGTTTTATAAGTATGCCAGTGAGCAGATAATATGATATTGTATGGGGCCTAGGGAAATGTGCATTGATTATCTTTTCTATGTTTGTATAAATGTTTGACCAGATTAGTAGCACTTCCACTAAATGTAGTTGTAAATTAGGCTAATTGGAGTGCTTCCACAATTCTTGTATTGTATGTATTTATTGGGGTTTGACCAGATCAGTAGCACTTCCACTAAATGTAGTTGTAAATTAGCCTAATTGGAGTGCTTCCACAATTCTTGTATTGTATATATATATATATATATGTATATATATATATCAAGTACTGTATAAACAGCAAGGCTTACCATTTACATTATTATTATATAATTGACAATGGACACAAAAAAGTTACTATATGTATACCAAGAAGATAACACTAACAAGTAACTGAATGATTAAATAACATGTACATAAAAGGTAACATTGCTTTTGTGCTATAATCAACAAAGCACACAAAGAGTTAATCAGCATGAGACAAGTATAAAGGGGAGTGCATACACAGGGGGAGGTATCCCTGATGATGGCAGCCTAAGCCGAAATGCGTAGGAGGACACTCCCCCAACAATCCTTAGCTTGGAAAACCACGAGGTTCACAGCGACATTTGAACCACGGAACGGTACCTGGCAATCAATAGCTTGTACAAGCAGTCATAGAAGTCTGTAGGAGCAGCCAAGGCCACTCACTAAGCTACCCATACAGCATCCCGAGACGTCGGGTAGAGGTACAGTGCGGGTTGGAGCCATAAGCCATACAGAGACCTAAGAAGCGACAACCAAGGATCCTGGAAAGGTTCTGGTGTCGTATACACTTGCTCATTATACGAGCCGTATCTTCATATTTCTGGCAGTTTGGCCATATTGTCTTAGCCCCATAGGAGGGGTAACTCAAAAGCAGAGGCTAATTTGAGGCTGATTGGGGCAGTAGGGAGTTATCTCTCCCCCTTCCCCCTTTTTACTTTTAATAGGATTAATACTGAAGGGTTTAACAATAATTGTACCCTGTGTTTGTACTCTCCCAGCAAACAAAACTCATACTGGGGTGCTCCCACAATGATATTTTAATTTTAGTGTGTTTTGAATTTTAATATATATCTAATAAAATTATAACTTTTAAAACTTTATCTTTTTCTCTCCCCGGATGTGTGCGGTGGTTGGGATAAATAATAAAGGGGGATACTGTTCTCTTTTTCTGTTGCCAACCAGATTTATGTAAATATAATCATGCTGCACGTCTCCAGGCAATACCAACTTGTCATAACAGAAAAGACACTCCAAAATTGGTAAACATGGAAAACTCCATTTTATCTCCAATATCAATGCAATCCCTATTCTGGATTAAACCTACAAACAGGTGCAAAACAAATCAGTGCCCCAACCAAATGTACTTTTAGAATTTGGGATATAATAAACAAAAACTAAACAAACCCTCACCAATACTACCACTAGAGGGTAACCCATTATTCCAAATGGGCCTACAGAGATCTAGAACATAGAAAGCCCATTGTACAAAGCACCCCATTATTTACCACTACCTATCCCAAAAACAGCCAGCCTCTAAAGAAAAAATCTTGGGGTTAACTCAACCAAACCTTCAAATTCTTTTCATATATCAGCAAATAAGTCACTTTATACAAACAACCTTCCCAAGGGGGCTAAATTTTACACTAACAATTCTTGAAAGCAGGTCTTATTTTTCATATGTATAAACTCCTAATCCCAACTTGTGAATTTTCTGCATACCAATTTATTTCACAATAGAACCAGGATGCCCAATTATCCTGAGTGATGAACAATGGGCCCCCAAATGAACATTTGTGGAAGTGTAAAAAAAAAAGGCATTGTGTTTAACACCCTTTCAAAAGTAATGTCATTAACAGTACAAAAATCAATGGAAGTAGCCTTTTTGGGAGAAAAATATCAACATTAGTAAAATATGAGAACAAATGGACACAATTTCTAATGATAAGCACTAAAATACACATAGGAGCTCAATGGAGGACATCTTATATTTCCATTACCGTAATAATGTAATTGAAAGATTAAATACAATTATGTCACATGAACAAATTTTACACACACTTTCAGATCAAATGAACAATTTTTACCAAAAATGGTCCAGGGGTTGACTGTGGAGGGATTATTTGTAAATATGGTTCTTAAACAAGACTATTCCTTTCAATACTATTGTAAATAATATGTGATAAAAAGTATTGTTTGTGTATGAGGTCTGGATTTGATAAATAAATATTGAGAAACTGCATATTTTATGTTATAGTAAATGTTCATTTCAAATTAATTTGTTTTTCTACAAAACGTTAAATATTTTCAGGGAGATTCAATAAAAGTTCTTATCGTTTAAAATGGTGCTAATTTTGCCCCAACCAATCAGATGTTAGCTTTCAAATGTTAAATAAGTTCTGATTGGTTGGGGCAAAATTAGCACCATTTTAAACGATAAGAACTTTTTTTGAATAACCCTGTTAATGTTTATAGAATGAAAAATTTAAATTATAAACTATTGATCATTAAAGCCAATGGCAGAAAATCAGGGAGTAGTTAAATGCCAGGGTGAATTCTGATTGAAGCAGGCAGGAGAGAATATTACAGGATTGGCCCATTTAGAATAAATATCAAATTCTCTTCTGGTTGTTTTCTAACTGACAGCACAGAGTGGGGAAAAAAACCCAGCAAGGAGCTGCATGTGCACCTGGGGGTGGGCCTCAGAGTGTGTGTAAGGGAACTTGCAGGTGAGATATTTCACAACACTGTTTTATGAATATTTCCTTTATAGCTTATGAACAGTGATCAGGTAAACACAGAAAATGCTGCTCAGACAATATGCAAATGTTATAATAATAGAGTCAATTTGT
Organism: Hymenochirus boettgeri; assembly: GCA_019447015.1. Classification (NCBI taxonomy): domain Eukaryota; kingdom Metazoa; phylum Chordata; class Amphibia; order Anura; family Pipidae; genus Hymenochirus; species Hymenochirus boettgeri. The sequence goes on along the minus strand of CM033473.1, from coordinate 154,024,736 downwards.
TAAAACATGTGAGGGTGTAGAGGAAAAATATTGATAGGTAAAACTTTCAATGAAGCCACCATCCTAGGTGACAGATGGAATGGTTCACAATGAGGGACGCACTCATATTCTCCATATGTGCACATATCTTTCACAATAAACATTTTAAGAAGAATGTGAGTGCATCCCACATTACCAACTTTTCAGGATACAATGTCTGGAGGTGGTTGGCAGCACTGAGGGTACGGCACCGCCATAAATAAAAGTGGTGTGCAAGGAGAACCTCCAATTGACAGATGGAATTGGAATATCACTTATTGATTCCTTCATTTCAGAACCTAATTTGTTTAATATATGTGTAAACTCATACAATTAAAAAAGAACAACAACCTCCCAGGGATTCACTCCCGGGCCCTACAGTTACTTCTGCTAATTGAAACATGCAAGTGGAGAATTCAATGTGAATTCTTGTTTTAGTGCATAGTACATGTCCTTGTCCCAGTTTTGCTGATTTCATGATACCTAACCTGAAAACATTTTATTGACCGCTATTTTTAAAATATTATAAATTAATTGTGAAAACATTATTTTTCTTCTCACAAGCATAAAGACATTGGGGTATTAAATTGTATAGCAATACAAAGCATTAGATAAAGAATGAAAAGTGATATATTAGAAACAGATTACCAATGGGGAAGTGCAAATTAACTATGCTTCACTAAAATGGCAGAAATAATCTATCTGCTGTTGTTCAGCAAGGCAAACGAGAGGTTTTCAAGAGTCATATACCAACTTTACTAAAAAAAATGTTCAGGGTTATTCAATAAAATTTCTTATTGTTAAAAGTGGTGCTTATTTTGCCCCAACCAATCAGATGTTAGCTTTCAAATGTTAAATAATATCTGATTGGTTGGGGCAAAATTAGCACCATTTTGAACAATAAAAACTTTTATTGAATCTCCCTGGTTGTTTTCTTATCTTCGATGATTAACTCTTAAAGGTGTTTAACACAAAGAAATTCCTCCTGCTGCAACTCCAGCTCTCCCCCTTCCCCAATCACAGATATGCATTACTTGACTAGACAAGCTAGTGGCGTTAGAGAGTTCCTCTCCCAGTAATGCATCAAACAAGGGATATGCCTCTGCATTGCCTCTTTACAAGTAAGAGACTCCAGCAATCTTTTGCACTATTAAAAATCCTTTATTGAGTCTCTTGGGATTTAAGGATTTTTCATTTTTTTTAAGTAAAAAAGATCGCTGGAATCCCTTACTTGCAGAGAGGCAGTGCAGACGTATATCTCTTGTTTGATGTATTTAACACAAAAGATCTGTATCGTTTTAGATCCATTTTTAACCAAGCATTTTTAGTAAATTGCGTTGTCATTTTTGTTGCATTCAAAAAAATTAGAAAGTATTGTGATTGCAATTTGCAATCCTATAGTGCTAGTGGAAGCGCAAGCATGTAGTAGCCTATGGGACCTGCCCCACTACATGCAACAACTATCGTACCACATATGATCACCATTTTTGATCTGTATCGCATGCGCTCCGAAAGGGCTCAATACTGGAAGCCCACTGATGCACACACGTTGGCACATTCTCCCGCGCACTCAAGTGAAGCCAGGCCCTGAGACTTGAGTCATTTAAATCACTATCAGAAACTTTTATAACCACTGTCTATCCATATACCAATTATTCTCTACCCAATTTACATTCCAATTATTATCCCTTATATTTTACTGTTTATTTATATTACTATCCTCACCTCAAATAGTATTATGGGTTCTTGTTCTTTGTAAAAGTTTGTAAAGGTGCCATGCACTACTTTAGACATTTGTCTATAGATGTTTGCATATAAGCAAAGTCTACTCTATCTAAAGCCTCATACATGCGTACAATCACACAATTTGTATGCACAGGCATTTCAGTCAATAATTGTGGCGTGAACAGGCACTTTGTCGGCCAAAATGTCCATTCGATTAATAATCCACCTGACCGGTCGGACAACAATCCCCAACCGAATGGCCATTTCGGCTGACAAAGAGCCCGTTCATGACCCCCACAAGTGTGTATAAAGCTTAAGAACTGCCTATCCCTTTCTTTTTTGCAACCAACTTGAGATTATAAAATGAATGGGCCAAATTGGATTATCTCAAGATATGAACTGCTGCTTGTAAAATGCCGTCTTTAGATTAGACATTCGTCTGCTTATTGTATGGCCAGCTTTAGTTGTCAGATAATGTTAAGTTCTGAAGAAGTGAGGAAACTCCCGAAAGCTAATCTATCAAGTAAACCATTTTTAGTGCAAATAAAGAGTATCACATTCTATACTGTCTCATTTTTTTATGTATACTAGTAAAACTATGATTTATCTTTAGAACTAATTTCCCATGTCTGCCTGACCTGGAATGGTGTAGATGGTAGATTTGAAGAGAATGACAAGTAAAACCCTGTTCTGAAATTGTGTTTATTTAGAATGTGCCACGAAAGTGCTGTACCGCATGTAGATAAATCGATCCTAATAAAGGAAAGAAAGTGAAAAAATACAACTATTTAAAGGGTAAATGTGGCATACAAGCAAGTGGCTACTCTGAATCAGAGCTACACTCTGATTGTCAGGATAAACAAGGAAGTGTGTGACAGTCCCGTGATGTACTGTGTAAGAAGCCCCAAACCCCCACCCCAAAAAAAAGTTTTCTAAAGCTATTTAAAGACATGCAACCAATCAATGTCCTTTCCTCCTATGGACACTTTAGGAAGAGAAAAGGTTTTATTGATGGATTGTGGCTAACTTTAAAACTGATTAAATTTGGGGAAAGGGCTTATGATGGAGCAGATGATGTTCTGTTACAGCAGCAAAGTGGGCATGCTCTTGCCAAAGGTATGGGAGGCAAAGCAACGGTGCTGGTGATGTCACAGTTTACAGAGCTAGCTGGAAATACCACACTTTATACTGCTATACGTTTGCATAGATTGCAGCTTAAAAGCCTGATCCTGGAGTCATTTTAAAGATAGAAATGTGTTTTTAGCAAAAGGATAGCCATTTCGCTCTGGAAAGGGAAAAAGACCCTATGGGCCCTATTTTAAAACCCGCTTTATCGCATTTTGTTATTGTAGAAGTACAGCTGCAGCCATACATTTACAGCTGTGCAGTTGTACATTTATGGGCTGGCACATGGCCGTGCAATACCAAGCGGTAGTAAACTACCACTATGGTATTGTATGGGTGATCATATAATTATTATTGTATGGCAGTGATCATAATTTTATGCTCACAATCGTACATGTACGATTGCTTTTGTAAATCATACAATCGTTAAAGTATCGCCACTTTATAAATAGGGCTCTTTTATAGCTATCACGCTAATACCCACAGTATATTGGCCTAATACGGTGCATTCTCTGCATTTACCAATAAATTAATAACTTTGTTTCACTAAGAGTTTCCTAAATTAAATCCTACTATTTAGAAAAGATCAGTACTTTTCACTGAATTGCAATACATTTCAAAGACACTTAAATTAAGCTTATGTTATTAAAACTGAATTAATATTAGTATTTCTAACAGAGGGATATAACTCTCAATTCTGAAATGTGCAGCATATTTCTTGGGCAGGCCACCAAGTAGTTATTTGGCACCACTGGCAATGTGGAAGAAGGGAGGGGATTAAAGAATTTACTGAGAATGATCCACTGTATCCATGATCACCTGTAAAACAGAAACTCCATTCATACTTACGGAGAGTTTCTTTTCCTGGCCATCCCCCAAGCAGCATAACAAATTGGGACTCCGTTCCTCCAATCAGACAGAAGAAAGAGACATTATAAGTCCCTCCCCTCCTTCCAACCAGCCTCATTACAAAGCTCAGGACAGAAAGCGAGGGTATGCTGCTTGGGGATGGCCAGGAAAAGAAACTCTCCCTAAGTATGAATGGAGTTTCTGTTTTCCTGGCCACCCCCCGCAGCATAACAAATTGGGAAATACCCAAGCAATTCTGGGTGGGAAAATAAAAGAAAATAAGAAACTTTTAAATGCAGAGAAAAACAATATTTTACTTCTAGCTTTCTGCTACCGACTGTAAAACTTTCAGCCCAAATTGAGATCTTTCCGACCATCTTGTAGGATCGCAATTACTTGAACTTGAGATTGAAGAATCTTCTTTAAGACTCAGAAGATTAGGGCAGTTGGGGAAAGATGTATGCCCACATGTGGTCCCAATTCTGACTGAAAGCATCCAAAGCTAGGGCTTCCCTCTGGAAGTACCCCGAAAAGATATTCCTCAACTTCCGATTTTGTTGGGTTGCCATAAGGTGTATCTTTGGTCTTCCCGAATGTTCTGTTATTTTCAGAAAAATTTCCATATTGAGACTCCATTCCCCATTGTCTATTTGTTTTCTTGAGAGGAAGTCTGCAACCTGATTCTGAGTCCCTGGGACATACCGGGCTGTTAAGTCCAGGAGATTTTGGGTGGACCATTCAATTATAGGGGTTACCTCCTTCAACATTGCCTTGCTTTTTGTACCTCCTTGGTTCTTTATATAACTCACAGCCGCTTTTTTGTCGGACCTTACACAGACTGGAGACTTTGTAACTGCCTTTAAAAAGCTTGAAGTGCACAATTTATAGCTCTTAACTCTAGGATTGGTGAAGGGAGGTGAGCTAGATTCTGCTCCCAAATTCCCTGTACAAATCTTCCCTCTAGGTGGGCCCCCCAAGCCCTGTAAATAGTTGCCTCCATTGATGTTCTTGAAGTACTGTTCCCTTCCTTCGATCCGATTGCACCGTTCACCAGATTAGATAAGTTCTGAAATTGTGGTCTAGATAAATTGTCTGTGACCAGTTAAGGTTTCTTTTGTTCCATCTTTTGAGGAAATACATTTGTAGAGGTCTACAATTGCTCTCCATTTGGCCCATTGAACTAGACCAAAGGTTGAAGCCAAACTCCCTAGGAACCGCATTAGTTCTCTTGCCGAGATTTTTAAGATGTATCTTAACTTATATGCCATACTCATGATCTTTAGTATTCTTTGTCTTGGCAGGAATATTAGGCCCAATGTTGTGTCTATTTGGGCTCCTAGGAATAAAATGTTTTGAGTTGGTGTCAACTGGCTTTTTCCTTGTTGATTAGCCAGTCAAATGTTTGAAGAATTAGAAGAACCTTGTCTCTGTCCTTTCTTAATGCTTTCTCTTGTCTCGCTATTATTAGTAAATCATCTAAATAATGGTATATTTCTATACCTGTCTTCCTTAAGTAGGCAATTATCACTACAAGCACCTTCGTAAACATTCTTGGCGATGTTTAGAGCCCGAGAGGGAGACAGACAAATTGGAAGTGTTGGTCTCCTAATGTAAAACGAAGATACTTATGATGTTCTTGAGCTATAGGAACGTGTAAATATGCGTCGGTTAGATCGACTGTACACATCCAATCCTTGTCTGATATCACCCCTCTTATTAATTGGAGTGTCTCCATTTTGAATTCTTGGTACTTGATATACCGGTGTAATCGTCCAGGATGAGTCTTAAGTCCCCTGTTGATTTTTTCACTAAAAATAGGGAAGAATAAAATCCTTTTTCCCGCTCCTCCTGAGGGACTGGTACTATGGCCTGTTTTGATAAAAGCTTGTTTATGTATTCTCGAAGAACTAAAGCTTTCTCTGGATCGAGAAGAATGGTTGTTTCAATGAAATTGCTTTTTTGGAGTCTGTAACCCCTGGAAACAATTGATAGGACCCACAAATTATCTCTCAGGCCCCAACCTGAGAGATATGGGACAGCCTCATATCATTGTTTGGGCTGTTTATTGTGCTTCTGGTTGGGGTGTTTTCCCTTGAAGAAACTGAATTGACCGGATTTCCAGGTCGAGCCCCTTGAATACTCTCTTCCTGTCTGTAGGAAAGAAAGTCATCCCGTCTTTTAAGAAAATATTTGTCTGTTTGTCTTCTAGGGAATTCCTTGAATCTTTTAGGAATTTGAGGGAGAAAATTACTTTTGCCGCCTGTACATTTAGAGATTATATCATCTAATGATCTACCAAACAATCTTTTCCCCTCATACGGAAGTGTACATAATGAGTTTTTGGAGGGTGTACCGGCATACCAGTTCTTTAGCCACAAGGCCTTACGTGCCAAAACCCATCATATTCCTGGCCCCTAAACGAATAAGATTCGCTGATGTCTCAAGGCAAAAGGAAGCAGTTAGTCGCATCTCAGGAATTGCGTGCAACAGAATTCTTCTTTCTGTTCCATTAGTAATTGCCTCCTCCACTCTATCAATTAAGATTAAAGTGGATTTAATCACTGATATGATTGCGACCGAGGCCTTACAGGTTGCCCCTGATACAAGATAGGCCTTTTTCAGCTCACTCTCCATCTTCCTTTCCATGCCAAAGCATCCTCAGCTGCAAGAGCTGTTCTTTTGGAAAGCCTCGCCACTGGTGCATCTACTACAGGGGCCTTGTCACATAATTCCAGACTTTCTAGATTAAATGGATACAATCGTTCGTATTTATTTTCTACTGGATTCTTTCTGAACCCTTTACTAAATTCTTCCTAAATTATTTGGGCTATTTCATCATGCATAGGAAAATGTTTCTTCGGAAAGAATTTAGAAGTGGATGGTTGATCTTCCCCTTCAATAACCAAAACATGTCTAATCAATCTGATTAGTGAGGGAATTTTCTTGAAATCAAAGCTGGAGCCCTCGGTATCTGAGTCATCTGAAGACTCAATTTCTGATCTTTCCTTCTGGAAGCTTTCCTCTTGTCTGGAACTAGCCCTGAATGGAATTTCTGGACCTCCAGCTGAGTCTTCTTTGAAGCCATGTGATACAGCCTGTGTTAATCTCAAAATTTCCTGAGGGTCTTTGCGCCACTGACTGCGCTTTATAATTGGTCTCCATACCACTTGCTTTGCGCCACTGACTGCGCTTTATAAGTGGTCTCCATACCACTTGCTTCCAAGAAGCATGTTTTACACAGTTTTTTTCCTTTGGTTGCCGTGTTAGTGCATGCCCTGCACTCTCTGTCTTCCTCTTTAGAATCATAAATCATAATCATTGGAGTGCTTTTTTCGAATTAGCAGATCTACTGGACAGCCAGAAATTCACTTACCACCTCCCCTTAGAGCTTGACTCTCTAGAGGCAGCCAGCTCTTTCCTGCTGGAAGCCATAGCTGCATAGGCAGAGCTGAATTGCCATGATTTTCACAGGCTTTTAACTTGAAAACGGGTCGCCGCCTAAAGTCGTCGCAAACCCGGAAGTCCCTGGTCACAGGACGGAACCCACTGCTCGCGTCTAAGGGGAGAATCTGTGGTATCTCGTCTGAAGGAGCAGCTGAGACCTCGGCCAGAGAGAGGCCCAAGAAAGAACTATGGACGGTAAGGGGAACAGCCTGTCTTCTTCAAAATGTCTGACAGAAGAAAGAGACTGGCTGGAAGGAGGGGAGGGACTTAACTTATAATGTCTCTTTCTTCTGTCTGATTGGAGGAACGGAGTCCCAATTTGTTATGCTGCGGGGGGTGGCCAGGAAGATAAGAGATGTCAATGAATAGCAAACTTTAACTATATACAAATCAACTATATACTCAAAAGTTGATTTGTAGATCTAAATTGTCAACACTAGGTATAATATATTGTTTCCAGTCCCTGTATCCCGTCCATCCTGGATCATCTCCAGCCCTCTAGCTCCTGTATATTAATGAGCCCAGATGAGAACCTGGTTTAGATTTGGAACAGTTGATTTTGAAAATCCGCTGATCTGATTGAATTTTTCATAACTCATAACTTATTGCCAAAAAAAAAAAAAATTTGAAAATGGAATATTGGAAAATCAAAAATTAGGTTGAAAATGTGTGTTGGAAAAGGGAAGATTCAATAGAAAAATTGTGTAAAAAAACAAATCGAAAATTTGTTTTTGGTTTCCGAACAGATTTTCTGATTTTTGCAACTTTCTAGCTGACTAGCACACTGATGTTATGATATCACTAAGCCAGCTTGTCAATCATTGCATGATTGCAGGAACAGCTGGATAGGTTCCTTCGTTCTGGCCACATTACCTCTCTCAGTGCTTCTTCTAACTTTTTTTTTCCTAGTCATTCTGTTTCCCTTAGAATTCTATACCTCATTTATTTATTACAATATTCTAATGAGAAAAAAAGTATTTACTAACTCTTAAACCCATAATCAGGATTTGTTAATTCATTGTATATCTGTTGTATTCAGTTAGATCAACTGGGCTTAAAGTTTAGTTTTTGAAAATTCATTTTATGATATATGTTGTTTGACTTTGCAAAACACAAACTAATACCCAATGTTTTATTTATTGTACTTTGGATCGATGCTGCTTTATGTAACATAAGAAAATAAGCTTGGCTATCTTTGCAATCAGCCTAAAACAATAGAAATAAATTTCAGTGCAATGTATTCGTACAAAGACACAGCAAAGGAGCACAAGAATCATTTCTGAATGCTTCATAAGGGATCTATACCTTTAACAAATATCCCCATATCATTTCTAATTAAAAGAAAATGCTATTTACAGATTTCGTAAAACAAAAAGAGGCTTGTTTTATTTTATTTGAGATTTTCTTTTTTTTTGGAGATGGTAGATATAGTGTTACTGGAAGAATAATTATCAAACATGCAACTCGTCTTCTTGAAGGTAATATCCCCCAAAATGGCAATATCCTATGTACTTCCAAAAGTGCACAAACCGGTCAATGATCCCCCCAGGCATGATCCAAGTGCTTTAATATAAGTGGTTCCCACTTGGCAATATTTAAGAGATAGAAAGGAATTTACCATTAAACTCAGTGCTTTAAAAATGAAGCGAAACATCTTGAAAGTAAATATCTTAAATATGGAGATAAGAGAATGTTTCCATGGCTTACATAAATAAACATTTAAGTACCATACTAGGTATAGCTCCACTCCACTCGATTGGGAAGTAGCAGTTCACAAGAGAAATAGAAGGGTTGGGGGGAAAATTCACACTTTTTATTTAAACCAGCAAAGTTCTTTGTATACTGCATTTAGAATGCTTTTAAACCAGAATTATTCTAAAATTTAAGAACAGATATGCATTTGCCTGTTCCAATTCCTACATTTTTGTATATTCACAAGGCAATTATTAAATAAATATTCACTTGGCAGAAAGGTATTCCCTATCTTCTGTTTTTACAAAATATATACAGAAGAGAAAAAGAAATAATAAATATATATTATATATTTAAATTTCAGGTTAACATTTTCAAGATTTAGTTATATAGTTTTTCTATATTTAGTTTAAGAGCCTTACGATGGTTAGATTCCCAAAAGAAAACTCTGAGGAAGATGGGTATCACAGTTTATCAGACCTGGATGCCTGCAGATATACGTCTTGAATATATGGCAGATATCATGCTGCCCATAATTTATATTAATGCTTTTATTTATCAGCATTAACGCATTTCTCTTTGAAAAGTACATTCAAAATAACATCACTTAATCAATTATTCAACAAATGCTTATTATTTTGAAGCATGTTTATACCAATCATGGCTGTTTTGACTGCAAAAAAACATTTTATTTATGCTGTGTGTGTTCTCTCCAATAGCCCAAGAGAAAATGCTGTTAATGCTTAAATAATGATGAACAATGGTAAAACATTATTGGAATGAAAATCGTAATTACAGTCCCATGGTTTTACATTACTTTGTATTGAATTTAAATTTGATCTGCAGAAACAAAGGCCATCTACCTATGGAAAGACAGACCAAGAAAAAAACCAACATTGTGTGTGCATTGCTAGAAATAAATCTACCCCATAGCTTAAATTACAGGGAATTATAAAAATCAATTAAAGAAGTAATCCAAGTGTGAATGAGGAATTGTAGTGCAATCATGAATGAGGAATTTAAATAGGGTATATAAAATTATTTACTGCTAGCAATTATTAAAAGAGGTGACAAAAAGGCACATTCAAACACCTTCAGTAATTTATGTTTATTTAAAACAATAGTTATGTCTCTAAAATGGTTTCAGAGAAATTGCACAAGAGAAAAAGTAATTAAAGTTTTAGAATGACCACTAGATGAAAACTTGGAAGTACAATTAGTAAAAAAAAGAAAAGTATTTCTTCATAGACACAAACACACAGATCATGAACCAGCCCCTGATGTCAGTGGCACCGCTCACTTCACTTTAAAACAGAAATTTGAATGTTATCCTTCCTCGGGTGTAATACCACTCGAGGAAGGAAAACATATATCCAAAACATGTTGGGATGAGGTCTGGAATAAACTACATTTGTGAGGCAAATTGCTCTGGCTCCTTGGTGTCCTTTGTATCTATATTTGAATTGCTATTTCTTCATAGAACTCACAAACAAATCCCCTAAACCACTGAGCCATCATGGTTTGCATTGATGCCTTGCAACACTGAAGTCCTGAGTTTTCGAATCCACCCTTGGACAAATCTGCAATGAGTTTGTATGTTCTCCCCGTTCTTGAGCGGGTTTCCTCAGAGGATTCCCGTTTCCCCCATAAGCATAAAGAAAAACTGATATATATATATATATATATATATATATCTAGCAAAAGTGTGCCCGTTGGTGCACAGTGGGTTTTTTATGTGTTAATTTTATTTAGTTTCATTTGCTGGACTGTTAGTTACATATATTGATTAAAATATATGTGTAAGCTACCCGCCACTTACAAGGCCCTCCCTATTAGGGTAGTCCTATCTAAGAATGACATATATTAAGTAATAATGCTGTTATTTTTGTAGTGTATTTATTATGTTTAAGATACGTTTTTACCTAATGATAACTTCCCGCGGCACTTGGAGCCCTTCCCGGTAGTTCTGTCTTCCAGGGGTAGTTTGCGGCTGGTTGCGGCTGAAAACCAGGCCCCGTCACGAGTGTTGGGAGGCTCCAAGGGGCTTCCCCGCGGCACTTGGAGCCCTTCCCGGTAGTTCCGTCTTCCAGGGGTAGTTTGCGGTTGTCCGCGGCCGAAAAAAAGGCTCCCAGGCCCCGACGCAAGTGTTGGGAGGCTCCGCGGGACTTCCCGCGGCACTTGGAGCTCTTCCTGGTAGTTCCAACTTCCAGGGGGTGTTTGCGGTTGTTCGCGGCCAAAAAACAGGCTCCCAGGCCCCGCCGCGAGTATTGGGAGGCTCCGCGGCACTTGGAGCCTTTCCCGGTAGTTCTGTCTTCCAGGGGGTGTTTGCGGTTGTTCGCGGCCGAAAACCAGGCTCCCAGGCCCTGCCGCGAGTGTTGGGAGGCTCCGCGGGGCTTCCATCAGCACTTGGAGCCCCAGACCAGGTGCTGTCAAGTTGTATACATACAATACTGTACACACATTAACTCCCTCCTCCAGCTAACCCCCAGGGCTCTCAAGCAGGAACAGGCAGCGTCTCAATACCTAGCAACAGCAGGGATCGCCCACCATTTGTTAGATGCTGTAGTTTACACACATGCGGCAGTAAGAAGGAACCTGGTGCTTGTTTAATATGGGGTATTCCTATTGGCTGCTAGAATACAGTCGGCCACTTTTACAGTAATGTGACAATTTATAATAATAGTACTAACCTGGAAGCTGATCATTGTGAGCACTGCTGCTAACAGGACAGGAGAAAGAGACAGAGAGAGAGAGAAATTGACAGAGAGAGACAGAGAGAGTTGACAGACAGACGGAGAGAGACAGACAGAAGACGACAGACAGACAGAGGAGAGACAGTCTATAGCTCCCATTTTGACCAGTCCATTCAAACTGTGGTGAATCTGTATGTTATTACTTTTTTATTTCATATGCTATTTACACACTGTTACACACTTATATATCTTTATTTTGTACATATTAATAAACTATTAATGTTATACATTTAGATTACAATATACACTGTAACTATGTTAATATTATTTTAGCCTACCCCCACCTACAGTACGTCTAAAAACTCAATGCAATCTCCACAAAATGGAAAATAATTTTATATAAGGAAGGATATATATATATATATATATATATATATAGATATATATGTAGTTGTATATGTCAAATAAATGTGCTTAGATTGTAGGCTCTTCGGGGAAGGGCCTGATGTGGATGTATACATGTAATTGTGAAGCCGTATTGAAGATGTTAGCGTTATATAAATCCACAATAATAATAGAATATTAGTGCATCATACCTCCCAACTTCATGAAATGCCAATGAGGGACAAATTGGCAGGGAGTTGTGGCACACATGTGAAATTGTTTGGTCATGCCCACTTTTCTAAGGCCACTCCTACTTTGTTCACGTTACACCTATTTTAAAGACCACTATTCCCATTTTACATTGTTGCCCGTGACATTTACAAGTGTATGATGTCATTATACAGTACATAAGCAGGAACATAAACTGGAGGCTCTGGCTAATGAATTGAAGGGCACTGGTTAATGAACTGGAGGGCTGACTAACACTGGCTAATGAACTGGAGGGCTGACTAACACTGGCTTATGAACTGGAGGGCTGACTAACACTGTCTAATTAACTAGAGTGCAGACAACACTGTCTTATGAACTGCAGGGCTGACTAACACTGTCTAATTAACTAGAGTGCAGACAACACTGTCTTATGAACTGCAGGGCTGACAACACTGTCTAATAAACTGGAGCATTTAATAACACTGGCTGATTGATTGTAACACTGGCAGGAGCTAGATTAACACAGCAGAGGTATGATAATTCTAAACTTGAAATAATTGACACACACTGCTCTATTTTCAGTTTCCTTCAAAGTGCTGCCCAGACTTTCAGACAAAGTAAGAAACTGAATATCCTGTGCTGCTTCTATTACTATAACAGTCTGGGCAGGATTTTGTAGGAAGCCAGAGCAGAACAATGTATGGGGGTCTCAGAGATAAACAGCTCTCACCACACACACATCTACCAGACTGTAAGCCACTGTTTAACATTTAACCATGTGCTGTCTTACTAGTTAAATGTTAAACAGTATTGGGCAGTTTCTCACAGGCCACATACACTGATCAGGTCCATACCTTTGCTCCCAAATAGAAATTGGATCCTTTCCTTTATACTCCTCATGACTGCCCTTTTGTACCTGTTACTCCTCCTCCACTGTCTGGAGTTAAGTACAGGAGATCCCTGACTGTAAGGTAATATCTTCTGGTCTGCAGTGTCATGTATGAGTAAAGTGGGTTTTTTTGTTGTTATTTTTTTTAAAGGATCTTCCGTTTTTTTTTTCTTTTTTAAAGAAACTATTCATAGCTGACACTGCCGTCACTTAGAAAATCCACAACTTAGCTTGAAACCTGGGACATTTAAGATGCAATTGGGGACAGTGGAACACAGCCAGAAATCTCCCAGGCAATCAGGGACAGTTATGATGTATGGTGCATGATTTTGCATTATATTTATATGTACATCCATATCAATATTACATCATTGTGGCTATGTTAACCTCAATTTTTATATTAAACAAGCCTAAGGTGATGTCTCTAGGCTTTCATGGTCTAAATTTATAGGCTTGTAAAATTAGACTCAGACAGTCAGGATAAAAAGAAAGTTCTGACACAGTCACATGATGCGCTGTTCAAGAATCCCCCCCCCCTCAAGCTATTTAAAGACCTGCTACGATTATCTGCCCATTCCTCTTCCTAGATTTCTTTTTAGGCTTGTGGCCAGCTTTAAGCATGATTAAGAAGTTTGGGGGCAGGACTTATGATGCAGTTGATGATGCTCTGTTACAGCAGTAGGAAACAATTGGAAATGCTCAGTGCCTCTAAAATGGGGTGCAGAGCAATGATGCTGGTGATGTGCTAGCTGAATGGAAAATCACCTTTTATACTGCTGTAACTTTGGATAGACTGCAGCTAGAAGCATGATCCTGGAGTCATTTTAAAGATATGAATGTGCTTTTTTAAATTAAGTATGGAGTTCAAGTTATTTTGGAGAATTGACCAAGCTTCCTGTCCACAGAGAAATTATTTAGGTAATTCAAAATAATTAGATTATGCGATTCTAAGCACTAATTATTACTAAGCACTAAACTATTATTACTTATAATTGACCCCAGAATCTGCATAGCTATTATGAAGCATTTCATACCCGAAAGAAATCTGACAAACATCTATAAGTAGAAAATACTGAATAACTGTTGATCATTTTTATTCAACATGCCCTCAAAGATATGTTTGCCAACATCCTTTAGGAACTGTCAAAGTGGATTTGCCTACAGCCTTAAAGGGCCATTAAACCTTCATAATCATGTACCTTGCAAATGTATCTATTATTCACAGGGAGGTAAGATTGCTTATTCACACCTTCCTGTGAATAATAGAATAACCGGTTACATGGATAAGCTTGTCTACTTGCGCTCTAATTGCAGCTTCACTCCAGCAGACTGGAGCACCGGTAGGTAAGTTTCTGAGTAGCCTGGGCATTCTATTATCCGCATGGAAGTGTGAATAAGCTATCAGGGCTAGGCCACACTAGCGCGTTTTTCGCGCGTTTGCGCCCGCGATTTTCGCTAAAATGGAAATTGCGGGAACGCAAAAATTCCCGCGATTTCCGATGCGCATGCGATTGCGCGTCCGTTCGTGTTTTGGTAACGCATGCGTTCACCATTTTTGGTGCGTTAACGCATGCGTGTCCATAACGCGAAAAGACGAAACCACATGCGCAAAACGCGAACGCGAAACGCGCAAGAATCGCGCACACAATCGCGTGCGATAACGCTCGCGATTTTGTGCGCAATTCCTGTGCGTTGCAGTGTGGCCTCACCCTCACACCTCGCTGTGAATAATAAATACATTTGCAAGGTACATGTACATGAGGGTTGAGTGTCAGTATAGAGAATTTGCCCCTAAATAAATATCTATAAATGAAACATTCTCTAGTTGTTTTACTATTATAAATGCAGTGTCATAAAAATCAGTGCAAGAAATCAGTAAGGGAAGATTTGTGGAAAATATGACGAATTAGGTAGAGAAATAACAGCATAGACATGTTATAGCAAAATAATAGAACTTAATGGCCTTTGTAAAAGAGCAAGAAGGGATTTGATTCAACAAATGCAAGCTTAACTCCACCTATTAAACAACTGTGCAACCTCAAAACTAGCTATCGATTAAATAATGAATTAAGGACTGGCGATGATTCACGCTGAATCTGCATGTTCAATCTTGTATTGCCTCTGACCTTGAAAACTTAACAGTGAAGCTGTATTCAAGTGGTTATTTGTCCCTGTTTGCAACAATTTGCCACTGTAAAACCTCGATCAGCGGAAATTGAACAGCACTGACATTTACCTAAAGCCAAAAATAGTCTGATTATGCCAATATCCCTGAGCCTTTCAATTGAATTTTGTCAAAATTGATAATAATGGGTTCTGTGGTTAAACTTAGCTCTTTGAGTTAATAGTTACAGTTATTATTATTGAATACATAAGGAACCTTTGGATAAAATGGGCATGTTGGACAAGTTATTCTACAGTACTGTAATATAAACTGCAAGATCAAAACCTGTCCTTTATCAATAAACCTTTTAATGCTTTACAAATGGACAACAACTAAATCAAACTGCAACATTCATCAACATGGGATTCAGTTGGATATGAATATTTTAGCCCTCATCACCATCATAGCATCACTGACACTGCTGTATAAACAATGAATGAATGATTGTAAGGTGTAAATGCCTTAAAAGCTTTGTTAAATTAAGATGTATTCAAATGCTTTCTGCTATATTTATGTATCGACTTGCAAAACTAGAGCGTATTTCTCACATTGTGGGAACTGGAAAGAAGTTATACATATATGTCAGTTAAGGGAATCTTGAAAGAAATGCTTAAAAGCATAGTTTCAGATATAAATTAAGTGCCATGCAGACTCAAATTCAGTTGTATCTAACTAGTGCAAGCCTTTAAAAAGGCTTTTTTTGGTATATGATAATTACGTGTGCAAGTAAAGATTTATGTCTGTATTTTAGTAGTACTAAACATATAACCATAAATCCTCTACAAGTACAGGCCTTATGTAAAGATGGACATTGCAAGGAAGAGAGTGCTATTTAAAACCTTTAAGTCAGAGGGAACAGGCCTTTAGAAATTATAGAAACTGTAACAACGATTGTAAGAAAGCAATTTAGCTAGCTAAAATAAATAATGAAGTTAGTATAGTTGGACAAACCCCTAAACACAGGATGGCAATACAGCAAACTTCTTGAACACATTTTTTCCCTCTGTATACACTATAGAAGATCCAAGTACAGCTAGCATAGAGTATAGTAGCAATAATGGTAGAAAAGATGCAATTGCACTTTGGTTAACTGAGGATATGGTTAATAAACACCTGAATAAGATTTATAATAATAAAGCTCCTGGACAGGATAAACTACATCTTCGGGTACTTAGGAAAAAAGTTCAGTTTTATCTAGGCCATTGTTTCTTATTTTCACAGATTCCCTCATGTCCGGAAGTGTGCCTTTGGATTGGCAAAAAGCTGATTTCATTCCATAAGGTTAGTTGTTCACAGCTGGGTAATTACAGGCCTGTAAGCTAAGTTTAACTTCAATCGTGGAGAAGATACTGGAAGGTTTGATACAGGAAAATATTCTGCAGTATGCTTTAAGGAATGACCTAATAAGTAGTAATCAGCATGGATTTAAGTGGAGCAGATCTTGCTTTGCTTTTATAATAAAGTGAGCAGGGATTTGAACTCTGGCTTAGCAGTAGATGTAGTATACTGTACTTGGATTTTTCTAAGGCTTTTGATACAGTCCCCTATAGGCGGTGTATTTATAAGCTATGGTCTCTTAAGCTGGAGTGGCATACTTTGTGAACATGGATTGGATGCAGAGATTAACTGTTAATGGTGCTTTGACAATATGGACTAAATGGGATGTCACAGGGCTCTGTGTTGGGGCCACTTCTATTTAATCTGTTTATTAATGGGTATTGTAAGCAAGGTCTCTGTGTTTGCAGATGACACAAAAATGTGTTGACCATTTAAAGCTACAGATGATGTGCAAGTGTTGCAGGTGGATCTAGATAGATTGTCACATTGGGCAGATGAGATAAATGTAAGGTGATACATTTAGGATCCTTGTGCTGCTTAAACTATAAATGGCTCTGTGTTAAGTGAATCTCTGTTATAAAAGGATCTTGGAGTCTTGGTGGATAACAAACTTTAATGTAGCAAACAGTGCCAGGCAGCAACAGCTAAAGCCAGCAAGATAGTGTCTTGTATAAAGAGGGGGATGGATTCAAGTGAGAAAAATATTATTCTCACCCTTTACAAAGCACTGGTAAGGCCTCATTTGGAATATGCAATTCAGTTTTTGAATCCTGTGTACAAAAAGGAAACCTTGGAAATTAAAAGGGTACAGAGAAGGGCAACTGGATTCATAAAGGGAATTGGGGAGCTTGAGTATGAAGACAGATTGGATAAGTTACAATTATGGACACTAGAAAAAAGGCACTTGGGAGGGGATATAATTACTGTGTATAAATACATTAACGTATACAATAAACTATCTGGGGCATTGTTCACCAATAGAACATGTCAGAGGACACGTGGACATCCCTTAAGACTGGAAGAAAAGTTAAGTCTTTAAGTTTGGAAGCGATTTTTCACTGTTAGAATGGTAAAACTATGGAACTATCTTTTCTAAAAACAACAAATGTTGCATGTTACTGCTGTTGATACATAAAGTGCTATTAATCTGAAGAAACCAAATAGATGTTTGGGTTGTCACAAGAGATGTTTGAAACAGGCCAGCTTCGTAAAATTTTTGGAATTTTAGAATTCCGGGAAACTTTGAAAATCCAAAAATGGACCCATAGAAGTTAAGTAAGAGTAAACTAAGGGTATAAAAAGCATGGTAACTTACAGTAGTTGGTTTCAGTGCCTGCGAAATGGTTGGGGGAAAGCGTACATATCACCAAAAACGTAAATAAAACTGAATTTCTTCATGTGTCCGCATGCACATTCAAGGCTACTTTGGTAACCCTTGAAAGTAGCCTTGTATATTAGGTAAAGCCTTAAAAGTAGATTCGGTAACCCTCAAAAGTAGTTAACCATTAAAAGTAGATAACCCTTTAAAGGTAGTCTCGCTAATCTTTGAAAGTAGCTTTGGTAACCCAAAGGAAACACCATATCCCTGTCTGCTTTAAACCAAACAGCACACTGAGGCAGCAATTGGTGAATCCTAAAGACCTAAACATAATAAAAGCGACATCATAAACGTAGTGCAGTCCAGTGAAGAGTGCTCTAATTTGTATCTGGCAGAAACCAAACTGCATCTGCACCAATGTATGGCCCAGCACAGAAGAGCCAATTCTTCAGGTCAGGAAAAATAACATACCTTTGAAGACTGACTGGTTCAAGAAGAGTGGTGTCAAGGAGGCCATTTATGTGTAAAATAAAGAAACCAAGCCTGAATAGAGGTAGAGGGGGGTCGACACCAACTGTCTGCCATGTTCAATGCTGTTTTGACAACTAACCTCTTATCCTCAACGCAATCTTACCTTGCATTCAGAAGGTCCCTAACACCTGGCTGTTATATGCTGATTAGGACTTTCCAGGGTACTTAATTGCCAACAGATTTTTGTACAAGTCATTCTGAATTGAGTAAGCCAGTCATGCTTCTTTTATGTATAAACAACTTACAGTTCTTCCCAGATTGCCCATCCCAACAGATTTGCTGCCTTAGGTGATGAAGAGGAGGAGTACAGCTTGGAATTAGCATGTATGGGGGGGGCTAGTCCCTTGAGCACCCAGGGGACTGCCATCTCTGATACAAGGGAGGAGGAACTTAGGATCAGGAATGCTAGGCAGGTGGTAGTTGTAAGGGACTCCATTATAAGGAAGGTAGATAGGGTAATCTGCTGCCAAGACCCTACATGCCGAACTGTGTGTTGCCTGCATGGTGCTAGGGGTTGGCATGTGGTGGGTCATGTAGACAGATTATTGGGTGGGGCCAGGTGTGACCCAGCAGTCTTGGTTCACATTGGTGCCAATAACAAAGTTAGAGGAGAAGGTGAGATCCTTAAACATGATTTCCGAGAGCTAGGGGCCAAGTTAAAAGCAAGGACCTCCAGGGTAGTGTTTTTAGCAATACTACCACAGCCATGTGCTAAGCCAGGGAGACAGCGGGAGCTTAGGAGCATTAATGCATTGCTAAGAGGATGGTGTAAGGAAGAAAGGTTTGGGTTTATAGAGAACTGGGCAGACTTTGCTGTCAGCTACAGGCTCTTTAGTAGAGATGGGTTGCACCTCACTGGTGGCGGTGCAGCTGTTTTAGGAGAGAAGATGGCTAGAGGGTTGGAGGGGATTTTAAACTAGGTTTGAGAGGGGAGGGTATTAGCAGTCTCACTGGGATAGATAGCCCAGGAGGAAAGAAGGGTGTAGATGGGCCAGTGGTGGGTGGAAAGGGGTGTGGAGCTAGCATAGGGTATAAGGAGGCATGTGTATTAAAGTGTATAAATAAATTACAGGATCATCATCTAAAATGTATGTTTGCAAATGCGAGAAGCAAATGTCTTGAATATTTTTTTTCCCTTTGTATACACTATAGAAGTTCCAAGTACAGATATCATATCAGTATAGCAGCAATAATGGTATAAAAGATTCAAGTGCACTTTGGTTAACCGAGGATATGGTACAGAAAGAACTAAATAAGGTTAATATTAATAAATCTACTGGACCGGATAAAATACATCCTCTGGTACTTAGGGAGCTAAGTTCACTTTTATCTAGGCCATTGTTTCTTATTTTTGCAGATTCCCTCATGTCCCGAGGTGTGCCTCTGGATTGGAAAAAGGCTGATGTTATTCCAATATTCAAAAAGGGTAGTCGTTCAGAGCTGGCTTATTACAAGTTTAACTTCAGTGGTGGGGAAGATACTGGAAAACTTAATAAGGGAACATATTCTAGAGTATGTTTCAAGGACTGACATTATAAGCTGTAACCAACATGGATTTAGGAGGAATAGATCTTGTCAAACTAACTTGCTTCGCTTTTATGAGGCAGAAAGTAGTAATTTAGACTCTAGCATAGCAGTAGATGTAGTTTACTTGGATTTTGCAAAGGCTTTTGATACAGTCCCCCATAGGCAACTAATGTATAAGCTAAGGTCTGTTGGTCTGGGGAGGCACATTTGTACATGGATAGAAAATTGGTTATTGAATATTATGCAGAGAGTAGTTATTAATGGACTAAAGTGCTAAGTGGGGTGCCATAGGGTTCTGTATTGGGGCCGCTTCCATTTAATCTATTTATTAATGATTTGGAAGTGGGTATTGTCAGCAAGGTTTCTGTGTTTGCTGACGACACAAAACTTTGTCGACCATTAAAAACTTCAGAGGATGTGCAATCGTTGCAGGGGGATCTAGATAGATTGTCACATTGGGCTGCTAAGTGGCAGATGAGATTCAATGTTGATAAATGTAAGGTGATGCATTTTGGACTTAAAAATCCTTGTGCTGCTTATACTATAAATGGCTCTGTGTTAAGTGAATCCCTGTTGGAAAAAGATTTGGAATTTTTGTGGATAACAAATTCAAAGGAAGCAA
Organism: Hymenochirus boettgeri; assembly: GCA_019447015.1. NCBI lineage: Eukaryota > Metazoa > Chordata > Amphibia > Anura > Pipidae > Hymenochirus > Hymenochirus boettgeri. The sequence goes on along the minus strand of CM033473.1, from coordinate 154,004,207 downwards.
GCAGTGTCAGGCGGCAACAGCCAGAGCCAGCATGGTATTGCCTTGTATAAAGAGAGGTATGGATTCAAGGGAGGAAAGTGTTATTTTCCCTCTTTACATTGGTAATGCCTCATTTGGAATATGCAGTGCAATTTTGGAATTCTGTGTACAAAAAGGACATCTTTGAAATGTAAAGGGTTCAGAGAATGACAACTAAATTAATAAGGGGATTGGGGGAGCTTGAATATGAAGAGAGACTGGAAAAGTTACACTTATGTACGCTGGAGAATAGGCGCTGGCTTGGGGATATGATTACTGTGTATAAATACATTAACGGGCCATACAATAAACTATCTGGGGCATTGTTCACCAATAGAGCATGTCAGAGGATACATGGCCATCCCTTAAGACTTAAAGAAAAAAGGTTTAGGCTTCAAGTTCGGAAAGGGATTTTCACTGTGAGAACGGTAAAGCTATGGAACTGTCTTCCAGCAGATGTTGTTATGGCAGGTTCATTGGTCAGTTTAAAAAAGAGCTGGATGAGTTTCTGCAAAAAAAGAATGTTGCAAGTTACTGGTATTGATACATATAGTTGATCCAGGGAAATTTCCAATTGCTACTTGGAGTCAGGAAGGAATTTTTTCCCCCTTCATAAATTTGGTGGGTTTTTTTTGCCTTCCTCTGGATCAACAGTTAGGCAGGAAATGAGGATATTGCTAGATGGGTTGGACTGGATGGTCTTTATTCAACCTCAAATATTATACTATACTACAGTTTACACAGGAAAAATATTGACTTTTTTTTTTAATTATTGATAAATATAACAAACATATATATTAAGTGCATGGAAATGGCATTGATAGCTTGCTTGTGCCTGTTGCAATACGGTAGCCTCAAAAAAAAGCAGACATTCTGGCACATTCCTAATGTGTAGGAATTGATTGACCAATAAAATTCCCTAGAGGTAAGTACTGTCACAGTTTTGAAACACACCTGGTTACAAATAGAAACTGTTGGTTATGAAAATCTGCAGTTCCAAAATACAGAACTTAAATATCTAAAATGTTAAAATTGCATTAAAAAATTGTGAATGTGTCAAAAATCACACTGAAAGACAAAACCCAGCTGAAATTCAAAAATTGAGAGCAAAAAATCAAAAATCGTGGTCGAAAATCTATAAACCTATCTATAAACCTTAAATTACATTTTTTTTCTTTTATATCTTCAAGTTTTGGAATGAAACTAACACCAAGCTGAAAAGTTGGGTTTTTTTGCATTCTTCATATGGTTTGTCCTTTTGAATACCTATCATATATTCCTTTACCTTTGTTTTAGAAGTCACTAGAGGAAAAAGATAAAAAAGGCACCTGAAGAAACTGGCAGAAAGAAAACCAGAGGAATCCCAGTGCTACACTTTTTCATCTATTTGCAAGGCCAGATGTAAAGATTTACAATACACACAAAAAGCATTTTTCAGTCCCTTTCTTTTTATGTGCTATGCCTTGGATTGTTTGCATATTTGAGACAATAACCAGATGGAGCGGCACTTTCGCGTCTGCAGCAACAAATGCCCGGGTGCTTCCAACTTAAGTAACTCGGAAAACGAAGCACTCCTGGGTCTTATGAAAAAACGAAAAGCAAGTCAACGCGTTTTGGCCGCGAATTCATGTGTCATGTGTACAAACAAACTTAAATGCAACTAAAACAGAAGTGCACCCCCCCCCTCCCTCCCATTCCCCGTCCCTCCCCTTGATGACCTCACTAACTCTGTGTGGGGATTCCGTCCTCCATAAGTGGACACAGTCCGTATCAATTCCATCAGCTTGTCATCGCTTACAACAGCAATTCCAAAATTCCATATGCAATCCCCAAAGGGTTTAAAAACAGTGTCTATATATATATATATATATATATATATATATATATATATATATATTTATTTATTTATATATATATACATATATAAAACAGTTGCAGCAGCACTCCATAGTCTCATTCCTTGAATGGTGCTCCGCCTGCATCAGAGGTGCCTTCCCACCTCTTATCATACAAAAAACAACTTGTATAGGCAGCACTCAATTTCTTCAACGTTCTATTATTTCAATAATCACTATGCATCTCAGGTAAAAATTGCAACATTTCAGGTCGATGACCCTTTCTCAAGCTCCTGAGTAACACTAGACAAAATGCTCATACACAAACTCCATGGCTTTATAAACACAAGAACAGGAAGTGACATACAATAGCCCCACACTCAGTATATACCATATACATCTTATTTATATTTTAGATCCATAATGCATTGGCATCTTTCCAACCACATATACGTATATTACTATCTCTCACTGAAGTATCCTTCCATGGATCAACTGAATAATCAACAATCCACCTTTACAGAAAATGATACAAATCATAATCATGATTTAAGCCAGATGGCGCAAGTGTATTTAATCGCTTGATCCATCTAACTTCTTTTTGCTTGAGTTCCAACTAGCAATCTCCTCCTCTTGCCAATGGAGGAACTGACTCTAAGACTTGAAACCTCAAGTCACTTGCAGAGTGACCTACTTCATTATAGTGTTTTGAAACTGGTAGTTGAGTATGTTTAAGGGTGATGGATGATTTATGCTGTGATATACGAGATTTGATCTTTTGTGTGGTCTCACCAATATACAGCAAACTGCAAGGGCAGATGAGAACATAAATTGCATAATTTGTATCACATGTATACAAACCCTTAATTGTAAATTTCTTTTTAGTGCCCGGATTTATAAAGCTATAACCGGATATGACTTGTGTGCATTGTGTACAATTTCTCCTTTCAGGGAGCCAACTAACTGCCTGTTTCTTTTGCTCTTTAGGACCTGTACCAGCCACAATTGTACCAATCATCTTGCCTCGCCTAAAAGATGTAATAGGATATTGTGCAAACTCCTCCACTGTGGGATACATACCAGACAATATGTGCCAGTGTTTTCTGACAATCTGCGTAACTTTATGACTCAGTGTGCCATACTGTGTAATAAACAGAATTCTCTTAAACTTTTTACTTTTTGTATTTGTCTTATTATACTCTATTACATCAGTAGCTCTATCTATGACACTATATGGATAGCCTAATCTCTTAAATTTATTACACATATAGTTCTTTTGTTCTTTCTGTTTTTCTTTATTACTCACATATCTCTCTACCCTTGTAAGTTGACTAATGGGTATACTTTTTTAAACATGAGGTGGATAATAACTTCTGTAATGGAGGATCTGGTTCCTGTCTGTTGGTTTTGTATACAGACTTGTCTCCAGACTCCTCCCATTATTGATTACCTGTATATCAAGAAAGTTAATCTATAATAATACCATCCATATCTTGTATAGTTAATTCCTGAATTCTCTGCAAAAAATGCAAACTGTCTTTTACATAAGATTGAGTCCTTTGTATATATGGATTAATGAGCGTATCCAAAAATGTTGCCATTGGAACAAACACTGAACCCACCCCGGCCACTACGGGATGCCCAGGTGGCCAGAGTGTGTCCTTGTGTATCTTAGGAAGAGTGCATAAATAGGGTGTCTTAGGATAAGGAACTAGTAAATAGTCTTTCAAGCCCCTAGACACTACCCCCTCTTTCTTGAGCAAATTAGTCACCTTAGTAAGAGGATTCTCCTTTAACTGGGTATACACTAAAGGATCCGACAATTGATGATAAATTTCTTTTTCATACTTCTCTGTGTCCATCACTACCATGGCGACCCCTTTATCAGATCGCCTGATAGTGTTGGACACATCCCCTTTAAGATCATTTAGGGGCCGAACGTTCAATTTTAGTTAAATTTGAATGTCAAGGAGACAAATCCTCTCCATTAACATTCAATTTTTCCACATCATCTTGTACCCTTTTGGATTTGTGGATGGAGGCACAAAACCTCTTTTTTTATATAAACCATAATCTTTTGGGTTTAAACCTTTTTGCTCGGTATGATTTTCATAAGAACCATTAAAATTTTAAGCAAAAAATACTTTCAATCTCAATGTACGAAATAAACTATATAAGTCAACATCAAGGTCAAACATATTAAACTTAACATCTGGGCAAAAATTCAGCCCTAAAGATAGGACTTTTATTTCAGTGTCAGTTAATATACGCTTAGATAGATTGATCACTATTTGTTCGTTTGTCTCGTTGTCATGCCCTGCTGTGCTTTCCTTGGATTCCTTTTTGATTGCCCGTTCATGCTTCCTCCCTCCCCTCCGGGGTCTGGGTTCCCTCTCGGGGTAAAAAAAGCATGTTTTTCCATGTGTCCAGGTTGATCTCTCATTACATTTAGATCTGGGGCGGAGTGGGATCTCCTAGGTGTAATGGTTTCCCGGTACTGCTAGAGGAGAGTTACCTGGGAGACAGATGTTGTAGTCGGAAGTAGGAGGAAGTATGAGTCCAGGATGGAGAGCTGAACTGTAACAATGCTGGAGCTGTGACTGGAACAATGCTGGAGCTGTGACTGGAACAATGGAGACAGGATACTCAGGAGGGCAGAGGAACCTGCAAGCCCACAGACGCCAAGAACAATTGACAATCGGGCGTCCAGGAGAAGGAGGCGGCTTCATGTGAACATCCGGTGTGCGCCATAGCGGACCGACGTTCATCCATTGGTAAACCCTGCCCAATTGGTAATCAAGTTTATCTTGTATCCCTTTTCTTTTTCTGTCCCTCCTGCCGGTATTTAGTTGTCATATTATTTAGATATTCCTTATATTCTGATAGTTCTATTTCACTCAAACAAGCTTTAAGGTTTAAGTCCAAGTCTTCCACCTCTTTTGACATGGACGCGAGTTCTTTATGTATAAACTTAATTGTTAGTGTCATTATATCCAGCGAACATTTGTTCAGTATCTGCACAAAGCATACCATATACACCTCGTTTTGTGCGAACAAAGTAGGTCTCAGGCGTATTCATAGACCACGAGGGATTCGCCTCTGCTGGAAATACGTAGCCAATGTGACACCATGCAACTCCATATCGGTCATGCGCTTGAGGAGAAACTCCAACCTCTGTATCAGTGTAGCCGAACACTCCCTGCTCTGCTTCCGCCATCGTCACGTGGCTCTACGTTGGGTGAAACGCTGCTATAGGTAAACAAACAAAACAGTTTGTTGCAGCAGCACTCCACAGTCTCGTTCCTTGAATGGTGCTCCGCCTGCATCAGAGGTGCCTGCCCACCTCTTATCATACAAAAAACAACTTGTATAGGCAGCACTCAGTTTCTTCAACGTTCTATTATTTCAATAATCACTATGCACCTCAGGTAAAAATTGCGATGTTTCGGGTCAATGACCCTTTCTCAGGCTCCTGAGTAACACTTGACAAAATGCTCATACACAAACTCCATGGCTTTTTAAACACAAGAACAGGAAGTGACATACAATAGCCCCACACTCAGTATATACCATATACATCTTATTTACATTTTAGATCCATAATGCATTGGCATCTTTCCAACCACATATATGTATATTACTATCTCTCACTAAAGTATCCTTCCATGGATCAACTAAATAATCAACAATTCACCTTTACAGAAAATTATACAAATCATAATCATGATTTAAGCCAGATGGTGCAAGCGTATTTAATCGCTTGATCCATCTGACTTCTTTTTGCTTGAGTTCGAACTGGCGATCTCCTCCTCTTGCCAATGGTGGAACTGACTCTAAGGGGCATATTTATAAAGGTTTGTTAACTTTTCAGGGCCGTTATTCCCAACATTTTCACAAAAATCACATTTTCCGCGATTTATAAATGGGCGGGAAACGGCCGTGAAAAGTTAACTAATTGTTATCTTTTCGCGGCTATCTGAACAGTTACCACCGCTTCTATTTATATATATATATACATACAAGAGTGTAACTAAGATAAAACCTTCAAATTATCCACGTCTAATACTGCATTTTGGGTTTAAAAAATCATTAGTTTTTTTTTTATTGTAATTTTTATTAAATCTTAACAGTAATAAAACATTAAAATCATGTGGTTTTTACTTGCTGTCACTTAACTTTGAAAGGTGAATATTCTCACAGACACACAGACAGCATTTGCTTAAGCATAAAACATTTTTAAACAGACATGTGTTTAATATCCTTGAAAAAAAAAAAAAGTTAAAAGGACACATAGTAGTTTCAGAAGTTCTCCTGTTGAGATTTATTCCATACAAAAAATGGTCCAGAAAACAAAAAAATACTTCCACGATATGGTATCCTTTCAAATAATCAGATTACATTAATGGGAGCAGATATTTACTGTATGTCGGTATAAAAATATTTTTCCACAGCTTCATATTCAGCACTAGAGACAGATTATTGAACTTATTTTCTACATTCCCCCTTTTCACAAGATTTTTCTCTTGGTGTACACATGTCTGTGCATTCTATTTATATATGTATGCTTTTTACAACTTGTTGAGTTTGTTTAAAGAGAATTAATATTTAATATTAAAAATTGACCATAGTATTTCACAGTGAATCCACCAGTAGCCTGTTATAATAAAGCTTTTCAAATACAATTCGGGGTTATTCAATAAAAGTTCTTATTGTTTAAAATGGTGTTAAATTTGCCCCAGCCAATCAGATACTAGCTTTCAAATGTTAAATAAGATCTGATTGGTTGGGGCAAATTTAGCACCATTTTAAACGATAAGAACTTTTATTGAATAACCCTGAATGTCTTGTATACACACACACTTGTAGGATGCTTGCCAATGCCATTTTCTCTGTTTAGTGACCATTTCTAAAATTTCTTCTTCCTTCAAAGCTTTAGGCCAGGGTGCTCTTCCTTGATAGCATGGAATTCATGTAGTATTACATAGGTATAACAGCAAGTTCGCTCGCCCACACAGCTTATGGCTCCAATTCAACCAAATCCATTACTATGTCCTGCAAAACTGAAGGGACTAACCCTTGATGGCCATTGAGTTTGTGGTCATTACAAGAGCCACTAAGACTGAAGTGATTTTGGTTGTGGATTATGACTTATGGAGACTGATTTTCTGTTTATCCCTCAGCTATTCCATGAATGTAGTTGCCAAAAGAGGCAGCTTTTTAAATTTCCTACAATTTACCTCCTTCTGACTGTCATATAGTAGATCAACTCTGCTGCATTTTCTACATGCTGCTTCTGCAAACTGTGATACTTTATGACCCATTGTTAGTGGTCCTGCATAAAGGTACACAGATTGTAGTTCATCTATAAATGGTTACTAGCTTGTGTATTTGTTTTCTGTAGAATTGCATTTATCCATCCTTTTTAATTTGCCCACCATGATACACTGTTTAATCTCTCACACCTGTACTGTGGCAAGAGGTCTGATCTATATGAAAGCAGACGGCCCGAAATACCAAAATTAAAGGGAATGTCCACCCCCAAAACTAAAATTTAACCTACTACTGGCCCCACTGTATAATATTAAAAAAAAAAACTTACCATACTACCATGTCCAAAGTTCAAAAAAGTGAAGAGTAGTAGCTTTCTGTGTGTCATCAGGTCCCTGCTACTTCCTTGTCCTCCAGGAGGACACTGGCATGCACAGGGGAGCCCTCCCTCCTCCCAACTTTTCAGATGCTTTCATGGCTGCCCATCCCCTAGAATTAAAACACTTTTCCGTATCACAGGGTACCCCAGCCCACCCCTAAACTCCATTCTCGTTTTGTAAAAAAAAATCCTGAGAAACAAACTTACCACCGTTTGTTCCCTCTGCTCTCTTTATAGCCAGAAGCCGCATCTGTTATTGTCTGACTCTCAGTCAATCAAACACATGGCTGCCGGTCCAGACCCTGTTTTCAACTTCCGACAAGCAGGGAGCAGAGAGCCGAGGGAACAATTGGTGGTAAGTCTGTTTCTGAGAGTTTTCTCACAAAACGTACATGGCTGTTGGGGATGGGCTGGGGTACACTACGGAAAAACTTTGCTTTGGAGGGTGGAGATACCTTTTAACACCATTAACAGCCATAATCATACAAATCAGATAGCTTAGTTTAATGTTTGTTTTTCCAAGTTCGTCTTGTCCTAAACCATACATTTAATTCTAGGTATTCACGTCTTAAATATTGAAACTTAACTTGCAGAATTAAGACTCACAAAATTTCCTATTATCCTAACCAGAACAAATCCCCATCTCAAACCTTTCCCAACCCATACTAACACCTGCAACAATGCTGCAAACTTGTTAGCATGGAATTTTTTTTTGCGTCTCTTTATATTCATCTGCTTGAATGTTATTGTTCCTTTGACAAAGACCTCACCCATCTTAGACATTAATATCTAATAATTGAGTAGTTTCTTAAGCAGCTGTATTGTATTTCTTTGTTTCATGTTAGATACATTTACAGTGTGCAGCTCTTTATATGTTTTATACATTCTTAAAAAAATTAATAATAGTGTCAATTCTATAGCAGTGGGCAGAGATATAATTCACATAACCCAAGAGTAAACCAACAGGTCATAAGGAATATCATAACAAAAAGGTTCTACATGCAAAAGAAAGACAAGTGCATTCTCTTGATTTACATTCCATTCTTAAGATTTCTCTCACACTGGCATACAACAATATTTAGATAGAGAACACATGATAGATGCACACTGCAAATAGAGCATTAATTTTCTTTGACGGGGGGAAATGTTGACAGCTGTGTGTATTTTACTAGAGGCTTCAATAAGGTCTTCCCTATTTGTACATACTGTAAACATCCAGAACAACAGTCTACAGTGTTAAACATAGATATGTGCCTTATTCTGACCTCTCCACAATAGACCAGTAATTAAAAGTGCCAATGTCAGGGAAGGGGGGGGGGGCTTACAGGCATTCTTGAATATCTAAACAAGTAGTTCTAGATTTATAAACATCCATACAAATATGTCTGAAATATTGTTTGGTGTAGGCAAATGAAATTCACCAAAGTGACATTTGCAATGGTACAAAACTGGATTATATGGGTGTGCCAGTTTTTGAAATAACATAGTGCCTTGCATGGGCCTTACACGACTTTAATCAGAAGTTGAAATAACAAATTATGACTACTTTATTTTGTGCCAGACCTCGACTATATACATTTCTGTTCCTAACAGTGTATATTTAACCACATAATAAGGAGCTGATGCACCTTTTCCTTTCCTTTGCACTTTATAAACTTTTATACAGTTTATTTGCCTTTAAACTACAGGTTAACAGTGGTGAATATACAAACAACTTTCCAAGGAACGATATGATCATATTAACTTTGTTAGAGAAATAAACAAATTAAATGGCATATCCACCCCCAAAACTAAATTTTAACCCACTACTGGCCCCACTATGAAGCTTAAAAAAATCCTTACATTACACCTCTGCTTCTTATGGTTCTCCTGCAGTGACTTTCCAAAGATCAGGAAACTGAAGAATAGGAGCTGTCTTCCTGTCAAAAGATTTCTGTTTCCTTCTTGTTCTATGGGAGGGATTGTGACCTGCGCAGGGGAGCTCTCCCCCCCTTACTCCCAGAAGGGGGAGAGGAGGGCAGAAACATACTTACAGCCCTTTGCTCCCGTGGCACTCTGCATTGCCAGCAGCCACGTCTTTAATTGGCTGCCTCTTAGACAATCACAGATGCGGTTGCTGTTCTGGACCCTGTTTGCAAGCTGCATCAATCAGGGTGCCACAGGAGCAAAGGACTGTGATTAGATTTTTGATGCTTTTTTTAGTTATCTAACATGGCGGTTGGGGGTGGGCAGGGATGCCCTACAATATAATAAAAAAAAAATTTGGGAGTGGAGATACCCTTTAATGAATAGTAAGAGAAGCATGTATGTTAAAATATTCAAAGATATAACTAAACTAAGACTTGATTTATAACAATGGATATTCCATTAAAGCTGGTTTGAGGATATTATAACAGATTCAAAACTAGGACAAAATATTTTATTTAACTACTGGCTGCAGTATTCTTGGCTTGGTGTTGGAAGTAGATTTCGTGATTTGCTATTATAATCATTAAATATTATTTACATATTTATTTGTAAGGAATGCCATAACTCATTAAAATACAAAATAATTCCTTTATTCCATCTATCTCTAGTCTCTCTATATACATTCAGTTTAATCTGTTTGTATTTTAGACTTAATAGGCACTAAACACAGAAATTACATTTTATAAACAAACTCTTTCCAGATGCAATTTTAACTGAATGTCTTTTGTTATTGCTACTTTAAATAAATAAAAAATCAATAATTAAGTAATACATGCATAATTTGCTTGTGAAGGTTCTCATTCACCCAGGTCATCCAGGTCATGGTATATCTGTTTTATTCAATTAGATCAACTGGATTTGAAGTTCAGTTCTTGATGTGCAGATTGGCACTTTCCAGGGTACTTGGATATGTGGAGGTTGCAAAGACAAGCGCCTTACCTTGCTGAGATCCTATGATGCAATACATCCTTATTGCAAAATGGAAATGTTATATAACTGCAAAATCCACGGTTATAAATTTTTATGATATTGAATCTCCCTGTATGTATATTATAGGATTTATACTTTTTTTTGACCTACTGCATGGTAGGGAATTTTTTACGAAACACAAAGATTCATACTTTATCTAAAGTATGCATACTCAAATAAAGTGCATAATGACTTCTGTTATTTATAAATGGACAAACCACCCACATTTTATAAAAACAATAATTACTAAATCCCGTAAAAATTTCATATAATTATGTACTGGTTAATGGTTTGCACAAAAAACAGTTAATTAATAAGTAAGTTCATTAAGATAATGCATTTAGCAATTAAAGTAAATATTTCATAGATACAGTAAATAAATAAATAAGCCATGAATTAATCAGATAAATTAAATTAGGTGCCACAGTGCATACATGATTAACATTAATGAATTTATTTATATGTCCATTGTAATGCCCACAGCTATTTAAGCTAACCTGTCAGCTATCTAGCCCTGCTGTCAGGGTTTTACTAATCAAACTACTTATTTTGTAACATCAAAGCTGGGTTCGGAAGCCTTCACGGAAGCCTTCACTGACTAAACATATTTGGTATTAAAAAAAAAACTGCTTGTTTCAGATTATTTAACATTTTTAACACCCATCAGATGTGTAAGAGATTCCCCAACAAATCACTTTTGAGAAAGGAACCATTTTTTAGGCAAAGTAACAATTATACATGGTGGAAGTGCTATTGATCTGGCCAAGTTATTAGGACAAACAACACACAAGATGCCCACTCCATATTGTATTGTAATATATGTGCTGTCTCTTCCTACCATGCTTCAGTCAGATTAAACACACATATCGATTCTCCTCCAGAAGCTTTATCAAAGGCCTGTGTGTTTATGTTTCAGCAAGACTGACTATCATATACTTTATATGAGGAGCTTTACTCCCCGACTGGGATAGTTTACAGTATTTGGCTGTGTCTTGTCCTGTGTGAATTCAAAGGCTAAATCTGGTGGCATAACTCTAGACTGTTTAGAACAAACCTGGCAACTGCGACTATTGTATATGTATTTCTCCTAAACTACTGCAAATCCTGGGATGGGACCTAGCGGTTCAGGTCCTCACCCTGGGTACTTTTATTGAAGGGTAGGAGGAGGGTGGGAGTTAGTTGTGGAAGTTGTAAGTACAATAAATTATTCCTGTATTTTTGTAGCAATTGGTTTAGATAAACTATTGTAGCAAATGAAAGATTTTTTATTGGTGTTTTTTATGTTACATCTCCATTTCTGAATAATATAATAATTTGTTTTTACATTAGATGTTCATATTTTTCATGATAATATACCTCTTAGTCCAGAAACAGACAAAAGACTTTCTTACAATTATTTGTTTAAGTGTGTAATGTTCCCTATGGATGCAGACAGACTTCAGCCAGATGACAGAGTGTCAGCTGAGTTACTTGTTTGTGTCAGCAGTAGACATGTTCCCGCAGAGAGATTCCTATATCACTGGAGGAAAGCTGAATGTTAAACTGGTTGACTAGAAGAAACAGGCAATGTTACAAAAGTTCAAGCATCACCTATTGTCCAAGCTTGGGCAACATCTATGACATTTCAAGGATCTAACTTTTTACAGGTTTATCCAAAGCTGCTAATAGCTGTAGTGTGTTTAAAAAATAAACATGTGTAATGTTAATAACTGCTTGCAGATGTCATTTTTACAAAAAAGGATCGTATACAAATATGTTTGTGTTAACATTGTTATTATTTCCTTGGAAGTAATACAGTCCATGTTATTTTGTCTTTGGTTTCCTGCTCAGTGTTGTAGCTTTATTCTTATATCAAAGAGCAGATATTGTTAGGAATCATCTAATAATGTAATAAGTTGGTTGAATTCCACACGCAGATTGAATTAAATTGTGAATTTATTGTTTAAAGATGCATCTTGTAATTATTCATTGAGCTAGCATTCTTAAGTATATACAGGGTTATTCAATAAAAGGTCATCGTTAAAAATGGTGCTAATTTTGCCCCAACCAAGATCTGATTGGTTGGGGCAAAATTAGCACCATTTTAAACGATAAGACCTTTTATTGAATCTCCCTGATAGTGTATAGTAAATAGGAAAAAAGAAGTATGTGTTGCTTTAAATTTATACTGTGCCTTTGCATTTTAATTACAGGTATTGCAAATGTACACCATCATGTATTAGAACACAATAAAAGTTATAAGGTGGACAGAGTTTGTAAGAACACTTTTCCAACTGAGATAAACCTATAGAGAAATCAAGCAAATAATCACTTAATAAACTTTGTTAGAAACAGATAATGTAACTATTACATTGTGTCCACCAAAAAAAAGTTAAAACAACAAAATTGTGCGTTTTGGGTAATATAAAACATTGTTTTAAACAGGTTTAAATTCTGATTATTTTTTTAATCCTGTGTAATATTTAAATTTTAAAATTAAAAAGGAAGGCGAAGAAGAAATATCAGATTGAGTTTTTTTCAAGCAAAATAGTAGAAACACAGTGACACCTGCTGGTATTTCCCTAGCATTACATTTTCTTATTGATTTCTGAAATTTACAATACATATAGTTAGGCAGTAAAAAATCAAGTGAAATTAGTTCATGCTAACACTTAAATAATACATATTAGGAGTATTTTTTTTCTACATAAAGGTATATTTTACAGTTTATTATCTATATCGGTGTATCTGCACAGTAGCCACGATCATTTAATTTACCAATTTAATTTACCACAGGAGCGTACCACTCTGCATGATGCACAGCCTATGTTATGAGAATCAGCAAAACAACATAACTTTTTTTTCTTTCTTTCATCAGAACTAGAGATGTACTGTGGGTTCAAATAGAACCCAGTTTCGAATCGAATCTGAGGGTTTTGAAGTCCCAACTAAACTTTCGGAACTTCCGAATTTCACGGAACCCGGATTTTTTGAATTTTCAATTTTTATCGAAAATCAAAAGTAGACAATCATCGAAAATCAAACGTAGACAATTATCGAAAATCGAAAGTAGATGATTTTTGAAAATCGAAAATAGCCGATTTTGAAAATCGAAAGTAGCCGATTTTCGAAAATTAAAAGTAGCCGATTTTGAAAATCAAAAGTAGACAATTTTTGAAAATTGAAAGTAGATGATTTTCGAAAATAGACGATTGAAAATCGAAAAACCGAATGTAGCCGATTTTCGAAATCGAAACTAGACAATTTTCGAAAATTGAAACTCAAACTTTCGAACTTTCCGAAAATTTCGAATATTTGAAAACGGAATGAAACTTTAAAGTTTCGAACATCTCTAATCAGAACCCTAGCTATTAACATAAAACTAAAAGCCTTTTTAACTGTATTGTACAGCAAAGTCACATATTGTAAAGGAAATAAAATATAACACATAAATGAAACCTAGTTTAATATCTGTAAAATGTTTCATTCCAGTTTCTACAAAGACAGATGCATTTATTACTTTATTCCCAGTGTGCAGTATAATAAAGAAAAAAAAGCCACACTCATAACTTCAAGCTAAATATCAGATCAAAAAAATGTGTGCTATAGGTAATTATAAGATAAGAGTAAACTTGTAATTATTTATGAAGAAACTACATGTTTCTCAATCTTGTGTAGCCAAAAGGCTCCTTTCTTTATAATGTTTGTACTTTTTTTTCCTAAATGGAATTTACCCAGAGGTCTTGGTGAATTCCCCAAATGTACATTATTGTAATAGACATTATACAATGTTTCTGGAATATATCTAACATTCATTTTATAGTTTTCATTTTATTTTAACCTGAACAATACATTATTTTTTTAATCCTAGTTTTTGACTTTAAAACTTTAGTAAAAACTTCAGCGAGCTTGCAATTTTTACGATACAATCCCCAGTATCTATCAACAGGCATAAGCTAAATGCTCAATTTTACAACTAGAGGATATAGAATGTTTGACACTACTTTAAGAATTAATAGAAAAAAAGCTACCATACCTTGCTCCAATGTGTTTTCTTTTGTTTAATAGGATTTTTTTTATTAAAATAGTCTTCCTAAAGTTGATCTGACCTTTAAGTATACACTTTTTTAATATAATACTGTTGCGGGAAAAGATTGCTGCCCTTCTACAATTCATCTTGTTTCCCAAATGCTGTTATACTCGCAGATCTAGAGCGTCTGAAAAATCAAATGGCATATTGGATATGATTTGTTATATAATCTGTGGATTATCAGAATCAGATTCTATTTTACACATTAATGTATAGCCATTTTTTTAAAGCTACAGAATAAAAAGAAATGTACCAAACATAAGTGGCATGAACATTTTAATAGTGATTGATTCATAATCCAGCAGGAAAGTCAATAAACACATAGAGAGACTGTGTAATACTTTTTCAAAATTCAAGTTGCAAATGCAATGAGACATGGAGGCTTATGAAGTGCAAAATATATTCTCAGCCACCATTACATTTCAAAGTATGTTGTATTTTATTTAAACCAAGAAATGCAATATAAAAATAAAGAAGAAAATAATGTTTTTATAAAGTTATACAGAATATGATTTTCAGTCAAGAATAAAATCTCAACACATTATTGAAAAATAAATCACGCATATCCCTGAAATGTGCAGTTAACAATGAAACACTCATAATTTCCACCCTTTAACTTTCAGGAATAAACAACTACAAAGCAAGATAACTGGTAAATAAACTTACTGTACAGATTTCGGAATGGTAAGCTTACAAAAAACATATGTTAGCAAACTGAATAAGAAGACTGCAAGTTACTGCTTTTCATGTTAAAGGACAACTTCAGCCAACACTTACTCCCTCTCCCCCATTAAAGTACTCAGGGTGAGGACCTGAACTGCTACAGTAGGTCCTCACCCCCTGGTTCATGTTACATCTGAAGTTATACTTACCTAAATGTGCACAGGGTGTGTCTGGGGCATGGCCTATTGGATAACGTCACGTCTTTCCATTGGAGTCAAGACTCAGTAAGGAGGATGGAACAAACATGGTTGGCCCATCCAACAACCAATCAGTAAAAATTACATTTAGGAACCTAAATTGTTCATCCTGGATAGAAGGACTGCTACAGAAATTGAAATGGCAGCCCATTACTGACCACAACAAATCGTAGAAAACTGTATGAAATTAATGGATTTTTTAAAAGGACAATTATACTTACCTTCTCCCCAATCCTCTTCTTATATCCACAAGGATGAGGACCTAAGCCACTAGGTACTCATCCCTGGGCTGTTTGCACTTCCACTGATATACTTACACAGCATTGCTCCTCTTCCTAGTCTGCCTCCATTATGGGTCCAACAGGAAGACACGCTCCTTGCAGAGCGTATCTTCCTATAAGCCTCGTCAACGATGGAGAGGTGGGGGTGGAGCTTAGTGGAGCAGCGCTGTGTAAGTATATCAGTGTAAGTGCAAACAGCCTAGGGGTGAGGACCTAGTGGCTTAGGTCCTCACACTTGGTAGAAAGCATAGATATAAGAAGAGAAGAAGAGGAGCAGGGAGGAGAAGGTTCTTTGGGCAATGGAAAAACTGTCCCTGATACTGCGAGATTTGCTAAGGGGTTAAATCCCACTTGTGCGTGTCGATATGCGATTTGCACACCATTTGCTCTTCTGGTTTGCATTGCCGTTGCAATGCTACCGGGCAGTTCCCACTATGTGCACTGTGCTCCTGTCCATTATTGGTTCACATGCGTGCATGACTTTTCAAGCAGATCGCATGCGTGCCAATAACACTAATATGCTGGTATGCAGTGCAGTATTACACACAGCAGCACATTGCAAAACCCTGCGTGCACTGCTGTGCGTGATAGTGGAACCTAGCCCTGAATGGGCAAAAACAAACAATACCACAGCTGACAAACTACTGTCAGTGCCAATTTCAGACAGAAAGTTTTAATCAGTCATTAATGCCTGCCAAAATTAATATCAGGAACAAATAATGATTATATTAGGTGTGGCAAATGTAAAAATCGCTACCAATACATTATAAGGTGGTTGAAAGTTAAAGTGTGTATGTTTTTCCTTTAGAATCTGCCATTGTGAGACAAAGGTTGCATATACATTATATGGCCATCTTGTAATGTATTGGACTATCAGCATCTGTAGTTCTAGTACAGCTATCTAGTAATGTAACAGGAAGCAGAAGTTAATAGTGTTGTATAAGCTCTGGTTCTGAGAACACATGTTAATTAAGACTTATAAATAAATACAAGTTATGCTAAACTGAAAGACTGGTTACTCAGTGAAATCACATAACCTGGTGTCAGTTTAAGAGAAGGACACAGAATTCAACATGGCACGGTTTCAGCCACCTCCAAAGACTACTGTGAATATAGAAAGAACTTACTATATATATAAGACATATGTTCTTTACATGTGCACAAGGGCAGACAGAAATCATAGATGCATATGTGAAAAACTTAAAAAACTAGGCAAAAGACTGTGAATTTGGGCAGCTGCAGGATTCCCTAATCAGGGACAGAATTGTCTGTGGTATAAAAAATTATTAAGTCAGAGGCAGACTATTTAGAGCCATTCATATTTGCAGAGCCAGTGAAATCACATCAAGCCAAGTTAAAGTTATTGAGCAGAGTAATAAAAGCTATAGCAGATGTGGCTACAAACATGAATACAACAAATGCCCAGCAATAGGACAGACAGACATGTAAATTGAGCAAGCTAAAAAAGACACAGACGGGTTTACTGGGACAATTGAAAATGAAAAATATAACAGTGCTATTGAAAGTACTGAAGGAAATTGGCCTGAAAAGTTAAAAATCAACAGCAAGTCAGTGTTATTTAAACTTGACATAAGGGCTGAATGTAATGTAATGTCAGAGGAAACTTTCAAAGCTCTGAACATCAAAACAAAACTTTAATCTTCCAAACGTAAGTGTTTCTTATTCTGGCCACCAGATTTCACCACTAGGTAATATAGCGCTGCTGTGTGAACAAAAAGGCAAAAAGCACTATATCAACTTTGAAATCATACAAAAAAATGCTTCATTAATACTGGATAGAACTTCATGTCTTAAGTTATGTTTGATAGAAAGACTGTTTGATGTTACAAAAGAAGTAGACATTTTTAAAAACTACAGTGAACTTTTCAGTGGTCTAGGTTGCTTACCAGGACAACACCAAATAGAAATTGATGACAATATTAAACCAGTTGTACATGCTCTTAAGAAAATACTGGTAGATCTCAGAGAGAAAGTAATTGTGTTAATTGTGTGTAATTCTGTGTAAAGTGTTACACAGAATGGAAAAAATTGGATTAATTTGCAAGCAAACAGAACCAACAGAATGGGTCAATAGCATGGTAACAGCGACATCACCATACAAAATAAGAACTTGCATTGATCCAAGAGACTTAAATAAAACAATCAGAAGAGAACATTACCCATTGCTAACCATGGAGGAAGTTGTTTCAACTATGCCAAATACTTTTCAGTATTAGATGCAAATCTGGCAAATAAAGCTTGACAAAGAAAGTTCCAAGGTATGTACATTTAATAGGTAGATATTGCTTTTTAAGACTACCCTTTGGCATTTCATCAGCATCAGAAGTATTTCAAAGAGCTATTGCACAGAGGATAGAAGATCTTGATGGTGTTGTAAATATAATTGATGACTTACTTGTCTGGGGAGATTCCATAGAAAACATGGTGCCAGATTAATAAAGCTGTTGCAAACAGTAAGAAATGCAACGTAAAGTTGAACAAATGCAAATTTAAAATCAGAACAACTGAAATCAAATACATAAGTGGTCTCAAACCAGATGAAGAAAAAATTAGAGCCATGCAGCTTTAAGAACCAAACAATAAACAAGAGTTAATGAGATTCATGGGAATGATACAATATGTATCTAAATATATTCCAAAAATATCAGACATCGGTGCAAGACATTGAGTGGCACTAGGAAGAAGCCCAGAGGAAAAGTTTTTTAATTCTAATGGAAAAAGTTCCAAATGCACCTACACTAGGATTTTATGATGTGCACAAGGATATCACATTGTTTGTCAGAAGATGCTAGCTCAGAAGGCATTGGATCCAATAGCCTTTGCATCAAGAGCACTAACAGACTATCAGCGTAGATAGAACAGATATCTACTTGCTATAGGGTATGGTTGTAAAAAATTCCATCTATATGTGTATGGTAAACAGATTGTTGTTGAAAGGGATCATAAGTCACAAATATTAAAAAAAACAAAACACTTTATCAAGCACCAATGAGATTACAAAGAAAGCTTTGAAAATTACAATATACATTTCCGCCAAAGAAATGCATATTGCAGATCTTAAAGCATATCGAGCATATCTAAAATAACACAATGAAGACCTATTGGGAGATGAACTTGAAGGGAACTGGATTGCTTCTCAGCTTCTCATATGAGGAGGAACATCTTCACAAATTCAAAAATTCTATGTCAGTGGATTCTACTTTGCAGAAATGAAAAAGCATCACAATGTCAGGATGGCCCAGTCATAAAAAAGCTGTATCTAAAGAAATCCAAGCATACTGGAATTTTAGGGATGAAACCAGTCCCCTGGACTAATGTTTACATCTGCTAAGGTGATAGTTCCTTCTCAATTGAGGCATTAAATGCTCAGAAAAATTCATGAATCACACTTGGGAATAGTAGTATTGGCCTGGAATATCTGATGAGTGTCCTAAAATTGGCAGATGATATGGAAACCCTATAAAGAAGTGATCAAAACACCTAAAACTATCGCACAACAAGTAAGGTAAAAATTAAAAAGAATGTGACAAATTATTTCAGAACTAGCATTTTGATCTCTCCTTTGGGTATACTTTCCTTTATTAAGGAGGCATGTCCACCCCCAAAACTATAATCCCCCCCAGTAATGGCCCCACCATGTAGTGTAGTGTAATCCTTACCTCACATCCCAGCTTCATAGGGTTTTCCTGTAGACCCCCCCTAAAGTCCCAAAAACTGTCACCAGGAGGTAGCGGGACTCTGCCTGCTACTTGCCTGGTAGATATTGCCATGCGTACTGCAGCCCTTCTCCCCCCCCTCCCTCCCCCTCCCCTCCGTTCTACTATCCCTCCCCTAGCATAAAACCCCCTTAATATGATGTTCCCCCATGTCTGGCAGCCCCAACCGCATATTTTTTATTTTCCAAAAGTCACCAAACTCTTACTTACCTCTCCTCTTTCCTCCGCTGCACTGAATGACCGGCAGCCGCGTCCGTGATTGGCTGCCCTCAGCCAATCACAGACGCGACTGCCGGTCCGCCCCCCTGCTTGCATTCTCGCAAGCAGAGGCCGGCAGTGCGGGCGAGGAACGAGGGAGGTAAGTAAGAGTTGGGGGGCTTTTGGAAAATAAAATATATGCGGTTGGGGCTGCCAGACATGGGGGAACATCATATTAAAAACAATTTTTAAGGGTGGACATGCCCTTTAAGGGGTAATACCACCATACATTTCTTTTGATGACTTATTTTTATTATTGCTATCACTATAGATTGTAGTACTGTAAAAGGGTTAAACTTGTTTGAGATAAAAATGAATGTTGCCGCCAATAAAATGCCATTTTTCAATTTAAACTGGAGAATTTAAACTTAATTAGTCAACTGGCAAATGTGTAATGCAAGTTACAGCTGAGTTCATTAATCTTTTTATCTGTCACAGAATACTAAATGTGACACCATATACAGCTACCATCTACTGAATGTAATACTGTTTAATTTATTGGGCTGATCAAAAAATAAAGACTACGTATATCATTTTAACCTTTGATTTAAAGTTATGCTCTCTACGCTGATCATAAAATTGGCATTGATATTAAAACATACTCATTAATACAATGTAACTTCCTTCAGAAGGGCCCATAAAATGCTAATAAAATTACTTGCTAATAAAAGTAATGTTTCATCCATTACTTCTTAGTGCTCATGAAGAGTCTTAAATGCAAAACTAAATATGGATTGCTCAATGCCATCAGATAAAACTACAGTATACCTTGGGTAATGCTGAGCCACATATACCTTATAATAGGTGATTGTATACTTGAGCCTCTTCCACCAAAATAACCTAAAATAAAATAAAAATAATAAAGGACAAATAACTAATTTTGACAGCTATGTATAAACAACTAGAACAATACAATTTTTTTCCTTGGTAAATATGTTATTGAACAATGTATTAAAAAAATGAAATGTAACAGGTTTTTTAAAGGTTGTAAAAAAAAAAAAAAGAGAGAAACTGATGGAGAATGACCCTAAAAAAAGAGTAAAGATACACTTCAAATTTTACCCATTAAATTGGAGCCTAAATAGCTATATTTTAAAATTCGATATAGAATTCTCCATTGGAAGGGTTGACCAAGAGCTGCCCAATATCACTTAAGTAATAAAAACTCGAGATGGAATCTAATTTACAGTGCTTATCAGATACAACATTTAAGATACTTTAGCCTAATTTAGGTGGAACACGAGTACTGTTTATTTACTTCTTTCCAGGTCTTCTGCATTAGAGAAGCTGTTATAAGAGAAATCTTCATTTAGAATTATTCGCTTGATCTATTTTATAGAAGGGACATAATATGATTCAGGTTTCATGTGCTATCAGTGAATTATCTGCAAAATTACAGGGAGATTCAATAAAAGTTCTGATTGGCTGGGGCAAAATTAGCACAGTTAAACGATAAGAACTTTTATTGTATAACCCTGTTAATGTGAAAAAGGAAGAGTCACTGCTTCTAAACATGGCTTAGACTTCCCTTAAGGCCCCTTGCCTTGTTCAATTAAGATGTAATCACCCTCAAGTCTCATTTTGTCCCTCTTACTGTAAGTATAGTTTTCTTAGATAACAATTGTGAACTTGCATTTAAAGGTATAGGTCACTCTTCGCTTTTCTAACATTAGTTTGTAGGTCATATGTTTAAAAACAAGAATCTATATTTAAAATTATTCAAATCTATAAGCTTTACTTGATTAAATTTATTTCTAATTTTTTATTAGTCCTGGAAACAAGAGGAATTCTTAAATAAGATACTCAGCACCCTTATGCACCTGTTAGGACATTGATTTTGCATCTAATAGAATGTCTTTCACTCAGGTGTTTGCATTTGGTGCAAGTTCAGTTTAATAGGAAAAACAAAATATAACAAAAGTAAACAGTGATTTCCCAGATTCACTCTAAGGACAGTGTGTAGAAACAACAGGGTTTGAGTTCCCAACTTTGTTTCAAACTGCAGTAAGACTGATTGCTCTGACTTCAGGAGTCCCACTAAATAATCAGTTACATTAACTTTTAAAGACATATTACATAAATACAGATAATTCTTGACTATAAATAAACATTTCTGTACACCACATGCATAATAGAAAATGTTTGTACAATGATACAATAAAGACTATCAGGGAGATTCAATAAAAGTTCTTATTGTTAAAAAGGGTGCTAATTTTGCCCCAACCAATCAGATCTTATTTAACATTTGAAAGCTAAAATCTGATTGGTTGGAGCAAAATTAGCACCATTTTTAACGACAAGAACTTTTATTGAATCTCACTGTATGTTACAACAGAATAATGTATAAAGTAATGAACACCTTAAACACATTCCTGCTGCAGATTTTACAAATAACTAATTAGACTCAGACTGTGCAGTCATATTACACCCTGCATTCTGGTTTCATCATTTACACTGAATAACAGCAAACAGGGATTTTTTTTATGCACTATGGCCACTTTTTTAATTCAGCAATATCATATGGGTAGGGAAAAATATAGTCACCTTGTCAAACAGAGGATAAAAAAAGAGGTTCACTGGTCAGCAATAGAGGAAAGACAGAGGACACACAAATCACATAAACAGACAAGATCACTATCCACTCCTAACAGCACCCATCATGCTGAGATGTGTTGAAGTGATGGTGTCTATTTTACTTCTTCACCTACTTCTTCCTTGCTACAGTAATATTTTATTTTTGAAATCTCTGGTTGTATAACATTTCCTATTAGTTTCTTCTGTCCTTTTTTAAATGTATGCATATGTTACAAAGGCACACATGCTTAATCATTATGATTGAGAAAAAAAATAAAGCAAATGCAGGTTCATCGTTAAAGCATATACCAGAAATACACGCACACTCCAGTTTCATGCTCCTTGCCTCCCATTGTTTCCTCAGCATCTCCATAGTAAGCACAAAAGTGGCCAGGATTAATTGGCAGCAAATTGAAAGTAAAGACAAAGATTTCATTGATGACACACTGTGTGTCATTAGCATGTTATGTTTACAAACAAGAATTGGTTGCTTTGAAATAGAGATAGACTCGAACTCGAACCCGAGTTGGAGCCGAACTTACCGAGTTCAAACAGACTCGAACTTCTCGAACTATCCCGGACCCGGATTTCTTGGACTTTCGAACTTTCGATAATTATCGAACGTTCATTGTCACTGTTTCGAGAATTATCGAATTTATGAGCTGTTCGCTAATCCTTGAATTTATTGTTCACTAACCCTCAAAAGTATCGTTCGTTCGATTTCAGTAATTCCTGAATTTATGGTTCTGTTTGTGCTAACCCTCAAAAGTATTGTTCGGTAACCCTTGAATTGTCCGGAACCCTCTAATGTAGTTTGCACAAAACCCGACAATTGTCCGTGTTTAAGAAGTGTTTTAACAAGTTTTGGTGATAGTGGCATGATCCCCAGACCATTTCCCAGGTGCCACAGCCATATACAGAAAGTTACCATTGTAACTTTAGCTGTAAATCATCCGGACTTTTCGAACTATCACTCCCCCAATGGGTTTGAATACGAACTTTCGAACTTTTACTGAAGTTCGAAAGTTCGAAAAGGGGCTGAAGTTCATGAAGTTCGGCCATCTCTACTTTAAAACATGTGATACTGAAAAACATTGCTGCAAAAAAGCACATTGAAATACAGAAAAATAAAGAGAGAGAAGGTCAGAAAATAAGAATTAATCTAAAGGCAAGAAGCCGATACATTTATACCAATACCATTAACAACAGTTAGTTCTTCTTTAAACCCTATTCTTCTAGCTCAGGCGTTGGGTTTTGCTTATAACAGGAATACTAATTTTCTGGGTAGTCTAAAAATACATCCCTTTGCATCTGAATGGTTTAAAGTAGTTTAAACATCTTCTCAGGCAACTCCTACAGTATACACAAAAGATCAGAAAGTGAATTAGATATTCTGACATAGTGTATCTACTTATTTAAAACCTGGAGCTTTGATCTTATCCACAAAACAATTTTGGAGAGTTTTATGTTGTTTGTAAAACCGTTTAAAGGGATCACTATATCTTGATATAAAACAAATTAAATATTAGTTTTAAGTTTAATGCCAAACTTTAATTTTGTAAATAATGCTTTTGTATGATTTTTCAACTTTCTGCATAAAACTGCAAAATATACAGTAGTACTCTTTTTCTACGTAAAATTTTTTTTAAAACCCAAGCTACCTAATGCCATATTGGGTAGCACGGGTTTAATCTTTTTGGAAGTAGCACAGCTTTAACTATGCAATAAAAAAATGTTAGATATAGCGCCTCTATTTTGCTCAATCTCTAACTTTAGAGTAAGTAGCAGGGCTGAGCGCCAGAACAATTTATTGCACACACACCCCCAAAGTATTTCAACAGTATTTTTAGTTTAGGTGTTAAGTTTTTTGGAGGTGGTAATAACATGCTGGAATCCAAGAACTAATAGGCACCAGGGAATAAGCAGCCCAAATACGTGTAAAACCCATGCTAGATGATGTAGTATTAAGACAGCATGGAGTTTACACTTACAATGCCGCGCACTTAAAAATAATTTAAGTTTTTGTCTACCATAAAATACTCCTGTTTCTTCTTCATCATACAAAGTAAAGCTGCCAAAAAGGGACAGTAAGAACCTTTATAATGTGCTCGCAAAGCGCAAGATGAATTAACCTAAGAGCAACTTGCAGCTAGGATGACATGCAAGTTTATTGCAATGCTTAGAGATTTTAAGTTTCAGGGTATATAAATGGTCAAGTTACATGAAACTCCATGCACACTAAGGTTAATTGGGTCCAGTATCAGTACATTTGAGGATGTTTGCTGCCAGCATATTTATGGGCAGGCCTATCTTTTTTACTTTATTAGGTAATCCCTCTGTCACAACTGTTGCCTGAATCATGTTGCTCAGCTTGTGCCTTAATCTATATTAGACCATATATACAGTACTATACATAGAAATATTTAGCATAGAAAGTGATTTAGCATCTCTAAAAAGAGGCCACGTCTAGTTGTGTTTGTCCACATGATTTTATGAATATGAGGTAATGTGGCCTATATTGCCATTTTAGCATAAAGCACTTGTGTGACATTTCACATTACTTGTTTGCCTACCCCACTCCTCTTAACTTTTACTCAAGATGAGGAATTACATTTACATAAACTCCTGTTTGTTAGTCTGCAGTCAAATTAGAGTGGTCTGGGGAGGAATGAGGACCTAGCATTTAACCTACATGCAACAAAATAGGATCTGGGATTTGGATCTAACTTTGCCTGTAAATGTCAATACGTATTATAAGGCATGTTAATTTCCGTCACTTAGGGGCATATTTGAAAACCAGCAGAAACTTTAGACCATGGCCGTAAAGATACAGATACAAATGAATGTCTGTGCATACAATAACATGCGGTACCATAATACTACAATGATATTGTATGGGGAGTCAAAAATTTACAATCGCGGTTGTAAATCTATATATTATTATATTTACAACCGCTATAGTAGATTTGAGGCCACAATCGTAAATACAACGATCATTAAATAGCAAAATAGCAATACCGAGCCTTTATAAATATGGCCCATAGTCCTATGCCCATCTTTCTGATGCTGATGTTGGATTATGTTGTGAGGGCATTATAGAGTTCTTGCAGCTTTCCTCTGTATAGGTCCATGATAAGGCCTCCTGCTGTGCAGTTTTGGGCTCCTGTATATAAAAGGAATATCAATGATTTTGAGATGGCACAGAGACAAGCAACTATGCTGGTAAGATTAATGGAGAAAAATTGTGTTATGTACATAGACGAGCACAGCAAAATTGGGTTTGTTTTCATTGAGACATTTTGAAGGGGATATGATAACCATATCTTACAAAATATTAGTGGACAACCAATTTTTTTTTACAAACAAAAAGAAAGAGGACACCCCTTTAGGCTTTTTTTTCAGTTTCAGCAATGCAAGAATTTATTTAGTGTGAGGGCAATAAGGCTGGGTACACACTTGTAGCGAGCGCTCGGTCGGGACAAATAGTCCCTCCGTGTGAACCCAGCCTTATAATGTTGTGATGTTAGAATGTCTAAACAAGAATCATCTTTTAATTAGCTGAGCCAATTATATATGCTAATCAATGGAATATGTGTAAAGTAGAATAACCCCTATTAAATATGATATTTGCATATTTAGTTAGACGTAAATCATAAAAGCCATTATGGAAAATCACATATAATTTAGGCATATACAGTTTATGATTTATAATGGTCTAAACCACAAACTTAATTCTGCAACAAAACTACAAGTTTTAAAGTTATATCTTGGTTCCAACAGTTGAAATTTAACCAGTTATTTCATCCATTTAAATTTCAATATTTTAGATACAATCTGGCCAGATTCAACATAAAATTTAGTAGTAGAAACCTATTTACCAGGATATAAAACTCTCATTAATTGTATTTCTTCATTACATTAGGTTTTGTTGAATTTTCCAAAAGCCCAAATTAGATGTACTCCTTTTAAAGAGAATGTTAACTCTAATATTTATAACTCTAGTTGTGTGAAATTTATCACTGGGGATTATGGTAACATCGCTATGACTCAATAATAGTTGCAATGCTTGCAGCAGTAGAAGTATAAAGTGCAGGGATGTGCATTTATTTCTCCAGCATTGTACAGTATGTACTAACAAATCCCATTAGTATAGTCTAGCTGCTGGATTTATATGCTTGCTTTTGATCCCTTGATGAAATTTATCAAACCTTAACAATCATGTTGGCAAATGGTACTACAATGCTATAATAACATGCTGGATGTTTCCATTGCACAAAAAATCACAGTGTATATTTGCTTATTCAGTTTCACTAGTACCAGATGTAAAATCTAATTACACCCTTAATTAGAGATCAAAAAACCCCTAGGAACACCAATACGATACTCAAGCATACAGTAGGAGACAACTATTCTTTTTTGTTCATAATTTGTTTTATTGATTGTTTCAAACATTGATACACTTATATGATGTAGACAATATTGATGAATATAAGCCATAAAAATGAAAATCAGTTTCTTTGTAAATAAGAAATGCAAAAGTTGCTAATCGTAATTGAAATAAAAGAAATTGAAAAGGTTAGACGTTAGGACCTTCCAGAATGGGGTTACCTTGACGTGGTTGGAAGGCTTTTCATTCATGTGATCACAGTAATGTATACTAAAACCCCTTTGTTTATAAAGTATGCCAGTGTGCAGATAATATGATATTGTATGGGACCTAGGAATGTGCATTGATTATCCTTTCTATGTTTGTACAAATATTTGACCAGATCAGTAGCACTTCCACTAAATGTAGTTGTAAATAAGCCTAATTGGAGTGCTTCCACAATTCAATTCTTGTATTGTATGTATTTATTGGGAGGCTTGGTCAAGCCTCCATGTGGTAATAGCATCCCCAACATGCCCCTTTTATGGGAGGTCCTTTGCTTTAAATAACAAACTGGATGGCCTCTTCCCTCATTTTAAAAAGCCCAAGTGCTGACGGGGAAGGGAGAGAGCCTGTTATATGGATCCAGTGTGTAAGAATGAGAAATGCAAAAGTTGCTAATCGTAATTGAAGTAAAAGAAATTGAAAAGGTTAGACGTTAGGACCTTCCAGACTGGGGTTACCTTGATGTGGTTGGAAGGCTTTTCATTCATGTGATCACAGTAATGTATATTAAAACCCCTTTGTTTATAAAGTATGCCAGTGTGCAGATAATATGATATTGTATGGGGCCTAGGAATGTGCATTGATTATCTTTTTTATGTTTGTATAAAGTTTGACCAGATCAGTAGCACTTCCACTAAATGTAGTTGTAAATAAGCCTAATTGGAGTGCTTCCACAATTGTTGTATTTTATGTATTTATTGGGAGGCTTGGTCAAGCCTCCATGTGGTAATAGCATCCCCAACATGCCCCTTTTATGGGAGGTCCTTTGCCTTTAATATAAAGCACTGGATGGCCTCTTCCCTCATTTTAAAAAGCCCAAGTGCTGACTGGGAAGGGAGAGAGCCTGTTATATGGATCCAGTGTGTAAGAATGAGAAATGCAAAAGTTGCTAATCGTAATTGAAGTAAAAGAAATTGAAAAGGTTAGACGTTAGGACCTTCCAGACTGGGGTTACCTTGACGTGGTTGGAAGGCTTTTCATTCCATTACTCATTTAATACAAGTAACTTCCTTCAGAAGGGCCCATAAAATGCTAATAAAATTACTTGCTAATAAAAGTAATTGTCATCCATTACTTCTTAGTGCTCATGAAGAGTCTTAAATGCAAAACTAAATATGGATTGCTCAATGCCATCAGATAAAACTACAGTATACCTTGGGTAATGCTGAGCCACATATACTTATAATAGGTGATTGATACTTGAGCCTCTTCCACCAAAATAACCTAAAATAAAATAAAATAATAAAGGACAAATAACTAATTTTGACAGCTATGTATAAACAACTAGAACAATACAATTTTTTTCCTTGGTAAATATGTATTGAAACAATGTATTAAATACATGAAATGAACAGGTTTTTTAAAGGTTGTAAAAAAAAAAAAAAGAGAGAAATGATGGAGATGACCCTAAAAAAAGAGTAAAGATACACTTCAAATTTTACCCATTAAATTGGAGCCTAAATAGTATATTTAAAATCGTATAGAATTCTCCATTGGAAGGGTTGACCAAGAGCTGCCCAAATCACTTAAGTAATAAAAACTCGAGATGGAATCTAATTTACAGTGCTTATCAGATACAACATTTAAGATACTTTAGCCTATTAGGTGGAACACGAGTACTGTTTATTTACTCTTTCCAGGTCTTCTGCATTAGAGAAGCTGTTATAAGAGAAATCTTCATTTAGAATTATTCGCTTGATCTATTTTATAGAAGGGACATAATATGATTCAGTTTCATGTGCTATCAGTGAATTATCTGCAAAATTACAGGGAGATTCAATAAAAGTTCTGATGGCTGGGGCAAAATTAGCACAGTTAAACGATAAGAACTTTTATTGTATAACCCTGTTAATGTGAAAAAGGAAGAGTCACTGCTTCTAAACATGGCTTAGACTTCCTTAAGGCCCCTTGCCTTGTTCAATTAAGATGTAATCACCTCAAGTTCATTTGTCCCTCTACTGTAAGTATAGTTTCTTTTAGATAACAATTGTGAACTTGCATTTAAAGGTATAGGTCACTCTTCGCTTTTTAACATTAGTTTGTAGGTATATGTTTTAAAACAAGAATCTATATTTAAAATTATTCAAATCTATAAGCTTTACTTGATTAAATTTATTTCTAATTTTTTATTAGTCCTGGAAACAGAGGAATTCTAATAAGATACTCAGCACCCTTATGCACCTGTTAGGACATTGATTTTGCATCTAATAGAATGTCTTTCACTCAGGTGTTGCATTTGGTGCAAGTTCAGTTAATAGGAAAAACAAAATATAACAAAAGAAACAGTGATTCCCAGATTACTCTAAGGACAGTGTGTAGAAAACAACAGGGTTTGAGTTCCCAACTTGTTTCAAACTGCAGTAAGACTGATTGCTCTGACTTCAGGAGTCCCACTAAATAATCAGTTACATAACTTTTAAAGACATATTACATAAATACAGATAATTCTTGACTATAAATAAACATTTCTGTACAACCCATGCAAATAGAAAATGTTTGTACAATGATACAATAAAGACTATCAGGGAGATTCAATAAAAGTTCTTTATGTTTAAAAAGGGGTGACTATTGCCCCAACCAATCAGATCTTATTTAACATTTGAAAGCTAAAATTGTTGGTTGGAGCAAAATTAGCACCATTTTTAACGACAAGAACTTTTATTGAATCTCACTGTATGTTACAACAGAATAATGTATAAAGTAATGAACACCTTAAACACATTCCTGCTGGAGATTTTACAAATAAACTAATAGACTCAGACTGTGCAGTCATATTACACCCTGCATTCTGGTTTCATCATTTACACTGAAAACAGCAAACAGGGTTTTTTTTATGCACTATGGCCACTTTTTTAATCAGCAATATCATATGGGTAGGGAAAAATATAGTCACCTTGTCAAACAGAGGATAAAAAAAGAGGTTCACTGGTCAGCAATAGAGGGAAGACAGAGGACACACAAATAACATAAACAGACAAGATTCACTATCACTCCTAACAGCACCCATCATGCTGAGATGTGTTGAAGTGATGGTGTCTATTTTACTTCTTCACCTACTTCTTCCTTGCTACAGTAATATTTTATTTTTGAAATCTCTGGTTGTATAACATTTCCTATTAGTTTCTTCTGTCCTTTTTTAAATGTATGCATATGTTACAAAGGACCACATGCTTAATCATTATGATTGAGAAAAAAAATAAAGCAAATGCAGGTTCATCGTTAAAGCATATACCAGAAAACACGCACACTCAGTTTCATGCTCCTGCCTCCCATTGTTTCCTCAGCATCTCCATAGTAAGCACAAAAGTGGCCAGGATTAATTGGCAGCAAATTGAAAGTAAAGACAAAGATTTCATTGATGACACACTGTGTGTCATTAGCATGTTATGTTTACAAACAAGAAATTGGTTGCTTTGAAATGAGATAGACTCGAACTCGAACCGAGTTGGAGCCGAACTTACCGAGTTCAAACAGACTCGAACTTCTGAACATCCCGGACCCGGATTTCTTGGACTTTCGAACTTTCGATAATTATCGAACGTCATTGTCACTGTTTCGAGAATT
This sequence comes from Hymenochirus boettgeri, assembly GCA_019447015.1. Lineage (NCBI taxonomy): Eukaryota > Metazoa > Chordata > Amphibia > Anura > Pipidae > Hymenochirus > Hymenochirus boettgeri. The sequence goes on along the minus strand of CM033473.1, from coordinate 153,973,716 downwards.
CGAATTTATGAGCTGTTCGCTAATCCTTGAATTATTGTTCACTAACCCTCAAAAGTATCGTTCGTTCGATTTCAGTAATTCCTGAATTTAGGTTCTGTTTGTGTAACCCTCAAAAGTATTGTTCGTTGGACCCTTGAATTGTCCGGAACCCTCTAATGTAGTTTGCACAAAACCGACAATTGTCCGTTTTAAGAAGTGTTTTAACAAGTTTTGGTGATAGTGGCATGATCCCCAGACCATTTCCCAGGTGCCACAGCCATAACAGAAAGTTACCATTGTAACTTTAGCTGTAAATCATCCGGACTTTTCGAACTATCACTCCCCCATGGGTTTGAATACGAACTTTCGACTTTTACTGAAGTTCGAAAGTTCGAAAAGGGGCTGAAGTTCATGAAGTTCGGCCATCTCTACTTTAAAACATGTGATACTGAAAAACATTGCTGCAAAAAAGCACATTGAAATACGAAAAATAAAGAGAGAGAAGGTCAGAAATAAGAATTATCTAAAGGCAAGAAGCCGATACATTTATACCAATACCATTAAAAACAGTTAGTCTTCTTTAAACCCTATTCTCTAGCTCAGGCGTTGGGTTTGTTATAACAGGAATACTAATTTTCTGGGTAGTCTAAAAATACATCCCTTTGCATCTGAATGGTTTAAAGTAGTTTAAACAATTCTCAGGCAACTCCTACTATACACAAAAGATCAGAAAGTGAATTAGATATTCTGACATAGTGTCTATCTACTTATTTAAAACCTGGAGCTTTGATCTTATCCACAAAACAATTTTGGAGAGTTTTATGTTGTTTGTAAAACCGTTTAAAGGGATCACTATATCTTGATATAAAACAAATTAAATATTAGTTTAAGTTTAATGCCAAACTTTAATTTTGTAAATAATGCTTTTGTATGATTTTTCAACTTTCTGCATAAAACTGCAAAAATTACAGTAGTATCTTTTTTCTACGTAAAATTTTTTTAAAACCCAAGCTACCTAATGCCTATTGGGTGCACGGGTTTAATCTTTTTGGAAGAAGTAGCACAGCTTTAACTATGCAATAAAAAAATGTTAGATATAGCGCCTCTATTTGCTCAATCTCTAACTTTAGAGTAAGTAGCAGGGCTGAGCGCCAGAACAATTTATGGACACACACACCCCAAAGTATTTCAACAGTATTTTTAGTTTAGGTTAAGTTTTTTGGAGGTGGTAATAACATGCGGAATCCAAGAACTAATAGGCACCAGGGAATAAGCAGCCCAAATAAGTGTAAAACCCATGCTAGATGATGTAGTATTAAGACAGCATGGAGTTTACACTTACAATGCCGCGCACTTAAAAATAATTTAAGTTTTTGTCTACCTAAAATATCCCTGTTCTTCTTCATCATACAAAGTAAAGCTGCCAAAAGGGACAGTAAGAACCTTTATTGTGCTCGCAAAGCGCAAGATGATTAACCTAAGAGCAACTTGCAGCTAGGATGACATGCAAGTTTATTGCAATGCTTAGAGATTTTAGTTTCAGGGATTAAAATGGTCAAGTTACATGAAACTCCATGCACACTAAGGTTAATTGGTCCAGTATCAGTACATTTGAGGATGTTTGCTGCCAGCATATTTATGGGCAGGCCTATCTTTTTTACTTTATTAGGTAATCCCTCTGTCACAACTGTTTGCCTGAATCATGTTGCTCAGCTTGTGCCTTAATCTATATTAGACCATATATACAGTACTATAATAGAAATATTTAGCATAGAAAGTGATTTAGCATCTCTAAAAAGGGCCACGTCTAGTTGTGTTTGTCCACATGATTTTATGAATAGTAGGTAATGTGGCCTATATTGCCATTTTAGCATAAAGCACTTGTGTGACATTTCACATTACTTGTTTGCCTACCCCACTCCTCTTAACTTTTACTCAAGATGAGAATTACATTACATAAACTCCTGTTTGTTAGTCTGCAGTCAAATTAGAGTGGTCTGGGAGGATGAGGACCTAGCATTTAACATCATGCAACAAAATAGGATCTGGGATTTGGATCTAACTTTGCCTGTAATGTCAATACGGATTATAAGGCATGTTAATTTCCGTCACTTAGGGGCATATTTGAAAACCAGCAGAAACTTTAGACCATGGCCGTAAAGATACAGATACAAATGAATGTCTGTGCATACAATAACAGCGGTACCATAATACTACATGATATTGTATGGGGAGTCAAAAATTTACCATCGCGGTTGTAAACTCTATTATTATTATTTACAACCGCTATAGTAGATTTGAGGCCACAATCGTAAATACAACGATCATTAAATAGCAAATAGCAATACCGAGCCTTATAAATATGGCCCATAGTCCTATGCCCACTTTCTGATGCTGATGTTGGATTATGTGTGAGGGCATTATAGAGTTCTTGCAGCTTTCCTCTGTATAGGTCCATGATAAGGCCTCCTGCTGTGCAGTTTTGGGCTCCTGTATATAAAAGGAATATCAATGATTTTGAGATGGCAAAGAGACAAGCAACTATGCTGGTAAGATTAATGGAGAAAAAATGTGTTATGTACATAGACGAGCACAGCAAAATTGGGTTTGTTTTCATTGAGACATTTTGAAGGGGATATGATAACCAATCTTACAAAATATTGTGGACAACCAATTTTTTTTTACAACAAAAAGAAAGAGGACACCCCTTAGGCTTTTTTTTCAGTTTCAGCAATGCAAGAATTTATTAGTGTGAGGGCAATAAGGCTGGGTACACACTTGTAGCGCGCGCTCGGTCGGGACAAATAGTCCCTCCGTGTGAACCCAGCCTTATAAGTGTTGTGATGTTAGAATGTCTAAACAAGAATCATCTTTTAATTAGCTGAGCCAATTATATATGCTAATCAATGGAATATGTGTAAAGTAGAATAACCCCTATTAAATATGATATTTGCATATTTAGTTAGACGTAAATAATAAAAGCCATTATGGAAAATCACATATAATTTAGGCATATACAGTTTATGATTTATAATGGTCTAAACACACAAACTTAATTCTGCAACAAAACTACAAGTTTTTAAGTTATATCTTGGTTCCAACAGTTGAAATTTAACCAGTTATTTCATCCATTTAAATTTCAATATTTAGATACAATCTGGCCAGATTCAACATAAAATTTAGTAGTAGAAACCTATTTACCAGGATATAAAACTCTCATTAATTGTATTTCTTCATTACATTAGGTTTTGTTGAATTTTCCAAAAGCCCAAATTAGATGTACTCCTTTTAAGAGAATGTAACTCTAATATTTATAACTACTGTTTGTGAAATTTATCACTGGGGATTATGGTAACATCGCTATGAATCAATAATAGTTGCAATGCTTGCAGCAGTAGAAGTATTAAAGTGCAGGGATGTGCATTATTTTTCTCCAGCATTGTACAGTATGTACTAACAAATCCCATTAGTATAGTCTAGCTGCTGGATTTATATGCTTGCTTTTGATCCCTTGATGAAATTTATCAACCTTAACAATCATGTTGGCAAATGGTACTACAATGCTATAATACTGCTGGATGTTTCCATGCACAAAAAATCACAGTGTATATTTGCTTATTCAGTTCACTAGATCCAGATGTAAAATCTAATTACAACCTTAATTAGAGATCAAAAAACCCCTAGGAACACCAATACGATACTCAAGCATACAGTAGGAGACAACTATTCTTTTTTGTTCATAATTGTTTTATTGATTGTTTCAAACATTGATACACTTATATGATGTAGACAATATTGATGAATATAAGCCATAAAAATGAAAATCGTTTCTTTGTAAATAGAAATGCAAAAGTTGCTAATCGTAATTGAAATAAAGAAATTGAAAAGTTAGAAGTTAGGACCTTCCAGAATGGGGTTACCTTGACGTGGTTGGAAGGCTTTTCATTCATGTGATCACAGTAAGTTATACTAAAACCCCTTTGTTTATAAAGTATGCCAGTGTGCAGATAATATGATATTGTATGGGACCTAGGAATGTGCATTGTATCCTTTCTATGTTTGTACAAATATTTGAACCAGATCAGTAGCACTTCCACTAAATGTAGTTGTAAATAAGCTAATTGGAGTGCTTCCACAATTTAATTCTGTATTGTATGTATTTATTGGGAGGCTTGGTCAAGCCTCCATGTGGTAATAGCATCCAACATGCCCCTTTTATGGGAGGTCCTTTGCCTTTAATATAAAGCATGGATGGCCTCTTCCCTCATTTTAAAAAGCCCAAGTGGCTGATGGGAAGGGAGAGCCTGTTATATGGATCCAGTGTGTAGAATGAGAAATGCAAAAGTTGCTAATCGTAATTGAAGTAAAGAAATTGAAAAGGTTAGACGTTAGGACCTTCCAGACTGGGGTTACCTTGACGTGGTTGGAAGGCTTTTCATTCATGTGATCACAGTAATGTATACTAAAACCCCTTTGTTTTAAAGTATGCCAGTGTGCAGATAATATGATATTGTATGGGGCCTAGGAATGTGCATTGATTATCTTTTTAGTTTGTATAAATGTTTGACCAGATCAGTAGCACTTCCACTAAATGTAGTTGTAAATAAGCCTAATTGGAGTGCTTCCACAATTCTTGTATTTATGTATTTATGGGAGGCTTGGTCAAGCCTCCATGTGTAATAGCATCCCCAACATGCCCCTTTTATGGGAGGTCCTTGCCTTTAATATAAGCACTGGATGGCCTCTTCCCTCATTTTAAAAAGCCCAAGTGCTGACGGGAAGGGAGAGAGCCTGTTATTGGATCCAGTGTGTAAGAATGAGAAATGCAGTTGCTAATCGTATGGTAAAAGTGAGGTTAGACGTTAGGACCTTCCAGCTGGGGTTACCTTGATGTGGTTGGAAGGCTTTCATTCATGTGATCACAGTAATGTATTTAAACCCCTTTGTTTTAAAGTATGCCAGTGTGCAGATAATATGTTGTAGGGGCCTAGGAATGTGCATTGTATCTTTTTATGTTTGTATAAATGTTTGACCAGATCAGTAGCACTTCCACTAAATGTAGTTGTGAAATAAGCCTAATTGGAGTGCTTCCACAATTGTGTATTTATGTATTTATTGGGAGGCTTGGTCAAGCCTCCATGTGGTAATAGCATCCCCAACATGCCCTTTTATGGGAGGTCCTTTGCCTTTAATATAAAGCACTGGATGGCCTCTTCCCTCATTTTAAAAAGCCCAAGTGCTGACGGGGAAGGGAGAGAGCCTGTTATATGGATCCAGTGTGTAAGAATGAGAAATGCAAAAGTTGCTAATCGTAATTGAAGTAAAAGAAATTGAAAAGGTTAGACGTTAGGACCTCCAGACTGGGGTTACCTTGATGTGGTTGGAAGGCTTTTCATTCTGTGATCACAGTAATGTATATTAAAACCCCTTGTTTATAAAGTATGCAGTGTGCAGATAATATGATATTGATGGGGCCTAGGAAGTGGCATGATTATCTTTTTTATGTTTGTATAAATGTTTGACCAGATCAGTAGCACTTCCACTAAATGTAGTTGTAAATAAGCCTAATTGGAGTGCTTCCACAATTGTTGTATTTATGTATTTATTGGGAGGCTTGGTCAAGCCTCCATGTGGTAATAGCATCCCCAACATGCCCTTTTATGGGAGGTCCTTTGCCTTTAATATAAAGCACTGGAGGGCTCTTCCCTCATTTTAAAAGCCCAAGTGCTGACTGGGAAGGGAGAGAGCCTGTTATATGGATCCAGTGTGTGAAGATGAGAAATGCAAAAGTGCTAATCGTAATTGAAGTAAAAGAAAATTGAAAAGGTTAGACGTTAGGACCTTCCAGACTGGGGTTACCTTGAAGTGGTTGGAAGGCTTTTCATTCATGTGATCACAGTAATGTATACTAAAACCCCTTTGTTTATAAAGTATGCCAGTGTGCAGATAATATGATATTGTATGGGGCCTAGGAATGTGCATTGATTATCTTTCTATGTTGTATAAATGTTGACCAGATCAGTAGCACTTCCACTAAATGTGTTGTAAATAAGCCTAATTGGAGTGCTTCCACAATTCTTGTATTTTATGTATTTATGGGAGGCTTGGTCAAGCTCCATGTGGTAATAGCATCCCCAACATGCCCCTTTTATGGGAGGTCCTTTGCCTTTAATATAAAGCACTGGATGGCCTCTCCCTCATTTTAAAAAGCCCAAGTGCTGACGGGGAAGGGAGAGAGCCTGTTTATGGATCCAGTGTGTAAGAATGAGAAATGCAAAAGTTGCTAATCGTAATTGAAGTAAAAGAAATTGAAAAAGGGTTTTAGGAATTAGACCTAGCTGGTTACTTTTTTGGAAGGCTTTGTATTCAGTTGATCACAGTAAGTATATTAAAACCTTTGTTTTTTCTTAGTTTTTGTAGTTTTTCTTTTATTTTTTATTAGGAAGGTTGTTTAGATATATTTTTTAGAGATATAAGGTTTATTTATTAGAATTTTTTTTAGGTTATTTATCTTTTTTTATTTTATTTAGGATGTTTAGTTAGATTAAGGTAGTTAGTTATAGTTTTTTTATTTCAATTTCATTGATCTTAGGTATTAGACTTTATTAGTTTTTTATTTATATAGACGTTTAGGTATAGTATTTAGTATATATTTATAGATGTTTTAGTTTTTTGTTTTTAGTATATTAGTACGTTTAGTAGAGTCTTTATATTAGTTATATAGATATATTAGGATTATTTTATTAGACTAGCCGTTAGTTAGATTAGTAGATTTAGTTTTTTGAGATTAGTTAGGATCTTAGTAGTATTAGTAGGAGGTTTTTTTATTTATAGGGTTATATTATTTATTTAGATAGATTATTTAAGTTAGGTTTTCTTTTAGTTAGGATTTTGTTTTTATTTTTTTAGAACTATTTTTTTATTTTGGTAGAGTAGATTAGTTTTTATTTATTTTTAGATTTTATGGGGTGTAGATATTTAGTAGGATTAGATTTTTTTTAGATTTATATCTTTTGTTTAGATTTAGAGTTTAGTATAGAGTGTAGATTTATTTTTTGTTTTAGCATATTTAGTTTAGATATAGTTAGATTTGTTAGATAAGACTTTTATTTTTAGACGTATTTAGATTTTGTAGTTATTAGTATTTTATTTATTTATCTAGATAGTATATATAGATTGCTTAGGCTAGTTTTTAATATTTTTTTTTATTTTATTATATTATTTTTATATTTGTTTCTATAGATAGTTAGTTTCCTTAGAGTAGATGTAGATGATGTTAGATTTAGATTTTACGTTTAGATATTAGATTTATTAGATTTTAGTTTTTTTTTTTTAGATTATTTAGTTTTTTTCGACATTTTAGAGTAGTTAATTTTTTGAGGTAGGTTAGTTAGTATTCTTATTTAGGTGATAGTTTTTAGATAGATTATGTTAGTATTTATGATTTTTTTATTAGATTGTAGATTATTTTAGATTTTTTTAGATTATTTAGATTTATTTTTTTATTGTTAGTTTTTCTCTGATTTTTATATTAGGGATCTTAGATAGGTTTTAGTGTTTTAGATTAGATTATTTAGTTTTGTTATTAGTTTAAGTTATTATTTTTTTAGTAGGGATTTGTTTTACGATTTCTTTTTATAGACTAGATGTTTAGTAGGGTATTTATTTTTTTTATATTAGTTTAGTATATTTTATTTATAGATTCATTTTTTAACTTTTTTATAGTATAGACGGTTTTTTCGAGTATTTATTGTATAGTAGGATAGATCATGATTATAGATTTTAAGGAATAGATAGACTTATTTAGCTATTTTATTTTTTTAAGTTTGTTTTTTTTATTTTATTTTTAGAATAGAGATTATAGATATAACGTTTTTCCTTTTAGAATTTTAGATAGTGGTTATATAAATTTTTTATTTAGACGTTTTTTTAGACGTTTTTTGATAGTATGTATTAGGTTTGATAGATTAGGGATAGATTTTATATTTATGTATACGTTTAGACGTTTTTTAGTTTTTATTATAGATTTAAAGGTATGATTTTTTTTAGTTGTGTAGTTTATGATTATATTCTATTTTTAGATAGGATTATTTGATAGATTATTTATAGATTTAGATATTTAGACTAGTAAGTAGATTATTAGGATAGTAGATATTATAGATAGATTTTTAGATTTTTTGATTTAGTAATATAGATTTAAGATATTTTATTAGATTAGATAGATTAGTTATAGACGTTATTTTAGTAGTTTTATAGAACTATTTTTAGATTAGGATCTTTTAGACGTTTTTGTTTATAGCAAGTATAGGACTTCCAGACGGGGGTTACACTTGATGTGGTTCGAAGGCTTTCATTCATTGATCACAGAATGTATATTAAAACCCCTTTGTTATAAAGTGATGCCAGTGATGGCAGATAATATGCTATTGTATGGGGCCTAGGAATGTGCATTGAGTATCTTGTTTAGTTGTTTGATAAAATGTTGTGACCAGATCAGTAGCACTTCCACTAAATGTAGTTTGTAAATGAAGCTCTAATTGGAGTGTCTTCCACAATGTGTATTTTATGTATTCATTGGGAGGCTTGGTCAGCCTCATGTGGTAATAGCATCCCCAACATGCCCCTTTTACTGGGAGGTCGTTGCCTTTAAATAAAGCACTGGATGGCCCTATTCCCCATTTTAAAAACCAAGTGCTGACGGGGAAGGGAGAGAGGCTGGTATGGGTCCGTGTGTAAGAATGAGAAATGCAAAAGTTTGCTAATCGTAATTGTGAAGGTAAAGAAATTGAAAAGGTAGAAGTTAGACCTTTCCAGGACTGGGTTTACCATTGAGT